>OX235271.1:96129817-96456206 GCA_944472155.2 Trichobilharzia szidati | reverse complement strand
CTGATGACATTCGCTGGCAATCGTAATATATATCGTAAACTGGAAGAAGTTAGAACTCATAACTCATTGGATTCTGTCCCAGTACCCGAATGATCAACCAGCTTACTATTGTGCCTTAGATGTCCTAGGTTTGACCTCTCGTGGGGTCAAGAATAGAGTACTGCTGAAGAAGAGTCCCAGACTAGGACGAAGCAGCCGTCCACTTCTCCCAGATTTTTGATGTTTGTTGCAGTAATATATCCTGACATTGTTAATGCGGCTCTGGCAACTAGCTATTCTGGCTTTAGGACTGATCAGCTAGAGATATTTTCGTTTCCGTGACTGACTACGTGCCCTATGAGACCTGTATAGAACCATCATCTCTTCAAAACTCTAATGTCATCAATGAAATAAATCAGGATATCCATGATCAAACCTGGAACAAATGAAATCTCTGCAAACTAACCATTCAAAATTAATCTGACGCATGCTAATGAGTGGCTACAGAACGAAGCTGCCTGGAGTTTTATTGAGACGTTTTGACCGGTGAGGTCCAGTTGGGAGTAAGGACAAATACTCGCCAATAACGCTGGCTGGTTGTCGCGCTAAAAGCAGGAATTGGTAGAAGCCAGTATTCATGGGCCGTTGAGTGGGGTCTCAGTGGCTGAATGGCATGCAAGGGTTTTGTGTTCGACCTCCAGTGGGTGCGTATTGCCAATGAGTCCCAAACTAAGACGAAACAGCTGGTTGTCCAGTACTCCCTGGTTTTCAACAGTTCTCTAACTGATATCAATCCGTAATTAGACCTGCAACAAATCAAATCCGCACAGACTATAACTATTTTTGCTATGTATTTTTCTTTAAGGTATATTTAACAGAGGAGGTTGAATATATAAGACTGAGATAGGCAGACGAAACTGTTTTTCCTGTCAATAATCTTTTCCTTCTTCTCAAACAAATCAGTCAACTCATTAGAAACACCATCACCTACTGGGGATTGCAGATAAATCCAGCTGATGAGTCCTAAATAGTAGGAAATACGCATTCTGGATTCCTCAGCTAGTAGTCACTATCCACCAAAAGATAGTTTACATTCAGCAATTTCTTGGTGCAAGCATAACCGATGTCCGCCACATTATTCAAACTTAACTGAGTACAAAAGCATTTCTCTGGGAATTATTTATACAGAGAAATTTTTTAAGCCATTTGTGAAGATATTATGATGTCAGTTAACAGGAGCCTGCAAAGAGAATAAAATAATGTTCAGAAGTTACACTTGCGTAATTTTATACACAAAAGGTTCAAGTTATATTTTTTTTAAATCCAATAAAGCTCTGTTTGTTTTAGCAAATATAATAATATTACCTACCATGTTGCAAGCTTTAAGAATTAAGCAACATTTTTGAAACGATTGACTTGCTTGTAAACCATATTTTTGGAGTGATCATAGATAAGTTTGTAGATTGTAATTTTTAATAACTTATCACACAGTCAAAGGGTTATTTTAAGGAATTCATCAGTTTTCAAGAGTTGATTTGTAAGGATTAGATTTGTTTTTTGAGTTTGACCAAGGATTGATATCAGTTAGAGAACCATTGGAAACCCACCAGGGAGTACTGGACAGCTGTTTCATTCTAGTTTGGGACTCATCGGAAGTACGCACCCACCAACAGGGTTCGAACTCAGGACCTTCCGGTTACAAGGCAAGCTCGTATACCATGTGATAACCATATCATTGTTATTCAAACATATATTTGAACTTCCGATCGTCCCATCCTATGTCAGTAAAAATAGGATTGGTGAAACGTTTAAATGACAGAGCACAAAAACTAAGTAGTACCAAAGAAAATCTAAAACAGGAACTGATACACATATAATAATTAATGATAGTAGCGATAGTGATAATAACAATAATAATGATAGTAATAATAGTGATATTAATAATAATAATAATGACGACACCAACAATAAGGAATCTAAATCATCAGTAGTAGTTCCACACAAAGAAGGAACCTCGGAAACCACCTTACGCAGAATTCCTAACAAGGCAGGAATAAAATTGGCTCGAATTCAAACCACCCACAAACTCAATTAGAAACAAGCTTTGTCGGTTAAATTGGATCCTGTGGAGCCGTTAAAACAAAACAATTTAGTTTATCCAATACCCTGCTGGAATGATTGTCAGGTCAAATACATAGGTCAAAGTAGTAGAACAAGTACAGTGAGTCAGACTAGCCGAACATAAAAACCTAGCAAAATCTAGATTGGTTGACCTGAATACGATAAGAAATCTAGAGAATAGTTCAGCTACACCATTCACTACATGCAATTACACACAAACATACAATAGGATGGGATAAGATGACAATTTTAAAATCTAATGTGACAGGGTGGAGGGGGAGATTGATAACAGAAGCTTTGTTTATCGAATCAACTGCAAGCTCGTATACCATCCATCCACTGGGACCCGATTCAATGGCCAACCCATGAATTCCAACTTCTACCATTTCGTGATTTAGCGTGACCACCAACCAATGTCATCGGCGGGAAATCCACCCTCAATCCCAACTGGGTGGACCTCACTGGTCACGACTTCTCACTAGAACTCCAGGGAACTCCATCCTGTAACCATTCACTAGCGAGCATGAGATTAAAAATCAGTCGGCGTACTGCCGATGATTCCCAAACTAGGATGAAAAAGCTATCCAGTACTCCCTGGTGGGTTTTCAATGGTTCTCTAACTGATATCAGTCCGTGGTCCAACTCGAAAAATTCACCAGTTGTCAAATGAACAAATTACTTAAATAATATGGATTGTTTAGCTAAGTTTTGGCGATTGTTTTTTTCTTAACGAAACAATACTCGTACATTTTTAAAAGTCAGAAATGCATTTCTGTGATTCATGAAAGTTAGTGGCACACCAATATGATTTTATATTACTTTTATTTGTTTGTTTGAGCTAAATCGTAACATCTTCCACACTTTAAGGTCAGTGAAAAGTTTGAGCATTGTGGAATACATCAAATAAAGTATAATTATATTTAGCGCGACCCCAACCATTGTCGTTGGTGGGAAATCCATCCACACACGTGACATCTAATTGGACCTCACTGGTCACGACTTCTCACTAGAACTCCAGGAAACTCCATCCTGTAGCAAGTCACTAGCGATCATCAGATTAATTTTCTATAGTTTGGTTTTGTAAGGGTTAGTTATGTTTTTACGAGTTGATCACGGATTGATATCAGTTAGAGAACCATTGAAAACCAGGGAGTACTGGATAGCTGCTGTTTCATCCTAGTTTGGGAATCATCGGAAGTACGCACTCACTGGGATTCGAACCCAGAGCCTTCCGGTTACAAGGCAAGCTCATATACCATTCAGCCACTAGGACCAGATTCAATGGCCCATGAATTCCAACTCATTCTGGGTATGTACTGCCGATGATTCCCAAACTAGGATAGTTATATTTCAATAGTTTACACACAATGATAAGTTTTGTTCTTGGTAATTTTGCTTGAAATATTATTTGATCTATTCCACACTGGTCAAATAAACTACTCAAATTGGGATATCATGAAAAGATTTATCTGTGTTGAAAACTGATTCTATCTGTGCTGTTATTTTTTCTAACTCATGACTGAGTATAAATTCGATTACTTCTTTTTTTCTATGCACGAATCGTATTCAGCACTGAGTAAAATACTTAATTTTTGTATGAGATTATTATTGGATTTGGTGTGTAGTCACTAGAGTACACGCGAAGCACACACACACACAGAGCATACACACATAGATGTACAAACATACTCATAGCCATACGCGTACAACCACGGTTTATATTACTTCACTTACAATAAATATGAAGCTCAATTGTGATTTGTTGTTTAAATTTACCAATTTGTTGAAAATTTACTCCAAGTGGATAACGTGCCATATATAAAAGTTGAATAGGCCTACATGCTTGTTAAATAAAGATTATATCAGTTTTACAATAACTACAAGGATTAAGGCATAAATCATATAATCATTAATCAATGGCATGTAAATGTCCTGATATTGGTTGGGGTGTAGCGTGGTTCTTACTCTTTTTATTATCATTACCAGTTGGATTCTTCTGTGCATTCCTGTTTGTCATATTTTCAATATTTCGTGCCTGTTTCGATGCATGTGGGAAGGTTACAGATGGATTGTTGAAGGGTGCAGAATTACCGTTCTTGTGTATGAAGAAAACTATGGCTGGTGAAAAAATGTGCTAGTAATTTGTAATTATATGCTGGTTATTATTCTATGCACAATTATTATCATCATCATCATTATCATGATATTTGACTGTTATTATTACTGCTGATAATTTGTGTGTTTCAACTATTTTGACAATGTACACAAGGTATTTTGTTCGTCTTTTTATATATTTTCTTCCTTTTTATAAATTCTGTAAATGTACACAGTTATTTGATCGCAAATAATATGATATTTGTGTTCGATGTATTGCTTATGTATGGGATTAAACAGATGCACTGAATCGCTTGATGACATTCTATAGGCTTTAAGCATATGTAACAAGCTAAAAGAGGATTTTATACTGAAATGAACCAAAGTGTGATTGATCACTACGGCGATAGATATTATCGTATACGTATTTTATTTCCTTATTATTTATTTTTATTATTGTTCCCTTGGGTTCCTAATGGAACATAGGGCTTCAACTGCACGTCTCCACTTGCTTCTGTCTTCTGCTGTACTTTTCACTTGCATCCATGTTAGTTTCTACTGTTTCAGCTCCTCTTCACTTGATCTCCTCCATGTCACCCTTGGACGTCCCACTCGCCGTTTCCCTTTCGGGTTCCACTCGAGCATTGGCCGGACGCGCGATGTCACCCAGCGGCCTCCTCAGCGACTCCACTTTCTCCTGCATATTTGTTGAGCGATTGGTTCTTGTTTTGTTCGTTCCCATAGCTTCTTGTTGGTGATTCTTTCCGGCCATCTGATCTTCAGTATAGAGCGAAGACAGTTGTTGATAAAGGTCTGCAACCTGTTGGAAATATTCTTTGTGACCCCGCCAAGTTTCTGATCCGTATAGAAGAACTGACTGACTTGACGTTTGTATTGACAATCCGAATTTTGTTGTTGATGCTGAGTGACGAAGATTTCCAGATTGGTTTTAAGTTGATGAATGTGTTTCTCGCCTTCCCGATTCTCGATTTGACATCATTGTCCGTTCCTCCTGTAGTTGAGACAATGCTCCTCCCTAGATAAGTGAATGAAGTAACCTCTTTCAAATCCCTCCCGTTGATGGTGATTGGCGGTGGATGTTGCTGTTGTTGGTTGGTTATTTTCATAACCTCCGTCTTGTCTTTGCTGCTTCTTCGACCAGTTTGTCGGTTTTCACTTGTAAGTCTTCGATTTTATGTGATGTCCTACTCAAAGTAAATCAAATAAATACCTGATCGGTAGGCCCTGTATAAATATTTGGCAAAAACGTGGCTCACTGGATCGCCACGCTGAGTAAATGCTAACTGGATCACTTATAGTTCTGATAGCTATGAAGGGGTTTAATCAAAATATATCCAAACTAAAGAGAAATAACTCTTTGGTTTCCAATAGTTTGCTTCAAGATTCCAATACAGGATAGAAACTTCATTTAAAGCAATACCTATTCTATAGGATTTTGTGCTGTTCTTTCTTGACCTATCGCTTAGTTTTATCTATAACCTTCAAACTTTTATTATCCTGATTCAACCTTGCAGGCATTCGCACTGCATTTTCCTGTCACAGCTGAAGACTAAATTTGTAACCAGAGGTGACATTTTGGAATAGGCTGGTAAGAGTCTATTTACTGTCGACAATGCACGTGGATTTCAGTTAAAAGGAAATTATAATTAGTTTAAATAACTCGATATACATTAATGATTTATAGCCTGATTTATGCAGTATTAAGTTTGATTACATATAATTTGCTTGCAGTGAAATTCACTACTGAATACATAGGACAGTTGTATAAGAAGGAATTCGGTTGTATTAACGGATGTAGGATATGGTGTACTCGTTTTCAAGCTACGTTTAGTCAGGATTCTACAATAAAATTTAATAATTAACTAAAGAGGATTTAATGACAACGGTATTATGTGTTACAGCTTATTGTCTGGAGAATAATCTGACTAACTGTGCCCACTAGACACCATGACTGTAGTTCGGAAGCCTTGTATGACGAGGTTACAGTATTATTCATGATTACCAGGGGTTTTGGAGTAGAATAATCCTTTCCATACCTCTTCACCATTTTTAAAATTCCTTTACGTTCCCAGTGGAACATAGGGCTTCAAGGTAGAGGCATGAATTTTCGGTAGCAGTGGTGTTTATTCTTGCGGGATGGAGTTGCTAGCCTCATGCCCAACCTTCCCTCTTTACCAGTCTTATTACTGGCTTAGCGAGGTAAAGGAGTGCGTCGGAGTAGGGCACCTAGTAGATATAGTTTAATTTAAGCATTTTACCTTATCATTTCTAGAAATAGCTGGTTTATTATTTATTAAAATTCTCTTAAGTATCTGAAACTGTATATCTAAGACGAATTAAAATTTTTGAGTGTACGTACATACGTGCATATCACCAATGTTCAGAATGCTATAAAACTAAAAGGGATTGTTTGACAAAGCATTTGTTCCCATATTATATAAGTTTATTTGATAGAACACAGTGATACAAAGTTAATAACTGTTTATTTCTCATAATTACATCACTATGTTCACAAGAGTACCTGACTTGCTTTATGTAGTCTTGCTGCATGTAAGGCGTTTAAACACAGCTCAGAATTCTTACCGTGCTTTACTGCAACACATTTACTTCTTGTACAGAATTTTCGCGTAGAATAGCTATCAATAATATATCATTTGAAAGAATATTGTTCAGTCTGAAAAGCACTTTAATCATCCTCCAGAAACTTCTTTTATTACTTCCAAAAAGCTAATAGCAACAGTTTAAAAACTATTCAGCAGTGGAAGTGAGTATAGACTACCACTTAAGGACATAATTGAATGATTTAAACGGCATAAAATAGAGTAAACTAGATGCATTCTGCCACATGTAAAATTAGGTCGTTTAGCAGTTTAAATAAGCCGCCATTTTGGATTATTATTAAGTGACAAATGGAGGCTGATATCGAATAAAACAATGTTTTCTGATTACTGCAGTTTCTGATGATGCATTATACCAGCTAAAGCGCTCCTCACGTAGTGTCCACTTTTGAAATTGGCGCACATAATTTCTTACTATTAACAAATGATAAAAGATGGCGGTTTAGGCTGTTCAATTTGCAAGATGTCATATTATCAAAAGAGAGTCTAGTAACCATTCTTTCTTCTGCATTAGTTTTGATTTTATGTATAGTTTGTAACTGACATTCCAATGAAAAGTATACACAGTAAACTGACTTTTAGCTTTGTTATAATTTACAGAAGATAAAGCGTCTAAAAAATTTTGAAGTTCATTTGAGTATGTTTACATCTTCTTATCAATTACAACTTTGGTTTATCCTATTTTCCTCTCAATGAGGAGCTTTTAAAGAGAGTGAAATAGGCCTAAGAATCACCCTCAGCAGTTACCTTAAATAGTAAAAGAAAAATTTGGTAAACTCGTTTGATCTCTTGTGTTACTTGGTGGATGGTGACAAGCAGGGAGATCCAGGGCATACATTTCGTCCTTTTTGAGACTCGTCAACTGAATGTACTTGCGATCCCTAGTGAGTGGCGGTATCCCTTCTGAAACTCGAACCTAGCACCCATCGTTTAATATGTAGCAGAGTGGTCCACTAGTTGAGGAGGCAATCATTAAATCTCTGTGTCTATGTAAATCTGTTTCTATTGCTAAATGATTTCATCAGAGGTATTCATTAATTACAGATGAATATTAAACCAGGTGTGTGATACTGCGATAGATTTTATGCACGTGATAACATCATGTAAGCATAAAACTTATAGTCTAATAATTCAAACAATAGGTCTGTGAACAAGGTGAACTTATAGTGTAATGAGAATCTCATTGTTAATGTTCAAAGATGAACTCACACATAGATTATAAGTAACTATAGTATACAAACTTACACAATCCTACATAATTGTTTTTAGAAGAAAAATAGTTAGGGGGAACAATTGTTTTCCATAAATTCTCCTCCAGATTCTACAGTTATATAAATCCATTAATTTTAGCATGCAATAGCTAGCCAGTAAAGGTAAATTATAATCAGATCAGAAGTGTACCGTGGAACAAGTATAAAATGGGATGGAACGATAGTCAGTTAGTTTTGAATATGTATGGTCAATGAGAACAAGAGATAAAATGAGATAAAATAATTTAATGATGTGTGTATATATGTATATAAATATAGTCAACAAAAGTACAGGTTTCGAGGGTGAGTGTAATCAGTGGTGTGTGAGACAATATCAATACTACAGGAAGTAAACCAGCAAGTGGGGTGGATTAGACGTAAGTTCAAGGTTAAAAATAACGACAATAATAATGATTGTGAAATAATAACGGGGATGTGGTATAAACTTAAAAGTACTTTTTAGTGAAGTGAAATGAACAGGATTTTGTGAATATGATAAGAAGTAAGAACAAGTTAGAAAAGAATTACTTAAACCTAAGGAAATAGAGATCATAAGAAAGGTCAGGAAGTTGTTAAAGGTCAAAAACGAATATTTGTCAATCAAACAAAGGAAAAGAAGAAAAAAGAAAAAAAATTGCGATAGGAATTTAAAGTGCTAATGTTTATGGAGGATTTGTTGGCCTTATTGTAGGCCAAGGTAAACATAGCGGTTGGGCATACTTCTACTGTATACAAAGACCCGGTCTTCTGGCATTGATTGCTACTGCTTCAGCTACTGATAGCAGAAGTAGTCGAGTTGCTCTAGAAAGAGTAGCAGGAAAGTGGCAAATAACCGAGAACGCCTGCTCTGGTTTTATCGAGTGTCCAGTATCTTCCAAGTGGGCTAAGACTGCAGTATTTACGCATTTGGTTATCCCTTTACTCACTCATACGGAGGTACATGTTCACGTGCGCGCATGGATAAAGCCTTTTGAGTACGGTCAATTTAATTAGCTCCATATGAGCAGTTGAATTCATAGATACACAATGATGAGGCCATCTTTGGTAATTTATCCTTGATTTTTTGTGTGAATATTGGTTTAGTTATTCCACAATACATTTCAGATATGATTCTAATTTGCCTTTACTGGCTAGCTATTGTATGCTTAAATTAATGGATTTATATAATTGTAGAATCTGAAGAAGAATTTAATGAAAACAATTGTTCTCTCTATTTATTTTTGTTCTGAGTAAATTATGGGAGTATTCAAGTTAGCCGTTTTCAACTGAGTTCATGCGACAGAACCAAAATCAATTACTCTGTTAATTTTAAGCTTTAGTTCAATCATTGTCTAGTATATTGTTTTAACTGACTCACTGTGTATTCGGTACGGCATTAATCCTTGACAATAGAAATTGTTTTCACTTATTTGTAAATATTATTTTTTCTGATGTATGTTAATGTCATAATAAAAAAAATACACCAGAGGAAAGAATTGAAGTGTAGTCGATTGAGCGATAAAAAACAAATGATTCTTATTGGGAGAATCAGAAACTTTTGTTTATTAATATGTAAGGGCTTATTCCTGGAATATTATGTGTAAAACTTGGGCACTGTGGTAGTAAGTAATTCCATATTAGTTTGTTTATTAGATGTATCACACAGTGAAACAGTATTATTATTTACTGGATGACGTTTCGAACAAAATTTATTGTTCATAATCATCTCATCAATTATAATCACACGACTTCGAAACTTGAGTTTTATAGTTTTCTTTGTCCTCTCCTATTTGTCGTCGTTGGGGTAGTAGAATTTTCCAGATATCTGAGTGGACAGGTGTTGAATCATTCCTATTACACGTATTTGCAGTTGATTCGATAAACAAAGCTTCTGTTATCAATCTCTCCCTCCACCCTGTGACATTAGATTTTAAAACTGTCATCCTATCCCATCCTATTGTATGGTTGTGTGTAATTGCATGTAGTGCTATATATGGCTCAACTATTCTCCAGATTTCTTATCTTATTCGGGCCAACTAATCTAGATTTTGCTAGGTTTTTATGCTCGGCTAGTCTGACTCACTGCACCTGTTCTACTACTTTAACCTATGTATTTGACCTGACAATCATTCCAGCAGGGTATTAGATAAACTAAATTGTTTTGTTTAATGGGCTCCACAAGAATCAACTGCAAATACATGTAATAGGAATGATTCAACACCTGTCCACCCAGATATCTGGAAAATTCTACTACCCCAACGACGACAAATAGGAGAGAACAAAGAAAAGTATAAAACTCAAGTTTCGAAGTCGTGTGATTATAATTGATGAGATGATTATGAACAATAAATTTTGTTCGAAACGTCATCCAGTGAATCATACTGTTTCACTGTGTTGATACATCTAATAAACAAACTAATATGGAATTACTTATTCCTGGAAAATTGAATTCTTACTAATATAAACATGATTCTACAGATTGTAGTTACTAGTAGACGTTAAGCATCAGTCAGCATGAAGTGCTTTCTAGCCAACCCTTTGTGATTGTCGGTGCTCACATTTATTCTCCAGAAGACTCATGATTCTTTGAATACACAAATCTGTTTTATAGATTTTAAAACTAGTTCGAATCTCTAAAATAATAAGTTAATCTTTAAGTTTTGTTTTTATGTCTTATTCATAAGCGCTATAAAATGAGAAATCCTAGTCAGGCAGCACTAGTGACCAGGGTGCTTCTAATGTCTTATACCAAATTGTACTTTAGTGTCTTTTACGTCGCCTTAGTGACGATAGTGCAAACTTGGTGGGTAGATTTCAATCGATTTAAAGGACTAATCAACTAAATTGTTGATCGATTCTACCAAACCAATACTTGAAAATTAATCTGATGCTCACTAACGACTGGCCCTACTCAGGCAGTTAACCTGGGGTTCTAGTGGGAAGCCGTGACCAGTAGGGTACAACAGATTGAAGATGAGGCAGTAAATCATCGAAGAAGACATTGCGAAATGGTCGCGCTATGTCGTGAATTGGCAGAAGTTAGAATTCGAGGACCATTGGATCGGGTCCCAGTGGCTCAATGGTCTACGAGCTCGCCTTGTAACCAGAAGGTCCTGGGTTCGAATCCCGGTGGGAACGTACTGATGAAGGGTCCCAAACTAGGGCGAAACAGCTGTCCAGTACTCCCAGGTTTTCCAGTGGTTCTCTAACTGATGTCAGCTCATGATGAAATCCTCCATGCAATTAAAAAAATCCCTACCAAACCAATACTTGAAGATTCTTGCAGATATCTCATTTCCATGGAAGACGATTATAATAACCAGCGTATTGCAGTCTGACGTTATGAATGTTTATTCAACAGTTTAAAAGTCTAGATATCCAGTTCATTAACTAACGGACTAAGACTGAATAGTTACTGTAAGCCGTGTCAAACTATTCGAGGGCTTAAAACAGGCTCATTCGTTTGATAATTCATATATATATGGGTGTACATTCAGTAAAAAGTGCCTGAATAGTAGCTGAATAGTGATCAGCTGATTAAAACAAAGAATATTTTTATGGGAAAATGAAGATAACGTACTAGACTGATGGCATAAATTGGCACCTAACCGTTCGTATGCCAAGAAACAAGCCTAGCGGTAAATGATGACTTATAGTAAAACATATAGGCGAATTCCAAGACCTCCAGACATGATAGCCGACCACATTATTCTGAGGCTTTCGAGTAACTCTCAACATACCGATGACAGTATGCATAAGAGATAGGTGGAAATTATTACCTAAATCATTTATGAATAATTCATGCCTCCTGTTATCACTAACTCACAGAACTTGCTTAACGAACTTAATTTTACCATTAAGATTGCACCTCTGTCTCATTAGTTCCCATTCTATTGTTGCGTTGTCCTTTTTGTTCAGTCGTCTTTAAACGTTCTGTCAGAATCTTTTCTGCATTTGAAAACAGCGTCTTGTATATAAGGGTAAATAAAAAATTCTATTAACGAAGTGATGATACGGATTGAAGAAGGTGTAACTGTGCGTCGGTGGCACAGCGGTTAGGACTCTCGCCGACCATACTCATGGTTCGGGGTTCGATCCTCTGCCGACGCACATCCGATATCAATGCAAAACTGGGCTACCGATATCATATGTTGAAAACCCCATACTTGTACCAAAAATACGGTGTAGAGTCAAGCTATAATCAAAAAAATAATAATAACCAGTTAACCCGATAGAATACTGAAACGTTTGGAATAATAAATTATGCATGTAAGGATGCCAACACTAATTAGAATGAAAATATACACAGTTAAATAAATAGGATGAGATCTTAAACACGAAAACTCAACAAAATTGTAACATACAATGATATCACAGTTTGAGGAGCTAGCTTTGAAAATATGGGATTTCTTTTATCAAGTCCTTTGCTGTGTTAGGTGATTGCATACAACGTTCAGAAAGCCGTAAACCAAGGTTTCCTTCTTATTAGCTGTAATCAGCAAGGCGTATCTGCATCCTCGAAGATACAGATGTCTGTTTAGAGATTCGAAACTTCATCCTTTGCTTTTCGAGATCAGAGAGGTTGCCATTAAACTATTCGACTACCCATAGTGACCAATGAATGCAAATATCATGTTTACTTGGACTAACTAATTCACAGTAGCTAATCTTGGCTCACACGAACAATTATTTCCATCAGACCAAAATCAGTTAGTGCCAACACAAAAGATAAACAATTCTTTCATCAAGACTAATGACTGGAAATCAATTTTCAGTAGTCGGTCTTTGAATAAACCTTGTGGTAGGATTGTAACAACAGAAGACAAGGGCCAGGCAACAGATCGTTTATTAAGGAAAATCAACACATATTTATAGATTTTAATGTACATTATTGTAGATTATTGTTAGTATAAAATACAGTCTTTTGATTGGTTGTTTCTCACAGAAAGTTAACCTTGCATCTCTTTGTGGCTGTGTCAGATCATCCATATGCTAACTGTATCCGCCTACGCAAAGCCTTTGTTCTCATCATTTTCTCACCACCAATATTGGGGACATAAACATTGACGTCAATTACTGTCTACCAACTTTGGCTAGCAGCCAGCTCTCACCACAGGATTATTGTTAGCACTGGTCAAATCAAGCCAAGTGGTCTCCTCAGCAGTATCCTAACCTTGTATAGTAAATTTACTAATCAATAACATTTACGAGATTTGTGTATCTGATAGTCGTAAATACGTATATTAGTTATATTTCAATGTTCTGTCTGTCAACTCATTTTGAACTTTGTTAGCTCATCTTACAACACAGAAATGTGTATTAGACAATTTTTTGTGTGAGATGCACGCCATTTCTTATGTTTCTTATATATATATATTTTTTTCATACGTATATATTGAGAAAATATTATTTTATTTTTGTTGTAAATGGAATGAAAGTGAGAATTTTTTTCTCAATATTGTTATGAGTGCAATAGTTTAGTAGTTGAATCGATTTTTTTCTTCTAAAAATGACTTTGCACTTTCAGTCATTTGAAGTAAATTAGACAAACATTGCTGAGTTTATTTTTGTTTTTATCAGTATCACTATACTTCTGATTATCTAAATGTAAATACGAAAGTGGACAGCTTGAATCCATCCTATTTTTAACCTATATAATTCTCAGTTGTCACCGTCCGTGGAACGCTTGGTTAGGGGGCGAATGAGAACTGCTTTATGGCCTTAAAGATAATAAAAAGACGTCCAGTAGACTCATTTGGAAGTTGAATACGACTATAAAGAACTACAGAGACTGCTATCGAGGTTTTGTTTGGCAGATAATTTCACGAATTGCTGTTCCGGTATGAGGCAGAGAATGTTTTCATAAAATATAGGGGTTGTATCTCATTAAAAGGGTTCATACTTTTCATCTATATATATATATATATATATATATATAGGATAATACGATGGTGAATATAAATTGTGCAATTAGTCACAATAGTAGTGTATAATAATAATAGTAATAATTAAACTGGTCTTATCAATAACATCTTGCGAGCAGAGCAAGAAAGATATGTACGGATGACCTCTTACAAAAGGAATTTGAATATATTCACGATTCCTTGATGGAGATGGGCTATCCGAGTAGTTTCATAAAGAAACATATGAAAACATCGGAGAAAAAACCGGAGACTCTGACTGCACGCAAGAAACCTCTATTTATTAAGTTACAATTTAATGGTGACTTATCAAGTGAGATTCTATTCCAAAGACTTTCAAGGAGTATACGAAGAACATTTTATGCAGCACACCTGTGTTTATCATTCTCTAGCCGACGAATGATTGGGACGCAAACGAAGGATAAGCTTGATAGTTTTGCCACATCTATGTGTATTTATCAATTCAACTGCACCTGCGGTGACAGTTATATTGGGCGTACTACTAGACAGCTTAGCCAACGTGTTAGTGAGCATCTCCCATCGTGGTTTGGCAAAGGACAGACAAAAACAATCCGTAGCTCAATTTTGTCACACTTAATTGATAGTGGTCATGTAATCGAGAAAACGAGAGCCTTCAAAGTAATTCATCGTATCCCACCGAATCTTTCCAATAGACTTCGTATTCGTCTACTACACACAGCTGAGGCAATAGGCATTCGAACTATTAAACCTAAATTATGTATTCAAAAAAAGTTCGTACAGCCATTATCCCTCCCTCGTTGGCCTATTAAGACATAACCAACTAATGACTTCTACACCACCCTTTGTTTATATTTTCAACCCCTTTCTTACCATCCCTTAATCTTATCTTCATTATAAACGTGTTTCATTTCCTTCCCTTACAATCTAACATTACTTAATCGGTTCATTTGTTTTTACTAGCCTTTATCGACTACTTCCACCTGAACAGTTGTTTGTTTAATCATGCTGTTTTTCATTATTCGTGTTATCACAGATTGCCTCACTTTTTCATCCTTATTATTGATAAGACCATTTTTATTATTACTATTATTATTATTATCATCACTACTAAATTGCAAAATTTATATTCACCATCGTATTATCCTATAGACAAAACACCATGATTGGTTTATATTTGAATTTATATATATATATATATATAAATATATATATATAAGGTTACTTAAAATGGAAAATTTTCATTTACTTAACCATGGGCTACTTACTGCCTGTGAACTTTTATTGACGACTCCAAATTGACAAAATTCAATGTACAAGTAACTTCTCCAGTTGTTCAGCCTCCACTGACTAGCTAGACATTACTTCATGCTCGACTAATAGAGCCAAAGTGAGGCACAATGGAAGTTGACTTCAATAACTAAAAAACTAATGGGTTTATACTAGGAAAGAAACTTTGAGGTTAGTTTCAGTTCAATATCACAGGCAACATGAGGGGAAATTAGTAAGATAAACGCACAGGTAATATTAGAACTGATTAAAACGAACCCTCTCTTATACCTTTTATAGTTTATTTGAAGGATTAATCACCAAGTACTTATGCCGATAATTTGAGCTGTCTTTGTTTACGATTAAAACCTACTCCTCCATATGGTGCAATGACTAATGTTTACAGTGTCAAGATGCAAAGGTTACATAAATCCATCAGTTAAACTTTGAACAAAAGTACAAAATAAGTAGTTAGACATTAGTTTTTGCGTTATCGGTTGCATTAAATCAATTATTAACTTGTAAACTTCTTGATTAGTGACGATTGATTATTTCTGTTTTACTGTACTGTGTAGATGTTTTTTGTTACTTGTTTCTATTTATTGAAAATACAAAATACAAATACTTCTGCTGAATGCAAATTTCTGACTTTTGTCCTCTCTGTGTCACCGTATAGCTCACTGGTATTCAGTATTGCCAATAACAATTAAAAATAAATATCGCAGGTAGTAATGAAGAGTGGTGCGTCGGTGGCATAGCGGTTAGGACGCTCGCCGACCATGCACATGGTCCGGGGTTCGATCCCCGGACTTGAAGCCACTAGCTTGAAACCCTATGTTCCCCTGGGGAACGTGATGGAAAAAAAGTGAAGAGTGAGATGATTCTAGAAAACAATATTTACTGATAATTACAGCTATTTGTCACCTTACCGCGATGTATATAACTGATAAGTCTACAGATTAAAACACTGTTATGGAGTCTGTTATTGCTAGATTCCGTTATGCAATATACAGATATGCAAGCTTGAAATTGGCTTTATATTTGTTGGTGGCATACATAAAAAACTTCAAAGAACTAACTATTCTTCCTGGATTTGAACATGCACTATTTATTCTCGGCATCAGAGATTTTACCACTAAACAATTCTGGTGTCAGACCAAGCTGAAATGTGTTGATTATAAAACTGTAGGTCTCTAGTGAAATGCCACTGTGGATAAAATTTATTTCGATAAAGTCTAACAGTGTTATAAAGTAATATTTACTGATTTGCTTCTGTTTGACAAAGTCGCGTGATATTAGATAGTTGGAGGCAATCGGCGGGAAGCCTTGGACCTAGGTTTCGTGCTAGTTGGTACTCATCAGCAAGGCATATCTGCAACCTTGAAGGAACTCATGTCCCTTCTGAGATTCGAACCCGCGTCACCCAGTAAGTACTGCAGTCAGAGACGTTACCACTGAGCTATTTGGGCTCGCGAACCTGACTGATAGAATTCAGTCTGCACCAAAGATAGGACTAGATACATCACACTAATTACTAGTGTCCAATCAAAAAGTCATGTGAGTTTGCTGATAAGCTTCTTAGTAGAAAGACCATATGTATCATTGATATAAGAATAGAACTTGTACACTGTGGTAGAGTATAATTCAGTTGTGGGTAAAATTTATTTTGATAAAGTCTCACAGTGTTATCAAAATAAATTTTACCCACAATGGAATTATACTCTACCACAGTGCACAAGTTCTACTCTAGTGAAATGTTTCATTCAGAAGTCTACTTCAGAATCTCGATCTTTTGGTAGCTCAGATGTAGACACTCATAAGAATTCCTTATTGTGTACAACAAAACTGCTCATTTCATCACACCATACAATCCTATTTTTCACGGCATTCGTGTATGATGAAAGGCAAATAAAAGTCTCCATTTTTCAAACTGATATGTTTATTATTATTGAAAAACACAATGTTGGTATATTACAGGCATCACGAGATATGCCACACTAGTTAATGCGAGGGCTGAGATACTACCCAGACTCCCAGAGAGATGCTGGTGGTTGTTTTCAGGAGTCACCTCGAAGCCTTTAACATGAAATCTGATCTACAAGGCAAGTGGAACAGCGTCAGGAACTGGGTCCTCGAATTGCCGGTAACCGGAACAGGTTCATACGCCATTCGATCATTTCACATTCTGGAGCCCACGTATACCAAGGGTTTGAAATCAGGATTTTCCTGCTTCCCTAGGGAGATCTGAATACCCACCAGTTCTGTTGTAAACACCAGAGGTTTGCCTTCTTTTCATCTTTGTGAAGAACACCCCTATCGCATGAATGTAGTGTGTCTACGAGTACATTAAACCAGTTTAAAAAGATCCTGAAGTGTAGCTAAAGTTGGAAAGCTGTACAACTATTCATAGGTTTACTGTATCAACACAGAAACTTTATTTATCCTTCGAATATTAGTTACAAGGAGCCGTTCATTAAGTTGCCTTTGATTTAGGTCTCATGCATATGGGTATTCACAGTTAAAATCGAAGGTACCCTGCACTTATTCTCAAGAAGTAACATTCAACAAATCTAACGAACAATAATGATTAAAGTAATGTCTCCAACTAGTTTCTCATACAGCTGACAGATAGTTGATTTGATTAGAAGGGGACTTAGTTCTTTATTTCAGTGTGGAGCAACAAGGCGGATATGTGTAATGAATTCTGATTACAAATCACTTTATCACCAGGCTTTAAACTATCAACATTTGTGTAGACTTCTAGTCTTATTTACTTTTCGGTTACAGTATTTCATCATGATCCGACGTCGGTTTCAGAACCATTCGAAAACCTGGGAGTACTGTACCGGCATTTTGTCCTAGTTTGTGACTCTTCACCAGCACCCACCCACCATAGGGGCTCGAACTCAGGACCCTCCGGTTACAAGGCCAGTGAGTTTGTAGACCATTCAGCCACTGGAATCCATTCCACTGGCCAGTCAATGAATTCCAACTTCTATCAATTCACGATTTAGCGTGACCACTGGCGAATGTCATCGGTGGCGAATATTTATCCTTACACCTGGCCTGCTGTACCCACTGGTCACGACTTCCCACTAGAACCCAGGTAGCCACCTACCTGAATAGGGTCAGTCACTAGTGCGCATCAGAATGACATTCAAGTGTGGGTTTGCGGCTCATCGTGAAATTCTGTAACCAATCAAATTCCTGCAAACCAACAATTAAATTTTGTTTATTTTTATCTTTTCCATTCATCAGCTGCTTAGATTTGTAATGCCATAATGTCACAGAACGTCTGTTGAACACATGTGGTGCCTGATCATGGGCCGTATAACATCTGTGTATAGACAGTGTGATCTTTAAACTGAGGCAGAAAATCATGTGAAATGTAGTTACTTAACACAACAATTATTCCTATTTCACTTTGATGGGTTACATCTGCCTAGGTGAATCAAGGATAGAATTGAATTCATCTGTTTTCCAAAGATGAGAAATTTACTGTTCCTCTACTTTCTGCAACTTTTAAGCAGCACATTTTCAATTATGATCTATTCAGATTAAGAAATAACAACATTCCAATCTTACCTTTTCGAAGTTAACTGAATGCTGTTTGGGGGTAGATGACCGGAATCCTGAGTCTATACAGTATGCTGCTTTATTGATTATATCTACTATATTCTTTCCCTCTCTATGTCTCTCTCTTGATCTAATTATTCTCTGAGAATACAATACAAAAATCAATCATCAGACTTTTTATATAGGTTATTGTACACTTCAATTGGTAGAAAACTGACAAAAGAAACTATGCAACAACTACTGTGTAGTGATCAACACAAAAAATGCAATGTTCAGGCTAGATGGTGCCGATGGATTTATATATTATAACATATTTTGAATTTAATGACTGAATATAAATTATTTTTGTTTCCTTTAATTCCTAGAGGAACATAGGGCTTCAGCCGTACGTCTCCACTGAGTTCGGTTCTCTGCTAGAGTCTTCACCTGGCTCCAAGTCTACCCACACGTTTTCATCTCCTCTTCACATGACCTCCTCCAAGTCACCCTTGCACTGACGACCAACTCGCCGCTTCCCTTTCAGGTTCCACTCGAGCAATGGCCTGGCGTATGATGTCACTTGATGGTTTGTTTCCTCAGAGTATGGCCAATCCATCTCCATTTCTTCCTGCCTATTTGTTTCACAATCGGTTCCTGGTTGGTTCGCTCATTTCCAGAGATCTCTGTTGCTGATCTTTTCTGGCCAGCCATCTGATCTTGAGTATTGGGCGAAGACATCTGTTAATGAAGGTCTGTAGTTTGTTTGAGATGCTCTTTATGACGCGAAGTGCAAGTCTCTGATCCGTATAGTAGTACTGACTGACTTCACATTGAAGTTGAAAATCCGGATCTTATTTTTGATGCTGAGTGCTGTTGACCTCCACACAGGCTTGAGAGTAGTGAAGGCTTGTCTTGCTTTCCCGATCCTTGCTTTGATATCCTCGTCAGTTCCGTCCGCCTGTAGTTGAAACGATGCTTCCCAGGTAAGTGAAGGAGGTTGTTTCCTTCAGGTTCCTTCCATTTATGCTGATTGTTGTCTGTAGTTGTTGTTGCTGTTGGTGGTGTTGCCCAGGAATCTTCATCACCTCTGTTTTCTCTTTGTTCACCTGAAGTCCTATCTTCTCTGGATGCTTCTTCTGACAACTTGTTACTTTTCACTTGCATATCTTCCAGTTTGTGGGAAATCAGACATATGTCATCGGCGAAGTCCAGATCCTCCAAGTATTTTGTGAGTCCATTTTATGCCTGTTTCCTCATTGCCCGCTGTTTGTCACATTATCCAATCTACTGCAATCAGGAAAATCATTGGTTATAGTAGGTAGGCAGCCTTGTCTTACTCCCGTCTTCCCTTTGAAGGATTCTGTGAGTTTCCCGTTGTGGATTACTTGGCATGCAGCATTGTTGTACAGCTGTTGGATGAAATGTATAGTTGTCGGTGGTGAATCGAATATACGAATAAAGAAAAGGAACACTACTGGGAGCACTCATACCATGACTAGCTGTGAAGACTGCAAACTATAGCTCTACCACCAATAATCAAACCGAAAATCTGGATGCGTTATGTAGATAACACATTTGTCATGGATAGGAGAAATGATTTAGAAAGCCCTTGCAAATTATTCATCAACGTATCTGAAGACATCCAATTCACAAGTGAAGAAAAGTCAGACAACAGAATTCATTTATTAGATGTTTTCCTCAGGAGAACAAGCTCAATAAATCTAGAATCACAAGTACTTAGGAAGTCAACCCACATAGACCAAGTATTCAACTACAGCATCAATAATCCAGAAGGAAACTGATGACAGACACAGTTCAAAAAAGCCAGGACACGATATAGCACCTCTGTCTATGAGGAGAAGAGAAGAGAAATTTCTATTAACTGTCTTCAAGGAAAATGGATACTCCCACAATTTCACCAAAAAATGTTTAAAGTCGTCGAGTCAAACTACCAGCAAGAAACTATGAGAATTTAATAAGGGCTAGAATACTAAATCCGTTCGGAATAGATATCACACATTATTATTATTATTGTTCCCTTGGGTTCCTAGTGGAACATAGGGCTTCAACTGCACGTCTCCACTTGCTTCTGTCTTCTGCTGTACTTTTCACTTGCATCCATCCTCGCCTAGATTACTAGCTCGCTAGTTTTCTAGCCGGTCCCAAGCCCGGATAAAGAGGGAGGGTTGGGGGCGTGGTGCTAGCAACTCCACTCCCAAAACTTAACCAAATTGCTACAGAAACTTCAACACATAAATATATTAAAAATACTAAAAATATAAACAATAACCTTATTTTTCGCTAGAATCGGGGAAGTGAAATGACGCAGGCTGGTGAAAGCCTTCGGGAAGCCAGTCAGCCGATGTGCCTCCTTTCGATGAAAGCAAAAATAAGGATGGGGACGTGGAATGTTCGTACAATGTACGAAGCTGGAAAGGCAGCCTAGGTAGCCGCAGAAATGAGAAGATATCACACATAATTCACCACAATCACTTCATTCATTACTATGCAGACCGAAAGACTCAATAGCAGAAAGAGACGGTATCAACACCATCTACAAAATAAATTGCATAAACTGTAATAAGCACTACATTGGTTAAAGCTGTCATCCCCTTTCGGCTCTAAGTCCATGGACATAAACTAGCTGTCAAAAGACAAGACATGTATTCTTTCACATCAATACACGTAGACAACTATGGGAAAATGTAAAAAATTTAAACAGTGGAAACACCAAAAATGCCAGGGAGTTCCTAGAAGCCTGTTTGGTGAATTTGTGATCAGCCAACACATTAATATAGATCAAGTTTATCAACTAACAAAGAATATCAAATAAAATTAAGGAAATTTCTACAAAAAATTGAGGATCATTAGAACCTTGATGGCCAAGGTAAGGACAGTATCTGAACCAACTTCTTTTGGATACATAAGTTAGGTTTCTTAATGTGGATCCCAACAGAGTCAGCAATATGCAGTAGATGAACTCTTAAGGTAAAATTAGGATTAGTTGGTATGCAGTAGATGACTTTGAAAGCCTCTTTAACATCAATCTTGTGTTCTATATCCACAAGATAAGATAGTGTGGTGGTGTGATACAACAATGTGTGCCAACGGAATATTATTCTCACATATTTCCACAGTTCAATAGTGCATTAGCAACAGAATAATATATGTATTTGAACATTCTATCTCATGTCGTTTAGTGTAAACCAAAATCACACGCTCAGTGACTGGTTAAAGAATATAAACTGTATAGATATAAATAGTTGTTTGATCACTTGAAAATATACCTTGGCTTCCGTGTCTTGCCTTCTGCTGTTATAATAGAAAAGCGCTATGAATGGATTTTGTTTGTCCTTTACTTAACCACGCAGAGTGATGTTCGGAAATCCGACGAGAAACACGCCTAGTTGTACGGCCTATGTAACTGGCTCCACAGGAGCAGTCAAACTGGTAGATACACATAGAAGAGGCGAAATTAGGCAGTTTATCTTTTACTCCCGAACGCGAAATAGGGGTGGTTTTGAAGAAACAGCATAATTCAGCAGCATGGAATGCTCTTCTTAGCGCATTCCTAAGGCGTTGTGTTAATATCTCGCTGATGTTATCCCCGAGGCACTGAAGTTGTAAGAATAAGGCTTTTTAAGGAACTGTTGGTACCTTGGGCTGCCTTGATTTTTGATTCATATTCTTATCAATGAATTTTTCTGGATAACCGTTCTCACTCAGCAACTGTTTAATAATATTAAGCTCTTCATTAAGACATTCATCAGAGCAGATTTCTCTTGCTCTGTGAACCAAGCACTTTATAAGATTGCGTTTGTATTTCAAGGGCACGAAGCTGAAAAAATGAGTATACTGACCAGTTGATGTAGGTTTCCTATACACACTTCTTGTTATTGTACCGTCCTCTTTTCTGGTCATAGAGACGACTAAAAATGAAATACTAGAGTCTTTTTCTTTTTCGATGGTAAAATTTACTGCAGAATGAACATCGTTGAATTTGTCCTGGATGTTCTTTGCTTCATCCTCATTTTTCAAAATCAAAAATGTATCATCCGTGTACCGACAGTAGAATTCTAGTTCATCAGTTACATCTTTCAGAGGCCCATTCTCTGGATTCGCAAGTAAAAGGATAAGCCACATGACAATAAAGTCAAATTCTAGCCGACTAAAACGATGGATACCGATGCAAATTAACAACCATTCACAAGCAAGTTCGTCAGAAAAGACAGTTATATCATTCATGGAAAATTCTAACTGAAATTTGCACTGAAGATGTTGTCTAGAAAAACAATGAAAGCTGCGTGATTAGACCACCCATCTCAGAGAATACAACCGTATCAAAAAGACTTTCCGTGTGTTTCTTTTCACTGATACAATCACTTCCTCATATTTATATTTTTGAATAACTAATTGAGTTTTTTCAATTAGTTTAGTAAATATGTATATTCAAGTATTGGTTTTGTAGGGATTTTGTTTGATTGGTTGAAGGATTTCATCATGAGCTGACGTCAGTTAGAGAACCATTGGAAAACCTGGGAGTACTGGACAGCTGTTTCGTCCTAGTTTGGGACTCTTCATCAGTACGCAACCACCGGGGTTCGAACCTAGGACCTTCTGGTTACAAGGCGAGCTCATAGACCATTAAGTCATGATGATATCCTCCAAGCAATCAAACAGAATCCCTACAAAAAAACCAATACTTGAAAATCGATCTGATGCTCACTAACGACTGGCCCTATTCAGGCAGTGACCTGGGGTTCTAGTGGAAAGCCGTGACCAGTAGGGTGCAGCAGGTTGAAGGTGAGGCAGTAACTCATCGAAGAAGACATTGCGAAGTGGTCACGCTATGTCATGAATTGGCAGAAGTTGGAATTCATGGGCTGGCCATTGGATCGGGTCCCAGTGAGCCGCCTTGTAACCAGAAGGTCCTAGGTTCTCACCCTGGCGGTGGGTGCGTACTGATGAAGAGTCCCAAACTAGGATGAAACAGCTGTCCAGTACTCCTTGGTGGGTTTTCCAATGGTTCTCTAACTGATGTCAGCTCATGATGAAATCCTCCAACCAAATATGCCTATGTCGTCAATCTTCTCATTTCTTTTCCACATATTTTCATCTCTCTTCGATCATTTCGTTACACTAGTAACATACTTACGGTTAATTTTAGGAAAAATATAGTCTTGACTGCACTTGAATGTGTTACCACTTAGATCGTTCTACTGTCAACTGACTGAAATACTTACTGTTACCTAAATATATTTGTTTATTTGTAGTTGGTTGGTCTATGGGAAACCCAA
Organism: Trichobilharzia szidati; assembly: GCA_944472155.2. Lineage (NCBI taxonomy): Eukaryota > Metazoa > Platyhelminthes > Trematoda > Strigeidida > Schistosomatidae > Trichobilharzia > Trichobilharzia szidati. The sequence continues at coordinate 96,432,123 of OX235271.1, read as the reverse complement.
TTTCATATACTAGCGGATGGGGGAGGCTGTGAAGATTAATATACTGGAATCCATCACTTGTGATACCTCTGAGAACACAACTTCAAAACGAACATAAAATTTTCCCCCTTTTCCTTTCAAAAGTCTAAATAAAATAAGGAAAAGAAATGCAACAAATCACTTCTTGACCGTATGCTATTTATTGCCAGTTGTCTAATATCAACATCTTTCCATTGCAAATCCTGCTTGGATTTTGAAGTACAGATTAACCCTCAAGGTTTATTGATCTCAACGAAAGTAAGAGAAAAAAAATACCTATTGATGATAATCTGTACTACAGAAACAATCAGAAAGAAAAAAACGGTGTTTATCAAAAACATTTTTTTCAGTTACTTGTGAAAACACTGACGTAAAATGAAACTTACTTTCTACAATAAAAACACACTGTCATTTTTTGACATTCTTGACAAGATTATGTGGTAGGCAAAGGTGGATCTTTTTATCTGAGGTATACGAAATGCTGGTCTGAAGTTCATAAACAATTGTCACATGTACACATATAGAAAGATGGTGTGTAAGAAACAAAGTTATCACAATCAATCAAAAAGGCACAAAATAAAAAAAAAAAACACGGTTAAGACCAGCAATGTTTAGTCACGTACAATTTGAAGAAATGTGGAATTACAGTGTTTAATGTTGATTCAATTCATCCAGGGTCATCAGTCAATGATTTCTAACCTTGAGTTATCTGAATAAATGGAGATTTTCAGATTATTTTGTTTATTAGATGTATCACACAGTGAAACAGTATTATCTACTGGATGATGTTTCGAACAAAATTTATTGTTCATAATCATCTCATCAATTATAATCACACGACTTCGAAACTTGAGTTTTATAGTTTTCTTTGTTCTCTCCTATTTGTCGTCGTTGGGGTAGTAGAATTTTCCAGATATCTGGAATAATATTAATGACGACATGCATGTCAAACATGCTCACGATAATGATATCACCAACAATAAGGAATCTAAATCATCAGTAGTAATTCCATACAAGGAAGGAACCTCGGAAACCTTACGCAGAATTCTTAACAAGGCAGGAATAAAAGTGGTTCGCATTCAAACCACCCACAAACTCAATTAGAAACAAGCTTTGTCGGTTAAACGATCAATCCTGTGGAGCCTTTAAAACAAAGCAATTTAGTTTACCTGATACCCTGCTGCAATGATTGTCAGGTCAAATACACAGGTCAAAGTAGTAGACCGGGGTCAGTCAGACTAGCCGAACATAAAAACCTAGCAGCAAAATCTAGATGTTAAATAAGATAGAAATCTAGAGAATAGTTGAGCCATAGATAGCACTACATGCAATTACACATAACCATACAATAGGATGGGATGAGATGACAGTTTTAAAATCTAATGTAACAGCGGGTGGAGGGAGAGATTGATAACAGAAGCTTTGTTTATCGAATCAACTGCAAACACGTGTAATAGGAATGATTCAACACCTGTCCACCCAGGTATCTGGAAAATTCTACTACCCCAACGACGACAAATAGGAGAGAACAAAGAAAACTATAAAACTCAAGTTTCGAAGTCGTGTGATTATAATTGATGAGATGATTATGAACAATAAATTTTGTTCGAAACATCATCCAGTAGATAATACTGTTTCACTGTGTGATACATCTAATAAACAAACTAATATGGAATTGCTTACTACCGCAGTGCCCAAGTTTTACACATATATTAATGGAGATTTTCACTTATAAATATGACTTTTAAGAAACTATAGAGAAACCATTTTTCTGGTTAGCGTGTGAAATTGGCTCATTGGCATGTAAAAGTAGCAAGTTTCTTCTGTTGGTAAACATCCTCACTTCACACGGAAGTTGGCGCTAAAGCTGTTTTATGGGAAGGCAATGAAAGATCCATAATTAAAGCATTTAACCCACAGAACACAATAGCAAATTCAACCACGTAATCTATAAATCTCAAATATTTCAATAGTCCGTATATTTATGAACTGACTTGTTATTTTATTTGTTACCCTTCATTCAACTGCATACCATGTTAATAACTGGTGAGGGACTCTAAAGGTGTGATAATAAGTGAGTACCTGGAATTGACTTAAATATTTCTCTTGTACTGTCTATTTTTCAAGAACTTAAGGCAGAACAGGTGGCAGTGCACTCGGGAATCTTTAGGTATGTAAATATTTGTTGATATTTATTCATTCTGAGCAAACTAAAAGAATTTTATTGTTGTTTCCTTGGGTTCCGAATGCAACATAGGGCTCCAGCAGAACATCTCTATTTCACTCTCTTCTCTTCAGTCTGTTTTAGCTGACCTTAAGATTTCATTCCCTTCGCATACGATCTCCTCCATATCACCCATAAACACACATCAAACTCGCTTTTCCCATTCAGGTAGCATTTGAGGGCCTAGCGCATGCTGTAAATCAAGTTAGACCATCTGTTCGTAGTAGAATGATGATATGACTTTTCACATGTAAAAAGTGTTCAGAGCGGATTTTCGTGGAATAGCATCTGAAGCTCAATATACCATAATGTGAGAAGCGCACACCGAACATTCTGGCGTTAACACTCAAACCAGCTGGACTCTGCCTTTTGTAGCTAATTCTATGATAGCTTCACTGATTTCAAGGTACATTTTATGATGAACAAAAAAAGAGAGATGCAACTTAAAACTGAGGAGTGGTGGGTATATGGCTGTTTCTAGTTTCAAGATCGGCAGGTAGAGCAAACTCACATCTGTTAAATTTATTATTCGAGTATCAAGGCATTTATTAGCCTCTAAGGCGGTGGATAACAACTAGACTAGTTTAACCGACTCATCCATTTATCGTAAAAATACATAAACTGTGACAGATTTGGCTTCAAATAGCTCAATCAATAGTAAGATAGTTAGGCGGCAGATTTTCTAGGCATGGTTGTATCTGTCGACAGTACTGCTTTTCAGATAAACTGTAGCTGAATGAATTCCAGAGCATTTGTAGTACACAGATTCTAACACTTCATCCAGTAGTCCGATCCAAGCTTTCTTACGCAAATAAATGAAATGAATCGCTTTGAAGGCTTTCAAACTGGATCATAGAATGAAGCGATGATATAGACTTATATCAAACACTCTGAGATTTGAACTAGTAGGACTTATCTAAATACATTTACTCTTCATTCAACGCCTGTTATTTCATAAATTATACAATAAATTCTGCTTCTAAATTCATGTTGGATTACTGGATTTTGTTGGTTGGATAACTTTTCTGTGTAAAAATTATAATGCAGTTAAGCTTTGATCAAAGTATTAGCTCACTTGATATTTACAGTCACATCCTTTTAACTTAACAAAAAACGCCATTATGGATAAGATTTTATTTTGATAAGTCACACAGTGTTACACAGTAATATTAACTGATGACGTTTCGAGCACAAACTATTGCTCATAATCATATCAAGTTACTCACACAACTTTTTCCTTCATTTATGTACATGTGTGGAATTGACTAAATTGATTACTGAATCCTGGTTCATTGAGTCTACACCCAACACATGCAGCAGAAATGACTCAATGCAAATACCAGAAATATGGAAGATATTATTATCACCAGTCATATCAGAAGAGGAGGATAATAAATAATCTCAAAATTCTATTTCAATTCAAGCACATCACAACATTCTAACAAGTTACTTATTATGACTAAAAACACACTCGTCTTATTTCCCATCTGATTATAATTGATCAGTAACACTCATATTATTATTTCTGAATGTACATTATCCCATATTGATTTTTGTTCAAATATCTGGTCAATTCCACACATGTATATAAATGAAGGAAAAAGTTGTGTGAGTAACTTGATATGATTATGAGCAATAATTTGTGCTCGAAACGTCATCAGTTAATATTACTGTATAACACTGTGTGATTTATCAAAATAAAATCTTATCTATAGTGCAGTTATACTCTACCACAGTGCCCAAGTTTTATACTTATATCATTGACAAAAAACGAACGTTTTGCAGATGAAAAGAAGGCTCATTTTTGTGTATCATCGCTATTATTCAGATGCTAACAGCCTAAAAATTACATGAGTTATTATAAATGTAAATATACGAAATACTTCAAAAATTATCTCAATTCAAAAGGTACAGTAGGGGATCAAGAGACATGAATCAATACAAGATACAATACGAGGAGTTCATAATCTAGCAACTAGAATTTATATACATATAATACGATGGGGCGTTCCAAAGGACAGGGTATTAGTAAAAAGAAATGAAAAGTAAAAATTTAAGTTACTAGGTAAAACAAACCATTAAGTAAGTTGGAAAATTAGTGATGAGTTCAGCTCAGCCAGTGACAGGCGGAAAAATTGTGACACAACAAAATAATTCAGAAACAGAACAGAGTAGTGCTAGATTAATCACACTGTCTTTTAGTATGCAGAGGTTAGAGTGGAATCGTTTGATAACAGTGTCTTCTTCAGAGTGAATTAACCAGGGTTTTCCATGTATACTGGATATCTTGAAGGTTTCACTAATCTCGACTTCATGTCCCATGTCAATCAGGTTCTTAGCGATTGTGCTTGCAAACACTTCCTCACTTTTCATACGAAGATGTTTAAGGATATGCTCAAATATGCTCTGGGCACAGTAGCCGGATGTTTCTTTCTTATTTCTGCGCTTTTTGTCGCATCAAAACATTTTTTGATTTCCACCTGCTGAACTAAACTCATTATTGATCTTTCAACCTATTTAATTGTTTGTTTACGTAATAATTTCACTTTTAATTACCATTTCTCTTTACTTCTCTTGAACTTTCCATCACATATAAACTCTGATTATTCAGTTAAGAAGTTTCCTATACTTATAACTTTTGTGCCGCTGTCACTCTAAGGATTATTAAACGCCCTTTGAGATGAAGTAAATTTATGAACTGTGTTATATATTCACATTCGTAATAACTTATGTCATTTTTAAGCTGATAGCAGCTGAAGAAAGGTCATGAAGTTAAAAGTGAGTTCTTTTTATCTTGCAAATACATTCGCTTTTTTCAAGTATTGTTTTGTAGGGATTTTGTTTGATTGGATGGAGGATTTCATCATGAGCTGATATTGGTTAGAGAACCATTGGAAAACCTGAGAGTACGAGGTGGCCATATGCTTCGTCCTGGTTTCTGACCCTTTAGGAGCACACACCCACCAAAATGTATTCGAATGCAGAAGCTTCTGGTTACAAGACCAGCGAGCTCATACACCATTAAGCCACTGGGACCCGATCCAGTGGCCAGTTCATGAATTCTAACTTCTGCCAATTCATGACATAGTGCGACCACTTCGCAATGTCTTCTCTTTTTTGACGTGGTTGTGTTCTCTGAGCTGGATAGTTAATTTGCGAAGCTTTCATCGCCCTACTAGGCGACATCTTCTGCGCATACTTCAATTTGAATACTTCAAGTTGAAGTAACAGAAAGTTTCACTTCCTCGACATCGCCATGGACGGCAGAAGACGGTAGTCTTCAAAAGTCAATTTATCGAAAGCCTACATGGAAAGGACAATACTTACATTTTAATAGCTTTTGTCCAAATAGCTTTAAACGTGGTCTAGTCAAGACTCTGTACTATAGAGCGAGGAGAATATGCTCTATAGAGAAATTAGAGGAAGAATTTGATTTTCTTGAAAAGATATTGAAGAGCAATGGGTACCCTCAAAGGTTCATCAACAAGTATGGAAGATCTGAAGTCACAAATGTAAAACAAATCACAGTGGGAAAAAAGCCAATCTACTTTCAGCTTGATTATAAAGGTGAAAACATTGCAGCGATGATCAACAGAAGGCTGAGTACATCACTGGCCATAGCCTATCCTGCAGCTAAGCTCGTTCCCGTCTATCGAACAACTTGCTCTTTGGTGCAATCAAAAATCGATAGATATCCTTCTCATATTAACTCCAACTGTATATACAAATTTACATGTATCTGCGGGAGCAGTTACATTGGAAGGACAGAAAGAAGGGCATACCTCCGATTTTCTGAACATGTACCAAAAAGCTTATGTCTAAAGGTAACAAATGCTTTAAACAGTGCCATCGCCAGGCATCTCCTCGACACGGGTCATGAGGTGGACGTCGAAAAGTCGTTCAAAATTATCAATAGGCAAAAGAGCTCAATTCTCCTCAAGTTTGCTGAAGCCATTTCCATCAAGCGCCTGAAACCTGATTTATGCGTTCAGAAAGAAGCGGTTATCGGTCTTTCTTTGCCCTGGTAACTGGATATTTTTCATCTGAATGCGAGATGCTGAAAAGTTTCCATTGTGTATGATTATTATTGTTCGGAATAGTGTTTAATATTACATATATGTATGTATATATTATTAGTGTATGCGTATATTGATCGATTGGTTTTTGTTTAAAATGAACTCTGTGCAAGTGTGTTAAAATTGTTTTTGTAGATACATTTAATAATGTCTTTGCCCTGTAAGCAGCTGACGAGAAGGCAACGAAATAAAAGATGGTACCACTTTATTCTGCTAAAACTGTAGTTTTTGCTTTGTTCAAATTCATTAAGGGGAATAAATGTATGAAGTAACTACAGTGTTTATCAGTGAACGAAATTGATATGATGAACATTACAGAACTCAATCTTTCTGCCTTCTTTCGTTATAAGCTTTTTAATTTTCTTTATTCTTTATAAGCAATTAAATACAGCTTACCAACATTGATTATAACATACTTTTTTCTCTAATTTACCTCTTCAGAGTTTGTATCAGCCGATATTTGACCTCTAGTGAACAGTAAAGCGATTAAATACCACACTAATCATTTGTCTTGCAATAAATACACAATTTCAGATGGGTTTTTTCACAGTACAACACGTTAATTTATCGTTGCTAACTAGTTTTACCTTTCATCTACATTCATCGCACAATGAAGCTTGCTTTTTTATTGAAAAGTATTTGCCGAATTCATTCCAGATAAACTGTTTCCTTATAAAACAGTTTAGAAATATACAATAACTTCTGCACTGTCCTATAAACGAACTGGGCAGATTTCAGTCTTCCTTTGGAAAGCTTTTATGTAGCCAAGCGTTTATAGACCCTGCTGGATTGATCCTATTCACTGCTTTTGCACGAATGAGATGTTCCTCAGAAAAGTGAAAGGTGAAATGTGAACGTCTGACGCTCATAATCGAACTGGTGGATATTCAGGTCTACCTAAGAGAGCTAGAAAACCCTGATTTCAAACGTATGGTGTATATGGGCTCCAGAATCCGATATGGTAGAATAGCATATGAAGCTGTTTTGGTCACCAGCAACCATGGGGACGAAGATCCTGACTCTGCTGCACTGCATTGTGGATCAAACATCAAATGAAAGGCTCGTCGATAGTTTCTTAAGACAACTACCTGTTCCCGATACGAATTTAAAACAAGCAATGAAGGTTAATAAAGCAGGATTTAATGAATTCATCAAATTTCGGTAGAACTCGTCAGCTGAATACTCTACACACACGGATATATATACTTTTGAAATTACATTGGGAGATATAAGACTGATAAATAAACAAACTACATTGAATTAGTCATGCAGAAAGACAGGTGCGAATGTTTTCCAGGTCATGTTCAAATAGATAAGGGGAGAGGGAGTATGAGAGAACAAAATTAAGATAAATTGCACTACGCTTCAATTACATCACTTAGATAAACAATTAGACATTAGAGAATATAACAAGAATTGCAAACAGAGTAATATCAATAGTAATAGTTATAATAACAATAATAATAATAGTGTTGAAGTGAGTTAAGACCTATGTAGGTCGTACGGAAAGGCGATTGTCTACTCGCATGATGGAGCATTTGCCAAAATGGTTGAAAACAGCTGAGTGCAAAGTGCCAAAATCCTCAATAACAAAACATCTTGTGGATTACGGACATGATATCGACGTGGTCAAGTCATTCACTATTGTCAGCGGACAAAGAAACAAGAAGATGCTTGCAATTGCAGAGGCTTGTGCAATTCGAGTTTATAAACCAGGTCTCTGTGTACAAAAGGAGATGATCGTGACTCTGAATCTACCATGGTAATACGTTTTACTTATTATTCTACCTCTTATTATTATTGTTCTTGATTCATTTAAAACTATCCTTTATCAGTAGGATTATCTTAACTCACTTCAACACTATTATTATTGTTATTATAACTATTACTATTGATATTACTCTGTTTGCAATTCTTGTTATATTCTCTAATGTCTAATTGTTTATCTAAGCTGACGAGTTCTACCGAAATTTGATGAATTCATTAAATCCTGCTTTATTATCCTTTATTGCTTGTTTTAAAGCCCTGGAAATATTCCACCCCTCGCACGAATTATTCGGATGGTGTATCTCTTGCTATTCGAAATGTACCAAGTTTGTATTTTCAATATTAATAATAATCCTCCGCACTAATAATATCAACCTAAATTAATCTACCTTAGATAGCTCATTTAACAATCGATCTATTACTTCCTGTTTGTCTCTCTAATTCACTTCTACCTGCACATTGACAAAGCTGACTTTACAGGGATTAAAAGATCTTTTTTTGCCTATCCTTGGAATACAACAACTGAACGAGAATCCCAGTAACAGGCTAGCAGCTAAACCACCGAAGTTGTGAGTTAACTGTGTCCATCCTACCTCCATCTTAGCTTTAACATAACTTCAGTTAGCAACCGTGTAAATTAAAAGTCTTGAAACACTAATCACATAACATTATTTAAACGTGACTAATTTTTAATATTAAAAATCTGTTGTATCAACCAATTCATGAAAGATAACCTCCCTTCTAACAATAATTTACATCATTCAAACAAAACTAATTTAATCTCAATTGAACAAAATTCTAGGTTAATAATTTCTAGTTAATTTTAAAATAAGATGATTTTGTATGAGGTGATCTAACTTTCTCATTTAAGGTCATATTCATTATAACTTGTTCATGGTTCTTTTTCATAAATCAGGATAATTCAGAGGATTATAAGGAACTAGTGAGTAGTGCACAAGTGTGTTATTGTACTTTTTTCGAGGGCACAAACAAAGCATCAACGATTAAAGTAAGATTTACGGGAACAGAGTCAATTTCAGTAGAAGTTTGATAAACAATAGTAGTTTATAATGCCAAACATAAATGTCAGAAACTTGTAACCTACACTTTTTACTGTTTAAAGTGAATAACATAAGTCGTGATTAAAGCGTCACCAGGTATAATAATTGAAAAGTGAAAACAGTTTAAAATTGCTCAATGTCAACTTCTAAAATTAGTTTGACCAGTTTCTGTTCACATGTCACTTCGATTGAAATGATATGTGAATATTTGATTTTTATGCAATCTTGACTATATCTCGAGTGCTTTGATTGACCACTAGATAGTAACCCTCGTCATGAGTTTAGTCCTTGGTTTGGTACAGACTGAATCCTATCAGTCACGTTTGCAGTATGGTCACCGATCTACACGACTCGACGTCATGGTGCACTCTGAATTGATAAAAGACTGTTGGAGGTAATCGGTAGGAAGCCATGGACCTAGGTTTCGTGTTTGTTGGTACTCGTCAGCAAGCTGTACCTTCATATACCAACAACAGTTAATCAGTTCCATTCCGTATATCAGCAAACCACTGGATCAAGCTATAATAACAACAAAAGGTTGATAAGATGCTCAACAGCTTGTTAAGGGGATGCTGTAATATATTATAAGTTGAAAATTTAGTATCCCATAATAGAACATTTTCTTTATTATAGCAGGTAGTGATACAGATTGCTTAACAGGATGACACTTCGAGAGTTAGTTGCCGAATGATAGAATGTTCGCCAGCCATGAAGGAAATCCAGGTTCGATTTACGAACGACTTACTTCTAAACCCTACTACCTAGTCGGTAGTAATTCCGTAAAAGAGGAAAGGTTGATCATGAAGCTAGCAATCCTACCGCATAAAATCAACACCACCGCTACTGAAATGTGAAAAAGCTTGATGCTCTATGTTGCATTTGGAATACAAGGAGTAGGATAATATTGTAACAACAGAAGACAAGGGCCAGGCAACAGATCGTTTATTTACGAAATCAACACATATTTATAGATTTTCATGTACATTATTATAGATTATTGTTAGCAGAAAAACAGTCTTCTGATTGGTTGTTTCTCACTGAAAGTTAATCTTTCATCTCTTTGTGGCTGTTTCTTGAAGGTCAGATCATCTATCTGCAAATTGTATCCGCCTACGCAAAGTCTGCTGTGATTGGTTGTTGAGTCAGTCTTTGTTCTTATTTTTCTCATGACCAATATTTGGGACATAAACATTGACGTAAATTACTGTCTACCAATTTTGGCTAGTAGCCAGTTCTCACCACAATATGACTCTTAATATAATATAATGGTAATCACGTGTTTTTAAAGTGACGTGAGCAGTTGTGCTGCTTCATGTATCTTGTTTGTTTTGATTCTAATAGAATATTCTCTATATTTGGCATGGGTCTTCCCTCAATCTTGATACATTTGTCAAGTATTGATTCGGAGAACGAAGTGTGAATGACCAACTCTTCTACAACTGCTAATAAAAACAAAAATGGTTCTGGAGTGAAACTTCATTCATGTGCTCTTGATTTTCATGTGGTCACTTGTATTGTATCACTGTTTGGTTTATCAAATAAGCTTGTTTGAAATAGAATTATAACCTACCACAGCTCCACATTCTTCTAACACACTGTGCTGAATACCAAAAAAGGAAAGTTGTCTTTACATAAATGAATGAGCAGGGAAATCGAAGAATCGAAAAGAGACGACGAATGTACACCTCAGTTCATCACTACGGTGGCACAGAATAGTCCCTAAATTTACCGTATTTATTTGGGTAAAAAGGTCACTAAACTAGAAGACAAGAGAACAAGTTTTCCAACCGTTCTTTATTTCTTATCATTACTCATCTGATACACTATCCAGAAATTAAACAAAGTCTGAAACTTCTAAGCTAGTTAATACATTCAGCTGAAGGGTTTAGAAAAGATATACAAACAAACTGAGGGAGTTGCCATGGGGTCACTAATATCCCCGATTGTGGCAGATATATTCATGGATAGGTGGGAAAACATAGCGATTGAAACGTTTAGCCCCACCCCAAAAGTATGGTGGAGGTATGTAGATGACACATTCACTGTACTTAGAACACAGGATATAGATAGATTTTTCGAACACACTAACTCAAAGGTGGAGGCAATTCAATTCACTTATGAATTGGAAAGTCAGGAAGGGGAACTTCCAATGTTAGATTGTAGCGTAAAAAGGAAAGATGGGAAGTTAGAACTATGTTTCAGGAAACCCACATTCAAACAGATATTGGACTTCATCATCCCATCCTAGTCAGTGAAAATAGGATTGGTGAAATGTTTAATGATAGAGCACAAAAACGAAGTAGTACCAAGGAAAATTTAAGACAAGAAGTGAGGCATGTAAGAGAAGCTTTGAAAATTAATAATTACCCTGATAAATTAGTCAGAAAGTATGTAGGGGAATGTAACAATAAAAATAAAATAAATAATAATAGTAGTGATAGTAATAATAATAATATATAATAATAATAATAGTAATATTAATGACGACATGCATGTCAAACATGCGCACGATAATGACAACACCAACAATAAGGAATCTAAATCATCAGTAGTAATTCCATACAAGGAAGGAACCTCGGAAACCTTACGCAGAATTCTTAACAAGGCAGGATTAAAAGTGGTTCTCATTCAAACCCACAAAATCAATTAGAAACAAGCTTTGTCGGTTAAAGGATCAATCCTGTAGAGCCTTTAAAACAAAACAATTTAGTTTATCTGATACCCTGCTGGAATGATTGTCAGGTCAAATACATAGGTCAAAGTAGTAGAACAAGTGCAGTCAGACTAGCTGAGCATAAAAACCTAGCAAAATCTAGATTAGTTGACCCGAATAAGATAAGAAATCTAGAGAATAGTTGAGCCATAGATAGCACTACATGCAATTACACATAACCATACAATAGGATGATGGGATAAGATGACAGTTTGAAAATCTAATGTCACAGGGTGGAGGGAGAGATTGATAGCAGAAGCTTTGTTTATCGAATCAACTGCAAATACGTGTAATAGGAATGATTCAACACCTGTCCCAGATATCTGGAAAATTCTACTACCCCAACGACGACAAATAGGAGAGAACAAAGAAAACTATAAAACTCGAGTTTCGAAGTCGTGTGATTATAATTGATGAGATGATTATGAACAATAAATTTTGTTCGAAACGTCATCCAGTAAATAATAATACTGTTTCACTGTGTGATACATCTAATAAACAAACTAATATGGTTTAGAAAAGAGTGGGTCGTTTCAAAGCTATGTTATTCAATAGTTAGCAGAGTCTAAGAAAATGCTTTATCATATTTACAATTTGAAAACTACATTTTTCGAGGTAAGATGTCACTATGGATTCCTTTGGGAACTAAAATGATTCACATTGCAATATATGATCTGCCTATTTCCATAAATGGTTATCAAGAAAGCAGGCAATATAGCATGATTCTATGTACTACCATCGGTCAGCAGTATAAACCATCAGGATTTATACCAATGCGAGTGATAACCTAAACATCACCAGACCTGACTTTTTCAGGCGGCATTCGGAATGCAGCCATAGGTGAGGTATACTGAGAATTTCCGAAGTAGGACTAAGTAACTGTTCAATGCGCCTTAATTTTCACTTGTTTTCTTGCTGATATCGGTATGTGACAACAGTCAATATAAACAACAGGTATTTTGTCTACAACTGACATTTTCCGCTAACTGCTGGATAATTGTGAAGATGATGATACAAAGATCAAAATGAAAACCTAGTTTCTAAAAATTATCACTTTTTAGGCGTTAGAGTTTAAAATAAAATCCTGTGTTACTAGTTCAAATTTTACCAACATTTAGGTTTTCTTTTCCATCCTAGCTTTTATTGCGTCAACTCCACTGGAAATGAAGCAGACCTAGAAAGCAAGCAATTGCACATTCATTCAGTACAATAGGGACACGAGGTAGTAGCAAATAAGTCATAATCTAGTATAAGTACGAATCTGTCTTTTACTCAATTCACTTCACTTTCTAGATGGTGTGAATTCTAAGGATTGTCGTAATCTGTGAAGCCGTTTGGTTTGACCATAGATGGCACAGTTTTCACTAAGCGGTTAACTAAACTGCATTTGTTCGCCTTCAGTACTAAATTTTACAGAAAGTTGCGATGAATTTACAGTTTAAAGCGTAGATGTCAAAAGCAATGATTGTGCAATCGTTTCCTCATTGATCTACAACATCACTCAATAATTCTGAACAGATTTTATTCAGGCAATAGTCTTTGAGTTGTACCAATACTGTGAAGGCTTATAATGCTACCCAGTCACCCGGACTAAAGTTGGTGGGGAGGGATTCGAATCTAGGATCCAAAGTTAAGTGCTAAAGTCAATAATGCAGATCTTTATGGTACTATTTAAGAAAATTGGCTCATGATTAAAAGTGCAACAAAATTTAACATTTAACACTTAACATGGTCAGTAGCTTTATAATCAATCTCCAATAACTCATTCATTTCAGTGGACTGATTTTTGAAGCCTATTCAATATTGTGAAAAACGAGAAATTCAGAAACTCGAATAAAACAAGTAATTTTAGCAAAGGGCATTGCATTTGTGTCACCTTCTTATCTTTATTATTGACCTGTGACACTGAAAAACCAATGAGCTTCAGCATTTAGTTCCTGTCTTACCAGTTCTCAAGTTCTCTTGGATATACAGCTATTATTCCACGAAGTTAGCATTAGTCTTTCAAAGATCTGTTAAGATAATTTCTTCAAAAACAGGTCAAGTTTGGTGTGAGATTTCTTCAAGAAGTTAAATATCCCTGAAAAAACAAGTCAATGGAATCTTAATTGTTTGTCAGTCCTTTATTTATTCCAGCTCTTCATTTCGTGAATAGCTGTGATCATCGTGATTAGTCTGATATTTTCATTCGATTAAATTAGTTCGGTAAATTTTCATGCGAAAACTTTGGTTACTCTCAAAATAATTAGTAATATGTTTAAAATATTAGATAAAGATATTGATATATATTTAATACCGCAATCGTGAAAAATCCATTGAACTTGAGTCGGAACATAATCGTATTTTAGCTTTTGAAAGAATACAACCAACAGGATTTGAAAATGTTATCCATGGAAAGTGGAATAACACCAAATTATTTTTTTCTGTAAAAATGAATTTCTAAATGGTTTTCGGATATTTGAAAACATTTTCCCCCTAAAAGTAGTGGAATCAGAATTTGTTGGACTCATAATTCTGAATAAGACTATTTAGGTGTCTATTTTCCATACTCAGCTTTTCGGAATAATATGCTTGAAATGATCTCCTCAACGCAAAGCCGGTGTTGTTCTTTATTCAGAAGTGTAGGTATGTTTGTTTATTTGTATCGAATTGTGTCAGTCAAGTGTGCAGTATAATCAGTGAATTAAGTAACGCGAAGCTCTAGTGCACATAATTAGTGTTCATTGTTAGAAAATATCAATCGGCAGGAAGTCATGGACTTGCGTTTCACGCTTGTTTGTGCTTCATCATTATAATTGTGCGTCGGTGGTACAGTGGTTAGGACTCTCGCTGACCATACACATGGTCCGGGGTTCGATCCCCTGCCAACGCACACCCGATATCTATGGTCGGCCTGCAAAATTTGGGCTACCGATATCACATGCTGAAAATTCCATACTTGTACTGAAAATACGGTGTGGCATCAAGCTGTAATCAAAATAAAAAAATAAAAATATAATATCTATGTCAGGCAGGAGCTTAACAGCAAAGTGTATGACTTCATTGGTAAGGAATGTAAATTTAAATCTTTGAGAGAATAATATGCTACTCAACATTTATGATATACTCCTGGTGAGCATCGGCAAATATGAAATCAGAATCTAGGGTGTTTTGTGACCTCAAGGCTCCAGAACTCAAACCCTACAGTTGTTTACGCTTAATAAGTTCTTCAAATGTCGTCTAGCACATATTATGTGATTTCTCATGCTAGAAGTAAAAAGAACGATCGCTTTCTTGGTTTCAATGTAAATGACGTTCTTAAATGTCTTCATTTGTTGAAACCTCTCCACTATCTAGTTCCAGACGGCGTGCCCATTATTATTCTCAGGAAATCTAAGGATAATTTATCTCATTCTCTCATTGATATTTTCAGTGTATCATTTTCTACAAGTGTTGTACCTCCTTCCCGGAAAGAAATCAACATTGTTCTGGTGCTTAAATCATCAAGTGGATCGTGTGTTAAGTTTAGACCAATTACTATTGATTCACCAATTTTAAAAATAATCGAAAGATAGGTCTTACTCAACTACGAACCTTCAATGAAACCTTTTAATGATCCAAAACAATTTACATAAAAACATGGTAGGTGTACTTTAGATGCCGTTGTTGTTTTACGTCATAATATTGCTCCTCGTTTCGATAAAGGTGCTAAATATATTCGGTGTGCCTTCGCCTCTTCTGTAAAAACAACCTTACCATGACACAAACAAGGTGTGCGTCGGTGGCACAGTGGTTAGGACTCTCGCCGACCATGCACATGGTCCGGGGTTCGATCCCCTGCCGGCGCACATCCGATATCTATGGTCGGCCTGAATTTGGGCTACCGATATCCATGCTGAAAATTCCACACTTGTACTGAAAATACGGTGTGGAATCAAGCTGTAAATCAAAATCAAATAAATAAATGAAGTCAGTTTTGTTAAATATGCCGGTGATCTCACTGTTTCCATACCAGTTGTTTCTCAATCAGATTTTTCCAAAATCAGTGGCTTTTTATCTGAAATTAGTCAATGGTCTTTGTCGAATGGTTTTAAGCTAAGTCCCTCCAAATGTCAGACTGTTAATTCCACTTTCAGATGCAAGCGTAATCTACATGAACTGCTTCGTTCCAATGATTCTTGTGTCATAGAAGACAATGAATTTGAAATAAAATCGAATGTTAAATGCTTTGGATTATGTCTTTCCTTTGATATTTCCTGGTCTTCTCACATCATGTTAGTTTCTGGAAATATATTTCGTCTAACCTTTTAAGTAAGAAAGTTAAGACAATCTGGTATCACTCAATCTTTACTCTTACAGTTTGTTGATACTTGTATTCCACGCCTATTCTTCTTTATTACTTCCCCTTGATCTTTCATGGGCTACCTAAAAAAGACTTTGTTACTCAGCGAAGGGCATCAAAAGATGTCGGTAGAGCGAGTGGTGTGTCGCTAAGCCAACTCATTAATTATTGTCGTGGACAGACACTTGAACACATGCGAGAAACTGGCAAATAATCATCTTATCGGACTGTGAGCACAGTTTCTATACACAACTCTCCCCTTGCATCTCATCAGGTTAGACTAGAAGAAATTGTAAATGACTTTATTTTTGGAATAAAATAAATATAGAAGCTCAATGATACCTTGTTTGGCATGCATTTTACGTAAAGCGAAAACTTTTAGATATGAAACAACTAACTTATTATTGGAACAGTAAGCAAACAGCTGTTTCCATTCTTCCTATCATTAATACATTGATATCACTTTTAATTTTAATTTTACACTTATACTTTTATTGACATTACTATTAATGTAAGTGTCCTGTTAATTGTTTTCCCCCTTTATATGTAAATTAAAGAGAAAATTAGATGTAATATTGTACTACATGCTGAAAATTCCAAATTGTATCAAATGTACTGTTTGGGGGTAAAGCCATTATTAGTAGAGCAAGAAAACATATTTGCATAATACAGACCCATTTGTGAGACCGGGCGACATGGGAGTAAACAATGTTAGCAGATACCGATGAGTCATTAAAATTTAAAAAAATTTGATCATATGTTACATCTTCACTTCACACTGCAAGCTTTGTAAAACGCTTATTATCTTATTGGTTACTATCATTTTTATTCATTCCATGCGTATCGAGTGGGACATAGGGCTTCAGAGGTACAGCTTCATTGCACTCGGTTCTCTTCCATCACTTTCATCCAGATCATGATTGGCTCTAACCTTTCATTTTCTGTCCTCACGTCAGACCCCGAACACCCTCTCTATACGCAGCTCTCTCCTTGCATTTCATCTGGTAGAACTAGAAGCAACTATGGGAGGCTATATGCTGGGACTGCCAAGTACAAAAACTCCACAATACCTTATCTGGCACAGCTGTTATGTGATGAGAAATCCGTTAGGTATGACACGATCGACTTACTGCGGCACTCTAACAAATAATTCCTATTGGCTTTTGTTCTCCGTTATTTGTTACTATTATATTGTTGCTCACATATTCTATTACACACTAATTTTATATTTCATATCCTGTGTTGCACTGTTTAAATATGCGAATGCAATGCAGTTCTTTTTTTATTTCTTTCATTTATCTTTTTTTGTTGTTGTTGCTTTTTATTTTTAAAATCTTATAAAATTTATGAGGTAATTAGATGCAATATTGTAATGCACGCTGAAAATTCCATACCTGTACCACAAATACTGTTTGGAATAAAGCTATCATTATTATTACTATTATTATTACTTCCTGAGGCTCGATGGATCACTTCTTATTCGGTTTCCACTCTAAGGCCTAACCTGTGATGTCGCTTAACGGTCTCCTTAGAGTATATCCTGTCCATTTCCATTTCCTTTCCCATATTTGTTGGGCAACCTGCTCTTAGTTGGTCCTCGTTTTTTATCGTTTCTCACCTTCCACCAGATCTTCAGTATCCAGTAAAATCATCTGTTGAGGAACGTCTGTAGCAAGCTGTTGGAAATACTTTCCGTGACTCACTTGTTAAATCTTTGTGACGTACAGAAGCACTGATTTGACATTAGTATTGGAAATTCGAATCTTATTCCTTATGCTGAGTGCTGTAGATCTGCACACTGACTTCAGAGTAGTAAACCTTTATCTTATTTTCCCAATCGTATCGAGGCTGGCTTCTGTCATCCTCATCGACCCGTCTGCCTGTAGTTGAATCCATGCTGCTCAGGTGGCTAAACGAGAGATACAGTTTTTCCCATTAATGGTGACTGGTGTTCTATTATGGGTAAATTTTGTTTTGATAAAGTTTCACAGTGTTATACAGTAATATTTACTGATGACGTTTCGAACACAATTTATTGCTCATAATCATATCACCTTGATATGATTATGAGCAATAAATTGTGTTCGAAACGTCATCAGTAAATATTACTGTATAACACTGTGAAACTTTATCAAAACAAAATTTACCCGTAATGGAATTACACTCTACCACAGTGCCCAAGTTTTATTCTTATATCAGTGACTGGTGTTCGTTTTGCCGCTTTAGGTGTCTTCATCCCTTTTATCTTCTCTATATTCACCTGAAGTTCTATCTTTGTTGCCTATTCAGCCAACTTGTTGGTTTTCTGTTGTATATCCTTGAAGTTGTACAACATAAGATATAAACCATCTGAGGAGCAGAAATTTTCTAGGTTTCTTTTGTTGATCCAATTTATGCCCATCTCACTTCCTACGTTCTGCCATATTTTTCTATTTTGAGATGCCTTACCTACTCTTGGTCTTAAAGATTGAGACCAATGGTAGTTTTATTACTATACCTGATGATTCATCAATGGTTTGATAGTTTTGCTTTGCATACATTCACAGATTTCATTTGCTTATTATGCTTTAAAATGACTGGAAACTGGCATTTCTTTCCAACTGATACACATATTACTTTGCCAAATACCTTAGGTAATAAAGGACTTTACTGAAAGATTAGTTGACCGATTCGATTTTCCACGGACTAGCTAATAACCAAATGGTCATGCATATTTATTATTCCTGTAGTTTCCAAGTGGAACATAGGGCTTCAGCAGAACATCTCCATTTCATCCCGTTTTTCTGCTGTCGTCTTTAGCCGGTTCCATGATCGCTCATGGACTCTCCTCATACCATCCTCATACGATGTCCTGTATGTCACGCTTAGACCCACACCCAACTTGTCGTATCTCATTCGTATTCCACTCGAATGATTGGAGCATGGTGTCACTCAACGGTCTCCACAGGGTATCCAATCCGTTGCCATTGTCTTCGGCAAATCATGTATACGTAACAAGCGTCAATTCAAAGGAAATCAATGAATTTTATCAAATGAGCTGCTAAAAATTCAAAAACTCACATAAAGTTGGACCCATCAACTGACTCTGAACATTTTGCATCACAGTATTTTATTGCCTGGTTTAAGCGTTTCTCTGCAAAGCAAGTGAATATAACTCACACGAGACTTGACAACAATTCCAGCTATCATATAATGACTAATTAGAAGATAGAATATGCTAATGACTACCTTTAGTCATCCTCATTTAAACTAACTCACCATAAAGTACAATAAATATTATTATTATTATCAATAAAGGAGGTATTAGATGCATAGACTTTTAGGACAGTCTAAATGAAGATAGTAAATGCAAAAGCAAACTCAATGAATATCAAGTGACCAAAGTGTTTTACTTTTATATTAATTGATTTCTGTTATGCAATTATTGATTTTCAATAATTTACTTTCATAACCAATCAGCAGTTTTTTTCAAATTATCTGCTTAATACACACACAAAATATTTTATTTCAATATTTTATCCGTTATCTTTATAATTTCAAATATATATTTTCATGACTTCTAAATGTAAACGTGCTTGTAATAGTGTCTTATGGGGTATAACACTGGTTCTCTTTGCAATACCCATATCCCTGTTTTTATCATGGATATATATTTTATTGATTATTTGTAATCCATGCTCAGAGAAATTAACAGAATGCACAGAAAGTCTGTTAAAAGTAGTTCAGTGGCCATGGACATGTGCACAAAGTATGTTAAGTGGTGAATCATATTTTGAATGTTGTTGCTGTTGCTGTTAGATATCTGGAATCATGTTGAATGCAGCCAGTATTGATCAGTGATTAATGCTATAACTAGTCTTGAGTGCTTCTTTTTCCTCTGAAAAGGTTATTCGATCAAATTATCAATCTATGTGTGAATACTAAGGCAAGATCACTGACTTTATTTTTTAATCAATTATTTATGTTATTTATTTATTTATTTTGTGAAATAGTGACGACTGTATTAAGTGATATTTTATAATTGTTCAATCGTGAATAATAATAGGCTATTGAACAATAGACTAGTTAATGATGACAAAATACAAATTTTTGTTTATATGTTACTGAATGTATATAGCATGTTAAATGTTTCAATGTATTTTGTCAATGGTAATCTTCATTATTTTAGATTATTTGAATTCATTATCAATAAATATACTGTCAGTAAATTTTAACTGTAAATTGATGAACTCGAAAACCTATTAAATTTAAAATTCTCTTTTTTAACCTTTTTTGTTTTAATACACTAATTCTGGATGGAATAAGGCAAGTTTCGCACTCAGAAATATTGTACAGCTTTCAGATTAGCCATGTATCATGCATATCCTATAGCGTGATTAGTTATTCCAGGAGTTCAGTACACAAAAACCACAAAACACAGATAAGTTAATTAACCTTTTGGACGATTGAAAGCAAGAGGCTAAAAGACTTTGCTTGAATCATGTTCCATGCTTCTCAATGCCGGTCAGCCAGGGATATTTAAAAACGAAGCTGTCTTAAAGGTTCAACTAATTCAGTGTTACAGTTAAACGCGTTACTATTGAGCAGTACTATGTAGGGTTAGGTTCGTCCATGAATTATATATATATATGCCTTTCCAAAGTGTTTCGACAATCATGGAATCTTAATCGAGTAGGACTTCCTACCGTCATTTAACATCAACCAAAACTGAACGGCAATGGTCAGTGATCACATCTGTAAACTGATAAGTAGAATTCAAGTAGTTTTCAGAAATGATAGCCCAGTAGAGACTAATTTCCTATGTCTAGTCAATTTATTAAATTTTGTTATTAAATCACAATAAAGACTTTGTTCTTGATGCCTAAATTGTCCCGTATTCAAATTAACTTAGTGATTACACTTCAGCTTTTGACGTAGTCATGTTCCCAGGAACTGGATGAGTTAATTGAGAAGCTTTCATTGTCTTTCTAGACAACATGTTCAGCGCGGACTTCAGTATAAAGTCGAAAAAGGTCAATGAAAACTTCACAATTAGACCATTCACGTCAAAGAAGGCAAGTATACTTATATTATTCACCTGAACTATAAATCTTCCCCATCACTTCTACCCTTCAGTTTTAATTATTTCTAAAGATCTCATTGTTTATTCATACTCCAAAAAGCACGGGTTAAAAGGTAGTTTATTATGAAATTTAGATGTGAATATTATTCAATCGTTACAACACACTTATTTCTGTCCTCTTCTCGTTGTTGTATAGTTTACTAATATTCTATTGATTTTCTATAGTTGGTTTGTAAGGATTAGTTTTGTTTTTACGAGTTGATCACGGATTGATATCAGTTAGAGAACCATTGAAAACCACCAGGGAGTACTGGACAGCTGTTTCATCCAAGTTTGGGAATCATCGGAAGTACGCACCCACCACCAGGGTTCGAACCCAGGACCTTCCGGTTACAAGGCAAGCTCGTATACCATTCATCCACTGGGACCCGATTCAATGGTCATTTCGATTCGTGATTTAGCGCGACTGGCACCAACCAATATCGTCGGTGGGACATCCATCCTCTCTAACTGATATCAATCCGTGATCAACTCGTAAAAACAAAACTAATCCTTACAAAACCAAACTATAGAAAATTAATCTGATGCTCGCTAGTGACTTGCTACAGGATGGAGTTTCTTGGAGTTCTAGTGAGAAGTCGTGACCAGTGAGGTTCATCCAGTCAAGTGTGAGGATGGATGTCCCACCGATGACATTGGTTGGGGTCGCGCTAAATCATGAATTGGTAGAAGTTAGAATTCATGGGCCATTGAATCAGGTCCTACTGGCTGAATGTTATGCTAACTCGCCTTATTTTTATTTTTTTATATTTTTGATTACAGCTTGATGCCACACCGTATTTTCAGTACAAGTATGGCATTTTCAGCATGGATATCGGTAGCCCAAATTTCGCAGGCCGACCATAGATATCGGGTGTGCGTCGGCAGGGAATCGAACCCCGGACCATGTGCATGGTCGGCGAGAGTCCTAACCACTGTGTCACCGGAAGGTCCTGGGTTCGAACCCCGTTGGTGGGTGCGTACTTCCGATGATTCCCAAACTAGGATGAAACAGCTGTCCAGTACTCCTTAGTTTTCAGTGGTCCTCTAACTGATATCAATCCGTGATTAATTCTGTTGATTGCCGAAAACAATTACAAAGAGATATTCAAATTTTTCCTTTTCATTTTGTGTTTCATTGCTCTTTATAAAAATATCTTTACCAGATGAGAGGATATTAGTCAATTGATGAGTGTAAACACATACAAAATCTAGGTAAAAGCTTTCTTATGACGAGAGTAAAGATCATTAAAATGATGTATTAAGGGGTAGAGTTGAAGTGAATGAATTGCAAAACTTTTAAAGATTATTAAATAAGTGAACTGGTATAAAGATTTTAAAATTGTAAGTCAAGTGTCGTCTAAAAAATTAACAGTACGATGATGATAACAGTAAAGACGGTGAAAGTGAAGTGAAGTGGAATGAATTCAAGTGATAAAATAAAATAAAAGAACATAACTATGACCAAGGTAAAGAAAGGGGTTTAACAAAACATTTATGAACACATAGTCTAGGTTTCTGTCAATGTATAGCTAGAGCTTCGGCTATGCATAAGTGGAGAAAGCGTAAGCTTTTGGAGTGGTTGGATTCGGTCTTGTAAATAACTTTGAAGGATAAATCACGTGGGGCTGAATGACCTGACTCCAGAATGTGTCCTTTGTTCACCTTTCATTAACCAAACCAGATAGCGTTCAGCTACGTGTCTCCGGAGAACACGCTTACAGTGTCCAATGTAATTGGCTCTAAACGAGTATGTGAATGAGTATATGCACTCAGAGGTGGACATAAGTGGTAGTTTATCCTTAACGCATTGTCGAATCATATTTTGGCTGGTAAATACTAAATTTAAGTCAGCCGCATAAAAACAGAGTTTAATGTATTTAGATAAACGACTTTTAATGACTTCAGCAACAATGTCACCTTTGAACGCCAGACTCATAAGAAGTGTCTTCTTTGGTACTGTGATTTTCCTGGAGACGATTTCTTTCTTGATGTTTCTGTCAATAAACCTTCCAGGATATCCATTACGTAGGAGGGTTGGGCGAAGGTTTTCTAGTTCAATGTCGACCATATCTATATAGCAAATTTTCAGAATTCTGGAGCATAGACAATGGATACGATTTCTCTTCCCACCTAGAGGTACCTAAATTTTGAAGTTAGTGTACTGCCCTGTAAATGTTAGCTTTCGATAAATCGACATTTTGAAGTGCCATCCTCTCTTCTATCTAATATTACATCTAAGAAGTGAAATGTGGAATTCGATTCTTCTTAGCCAGTGAAAAGCATCGGTGGGTGATAGCCACTAAATTTTTCAAGAAGCTCGGCAGTTGACAGTTGTCGTTACAAATAATTAAGGTGTCATCAATATATCGCCTATACATCTACAAACTCGAGATTGTTTCCTTCAATGGACCACTCTCTAAGATCGCTATGAAGACATCCTCTAGGAGAGGTCCTAATGCAGACCCCTTGGCAATTCCATCCCTTTGGCTATAAATGACATCGTTAAATCTAAACTGCACATTAAGCGTGCATCTCAGTAAAAGCTGCTTCAGACAGTTAGCTGGTACTCCAGTGTTCATACATTTCAAGCCGATGTAATCACATAGATAACACATCGTTTCTACTAACGGTACGTTTGTAAATAAAGAGCAAACATCTAATGAAATCATATGCTTACCGGTCACATTAATTCCACCAAAGCAGATGATGAAGCCAAAAGTGTCCGAAAGACTATGTTTACATAGATTTGATCTTATTGGTCCAAGGATTTCAGTAAGCCACTTGGCTGTAGAATGATAGGGGGAGTTCAGAATATCCGACATTGGTCGCAGAGGGACACCATCTTTATGCACCTTAGGAAGACCAAATAAATGAGTGATGGTTGAGGCAGACGGCTTGAGATGTTCACACATATACGGAGTAATAACAGATTCGTCCTTCAAACTCTTCAAAGCTTTTGACAATTCATTCTCATTTCCCTCCGTTCTGTCTTTCTAAGCTTTCTTGCCTGTGATTTTCAAACATGAGATGCAAAACTTGGTACATCCTGATTTTCATTTTATAGTCATTTTTATTAAAATTTTAACTTTAATTTCGCTTTAGGCATCCGTCATTTCTGAGATCATGATGATAAAGAGGATATTCTAATAGTGTAAATTAAAATAGTATTAAATGCGACTCAAAAACAATTTCTTGAATTTTGAAACCTGCACATTCAAGTTAGTAAGTTTTATCGAAAAATATAGCCAAACAAAATATCATTTAGTTTTCACTAACTGGCAATTTCAACACTTCACTTACAACCGACACTGAAAGGCTTAAGATTAGATTTTATTCTGTATAAACACGGAAAGAGGCTTTTTTGAAGTTCATAAGGTAGTTGTAAACACTGAAATTCGGTAGAATATATGAAATTATTACTATTATGTCCTGCTTATCATTCTACTTATTATTTAGTTTCGATGTATCAATGACCTAGACATTTATTCTAATTCCTCCTCCTCTTCCGAAACAGATACGCACGCACATTTCTCCACTGAAGTGGTGATTCTCGCCCTTCTTTACACATTTATCTTCTGATAGGAATAGGCTAAAAATAGTAGTCAATCGCCAACCAATAAGAATATAGAAAATCAGTATTTTACTCATGTATTTAAAAGAAGTAAGAAATTGGGGGCGGGGGTACCTTGAAATGATTATGAGCAATAAACTATGCTCGAAACGTCATCAGTAAATATCACTGTATAACACTATATGACTTTAATAAAGTAGATTTTATCCATAATGGAATTATACTGTACCACAGCGCTCAAGTTTTATGATATTAGATAGTTGGAGGCAATCGGCAGGAAGCCTTGGACCTAGGTTTCTTTTTCCTTGGTGCAGACTGAAAGGACTAAACACTTCAAACTAGTTACTAGTGTCCAGTGAAAATGCCCAAGTTTTATCTTTATATCCCCATCTAGATGTTTATAAAACGAAAGGATTTAGCGAAGAAATATTTGCTTTTCGATTAGATCCTGATATCTGGCTCTACTCTAACATATGTAGCGTTTTTAATACAATACACAACATTTTACCAATAAAGTGGCGATATGGAAAACCTTGGAGTACTGGACAGCTGTTTCATCCTAGTTTGGGACTCTTCAGCAGTACGCACCCACCACCAGGGTTCGAACCCAGGACCTTCCGGTTACAAGGCGTGAGCTCGTATACCATTCATTCACTGGGACCCGATTCAATGGCCAGTTCATGAATTCTAACTTCTACCAATTCAGGACATAGCGCGACCCCTAGCCAATGTCTTCGGCGAGTATTTGTCCCAAACTAGGACGAAACAGCTGTCCAGTACTTCCAGGTTTTCCAATGGTTCTCTAACTAATGTCAGCTCATGATGAAATTCCTGTAACCAATCAAATCCCTACAAACCAACACTTGAAAGTGGCGATATGTTTGTTCACAAAAGTTAGTCAGTATCAACATTTCAAGCGGGTGATAATTAACGGAGAAAATTAATACACATATAAAAGGTAGGAGTGGTTACAACACGTGGATTGCATAATGCATAATTTTGCAAATTTGAAGAGTAATTATGAAATAAGCCAGTGTTCAAGTTGATTAAGTAGCAGGTAGTTAAATAAAAATAAGGTAGTTTTGACTATGATAACTTTTAATTAAAGATGAATAAAATAATTTGGATGTTATAATTTTTAAAAGGTTTAGGGTGGGGGGGGAGGGATCGAAGTAATCAGGTGTATGCATTCATGTAACGAATATTTATTTTCCCTAGACCTAGCTGAATCGCCTACCAATCAGAACAATCTATTTTCCAATGCTCTAGGCAGTATTCAATGTGACGTGCTTTTTTTCTTAATAAAATCTGTATCCTAAAGTCACAGGCCAGTCTTTGTCTTTTGATATTTACGTGGCCGAATGAAGCAGAAGGTACCATGGACGAATAGGCGTATTTAGAATGTCAGTTGAGTTGTCCATTGCGTCAGTATTATTATACCCATGCATAAGTCCACTCAATCATATCAACTGTGGATGAGATAATGTCAGTTGGAGACATATCCATAACAACTTCACTAGAACGAAATGCTGTAATCGATCCTACATAAACTAGTGCAGCAAGCATTTCAACTGTAATCTCATAACTTAAAGCATATGGCAAAAATTAAATAGGCCGATTTTATTTCCAGATGGCACAGTGGTGCGGTTCAATTAACAGAATACAATTTTTGGATGATAAACCTTATGAAGACAAATGTGAATAACTGTCAAAATGGCTGTGTACTAAAATCTGTGATATAATTATTTCGCATCACAACTTGAAACACTGTTGCCTAGTTTTCTTCGCAATTCTAGATTATTCCACGTGTTGCGTAGCAACATCACAGTTGCTGTTTTCATCACCCGACTGATTTTAACTACTGGTCAGAAATTAAACTAGAATAATCTATTCTTAAACTTACAATTGCACATTTGTACAGTAAATATTGAAATGTAATTGTCTTTGCTGAAACTTCTTATTCGTAGTTTCGAATCTTCTTTCTTAAATTGCTGTAAGAATTACTTTGTTAGTGGTGTTCTGTATGAAGCATCTGTACACAGTATATAACTGAAAGTCTTTCATCACGTGATGAACTACTGATGGGTAGTACACATAGAAATATCCAGGCGAATGACTCTGAAATGGAATGGTGAATTTGGTGCAAGGCATAATCAACAGAAAAAGGAATGAGGAATTATGCGAAATGAGTAGATCGGGGTCAGTTAGATTAGCGGGACACAGGAATTTAGTTAGAATGACAAGGTGATGGGGGTAAAATTATATGAAGCAAGTTGTGAAGTTTGTGAAGATATTGATACGATTATGAGCAATAAATTATCTCAAAGTGTCATCCAGTTGTCAATACTGTATCGCTTTGTGTGACATAAGATAAAATTACCTAATATGGAATTATATTCTACCACAATGCCCAAATCCTACTCTAGCATTAATTACGCAAAGTTGCTTCATTCAGTGTGCATGCAATTAATCTTCAGCTGAAGTAGCAGCAACATAATAATAACGATAAAAATGGGATATATAATTTTTCTACAAAACATGAGGATCTACTTATTTCCACGTCACTTCATATATACTGGAATGACTTTAGGTGTTATTCTGAAACACTATAGGATTTGCAGATTGCAAAATGTTAGGAATACCACAGATTTCCATTAGAATGCAAAACAATGAATTAAAGTAACGTCACCTCTGTTAAGGAACATTAAGTCAAGAAATTAAATAGCAGGTTGTAGCTTTAACTGGAATGTCTACTTGTAGTACTCTTCCGAGCCCAGTAGAATAGCAGATCCTAAGCAACTACACTTAGACGAACTAATGAAATCAGCTGTTGAAAAGTTACACTAAAAATTATTTGTTAAATTCCGAAATGCAAGTCCATCTACTTAATCATGTGTCCAATTTATTTCGTTGGAACTCGCTTGCAGTAGAACACAGTAAGTCGCTGTACTTTCTACATTAGAATCCATAACTCGATAGTTACCATGATCTTCCAACTTGCTCAGAAAGATCATTTATCACTCGGCGAATAAAACTACCACCCTTGTTGAAAAATGACGGAAATAATAAAGTCACTTATTATATCATAGCACAAAAAGTTTCAGTTCCTGTCTCTTTACCACAATTTGTTGATCGCAGCCGATTTGAAGTTGACATAGAACTTCTCATGAGCTGTGAAATTTACTAACACATTATAAGTACATTTTATCGCTGTTTCATGTGTGACGGTAATATTTAAGCATGAGGAGACAATGTGCTCGCAATTACATATAAAGTTTCAGCTTTTCTTCTAATTATGGATAGTAACCTCGGTTGAAATCAGAAATGTTTTTACGTTTCCATGTCAGTATGCTCAAAGATATAATTTGTTCAAAAAGGTGGTTTAATGACCACTTCGGTTAATGATATTATGAATTTAAACAGACATTAGAACTTATAAAACACATATACTACTGACTTGCTTGAATCCACACAAATTCCTTCTGCAATTAAAACGGCTAAATAATTTAAATTTCTAAGGAGATATTACTTATAAGATAAATAAGTACATTAGTGCAGGTAATCACTCAATACTGAATCACCTGCACCTGTAGATTACTGACTTTCCGAAAATACTTGAAGTTCATATAAGTCTGAAGCAAAATAATTACAATATGAGAACATTTGTTGTGCTGCTTTATTTTGACTGAACTAGAGTACACGTATCTTCTAGTATTTCTTCGCGTTTATAATTGTGACCTAACGTTGCGATTACTCGACGTCCACAACGTAAGGCACTGCGAAGGAATACGATAGTGTATTGTTGCAGCAATCAAAATTCAAAAATCGAGCGAGTACAAAAGTATCAATTGTTAACATGCAAGATTGAGAGTAATAAACAAATCAAAGTACAATTACATAGTGAAAGTATACTGCGATGATGAGTAACGTTAACTTTTGACAGTATGTATCGGATTTCTACATATGTTCTTGTTTCTTATGGATTTATTAGCAAATTAGCTTCAGAGTCAGCCAATAATTTTTGAGTTTGAGAAGTTACGAAGTTGTTAGGAGACCTGGGTCACATGCTAGTTGACGCCAGACTGATGTTTTCAGGTTTATCGCTTTGTTCTATTTAAAATACTACTGTGATAGTATCAGTTTGGTTTTTTCCAATTTAATGATACGTATTCATAATAATAAAACTGAAATCAGGATTGAATTCATAGGGTTTTATGCTTTTGCGGGGAGTTAAATCTACAGTCATGATCTCAATGTTCTTGTGTGACTTCAGAGATACCTACAGGTTGAACTTCGATTGAAATGTAAAGGACATGTCAGACTTACGGTTGCCATAGTAACCAGAATAATTATTTTTGTGGTATCTAATTTTTACTTAAGAACTACAACCTGGTTTCTAGATTCACAAAGTAACGGCGTATTTATTCATGTTTTGAACAATGATGAACCATCTTTTATTAGGCAGTGTAAACAACAAAGAATACCTAGAAGTTGTAAAAGATGATTTGCCTAAGCACATCGTATGATAACTGGTGATTTCAATTATTGTATTATTTAAACTTTTATTTTGGTCTGTTCATATTCATTGTATGTAAGCAATACAAATAATTCTACCAAGTACGAATTTCTGGTTTCTGTCACCTTCGTATTGTTGGGCGGTTTACTGATATTCACCCAGTGCAGATCACAATTACTCAGTGTCTGGTCAATTAGGTCGGAGACTGACTGCTTTAATATCTGAGTAAAAGCATTCAGGAATGTGCGCAATAATAAAACGTTAATTCACTTATTAATCTAGCTGGTATCAGACAGCTTGCTTAAATCACTGGGCCACCAAATTTTTCTATCCATCAAAATCCATCGTTTATACTCCGTTTCAAACTGTTTTAATCCCCTAATTACCCTAATATGTAGCAATCTATGTTCGCGCACAATTTCAAATAAGTTTCTACCTACCACCCAGTTTCTCAAAGGAAATTATGGGGGAACATGGTTGAGCAACACCGCAGCATACATTGGATGGAAATTTTTTTTCGGATGATATATTATCGGGCCAAGTTAAACTTTAAGCACCAGTAAGTACCAATGGAGTGCGACTGCAATAATAACCTTGAAACGCTCGGAGAACAAGTTAGTGAAAACAGGCAAAAACTACTGTAGGCGTGAACAAAATATGCTTAATGAAATGTTATGTTATTACGTGGGATATTCGGCAAGTTTCAGCTTAGGTTTGTAAAAGATTACGATAAGATTAAGGCTATAGCCTTATAAGGCCAGTTTGGATGAGGTTAACCTAATGAGGGCACATTAGGCCTAGGTTAAGGAAAGATTAAGGTAACTGTTAGGGTTAGAAGATAATTACATTCATAGAATTTGGTTAAATTAGTGTGCTAATACTCCAATCCAGAAGTGGCGAAGTTCAACAATAGAGTCCCAAGATTGCAAATGTTCCAATGACCTTGTGAATGTTCCAATGACCCTGAACGCATGCTAGTCATTGGTTGAGGAAGCTCACCATTATTCTAGCGCGAATAATTGTGCATACTGGTAAGCGACACTGAATTAATTGTCTTCTGGGAACTTTCTTTGAAAAGTTGAAACTGTCTTTGATGATTGGTTGTTATTGGTGTCGAAAGTTTGACTTTGCCTGAATATCTTGTTTCTGTCCAATTACTGGGTGCCAGAGCGAATAACGTTTGGGTTTTAGGAATTTATGACACCTAGATTCGCAAAGGGTTTATGCAGCTGATTCTAGATAGGGGTGCTGATACACTCCTCCCTATTATTCAGCGTCTAGTGTTACCAGGCACCACCATTCACACAGATGAATGGGCGGGATATAGCCAATTATCGCAATTGGGATATATACATCATAGAGTGAACCATTCGAATGATTCCGTCGACCCTGTCATACTCATGATAATTACATCGAAGGTTTCTGGGGAAGACTGAAAAATAGAATCTGAGCTATCAACGGATCACAAAACGAAGTTATTTTCAGTCATTTGAATGGATATATGTATAGAAATTGGTTTAATTTAAAAACTGAAACTCCTCTTAATAACTGGAACATTTTTTATCTCATATTAGAGAAAAGTACCCTGTTTGATTTTTTTCATGCTTATTTATGTGAAAATACGTAAAATTTTATGCAAAGATCATCCTTTTTTCTGATTTGTCGGTTCAAGGTCACTTGTGCGTTCGTTCCTTGGGACTCTATTGTAGAACTTTGCCCCAGAAGTGAGAGGTACTTTGTCTCACTTCAGAGGAAGATATCCTGTGTAACGGTTTCACGCCTTTTAATCCATTATTTTCGCGAATATATGGATTTTATGCGCAAAAGTCGCCCTTATCATGTGGTTTGTGTGTTCAGGGTCATCTGTCCATGGTGCTTGAAGTTTGACTTCGGCTATTATGGAGGGTGAGGATAAACGTTATCGCGTTTTAAATTTACCGCGCTTCAGGTTTTCTCGTCTTTCATTGGCTAGAACAGTGGCGGTCAGTTTGATATTTAATTGTTCCTAGGTCGGTGATGTCGTGTGCAGCTTTGTGTAGTTGCGTTATGCGTTGTTTGCAAGCAGATGTGATGAATATAAATGTAAACTTTGACTATTCTAACGTTTTATTTTACTTTTTTGTGCATGTACAAGGCTTGTTTCATCATACACTCCGTTGGTTGGCCTATCGGTTACTGGCGATGTCTACGTACCCATGGGTTCTTGTGCTTTTCTAGATTTGTGGTTATACGTGTGATATTTTCTTGATGGAGATTTCTCAGTCATGTATTTTAATATTGCGTTTTTTACGGAATTATCTTTAAATAGCTGTGTCATAAATGGATACTAATTGACAAAGCCTTTTTAGAAGTTCATTGCAGGATGTCAATGCGAGTGAAAGCACCACAGACGTAAGTGGAATTTTTGGTGAAATAGTGCTGACAAGGCATTTTCAGCTGGGAGGAATTTGAGAATGCATTAGGAGAATTTCAAAACGTGAGGAAGTCATTTAATGCTAACAATGTAGTTGTCCTGCACTCACTATGTGCATATTCAGAGCAAAACAACAGTGGATGACAGCTTTGAGTACGCGCACGTCACTTTTAAATGCACTTTTGGAGCGAACCGTGGAAAAGCGGGCCTGAAATTGAGGAACAAGTCATAAGAGGAAG
This sequence comes from Trichobilharzia szidati, assembly GCA_944472155.2. Taxonomy (NCBI): domain Eukaryota; kingdom Metazoa; phylum Platyhelminthes; class Trematoda; order Strigeidida; family Schistosomatidae; genus Trichobilharzia; species Trichobilharzia szidati. The sequence goes on along the minus strand of OX235271.1, from coordinate 96,400,100 downwards.
TATATTATGATATTAATATATTTCAGGTCTAAATGTTGCAACTGTCAGTTTTTAAGTAACCTTTAAACAGTGTTATATCACCGAATCTAATTTAGTAGTAAAAAATACTCAGTATATTTTCTGGAACACGAAACACAAAAAATAACCTGCATATTCCTCCAGTTATGACGACTTTCGTAAACCAGTTTTACTCTTTAAAGCAGTCGTATTATGTATGAATGCTGACTCAATTTTGTGGTAATAAACTACGTTATGGAGGCTACTGGAAACCAAAGTGCTCATAACAGATATGTCTTCAGATAACAAAATGACCACTGAATATTAAAAGGAATCATTCACTATTTTAATGATAAAGAAAAGAAAATCAGTTGTTTGGCTGTGTTCAACATGACATTTTCCAAAATAGGCCAGATATGTAGTGACGGTCTGCTAACTTAGTGGTCTGAGGATTACACTGATGGAAGGAAACTGTGTACAGAATTCTGTCGTATCCGAACATCTCGACGTAGCTCGGTGTCTGGAATATCACAGTCTTCTATTCGGGGCCCAATAATATTCTCAGTATTCACCAGTGACCTGACCGATCTGACTGGCCCTTTTTTACAGTGACGATGCACAGATCTGCAGAGCGACAAAATATTAAGAAGATTCAGGGCGAATGCAAGCAGACATGGAAGTATTAGAACTCTGGATTTAATCATGGAGTATCTTTGAGCCTCAGAATGTGTCAAGTGAACTAAGTGAGCACCTGAAAGCTGCAACTTAGGTATCATTCTAACAGAAAAACTGGGTACAACTACGGTTTATTCAGGCGACGTAGCCATCGCATACACTATTATAAATTCTAACTATAGACAACTCGATGCTCTCACGCAAGAGATCTTCTGTGAAATTCATTGCAATACTTTTTGTAATTGCAGTCCGCATTGACCGAAAACCAGTAGACGAAACAACAGTACAGAAGGGACAGATGTGGAATTATTTGTATTATGTAAATGCAATAAAATGTGAGCAAGCCGTAACGGGCACTTAAATAGTACAGTGACTGGAATGGTTATTCACTACATATATGCATGATCTCGCCTTGTGGTAGGAGAAACTATATAAAGAAAAATTCTCTAAATTAACTCTCCTTATGCTTAATCACCACATGTGTGGGAGCCGTCTAATTGCCTATTGTGATATATCAAATGACTACCGTTGCCGAAAACCAGGATATTGTCGCCAATTCACTGCGACCCCACTAATTGTGAAGCAGAAGGGATCGCTCACCAGAAAATAAAATCCAAGTGAGCTCCCATTTCTTTCTGTCTCAAGTTATTTTAACTCTGAAACAGTGAACCACCGGCCACTTCTGATGCACTATCGGTGGAAGGCTCAAAATGAAGTCTGGATAATCATTCAACAACAAATGAATATTATCTAGTCGACTGTCAACAGAATCAAACTGAAATGCAATTCTAACATACTACAGTATGAACGTGTCAAGCAATATATTTGCTGTAGCCATAACAATCAGAGCCTAAGATCATAAAAGGAGGGAGGGTGGCGCATGCTGATCAGTGGATATGGTGGTGGACAGTAAGGTGAATCGCCCCATTCTGCAGGAACAGCAATATTCAATTTGACGGCTCGAGATTTCTATGAGGGCTTGAATCTTTACCTAGAAAAAGATAATAATGATCGCCTGGACAGATCATGCTTCTACCTTTAAACATATACCATTCAGTCAGCCTATTGCTGAGATGCGACCACGTGGCCTCTGCACAGATTTATGGGGGATCTTATAAATTAACATGCTTTCCTTTGTCGTATCTTCGAATATCACTTGACAATGTCTCATCTCATTAATTTTCTAATAACGTCTTCACTTGCTCATTATATTCCACTAAACCTAACATTTTATAGCTCTTTATGAATTTGATTCGACTTATTTTATTCCTATTCTCTATAGGGTACGGTTGTGCACCGAATACACAAAAAGGTATGAAATAAAAACAACCGGCTTGTGGATAATTGTATTAAAACCAAAAGTGGACATCATGATAGTAAGACCTATATGGGTAGCATTATACATTGCAAATGAACTTTGTCAGCCTAGGGATTATAGTCTCCCATTGTATTTCCTTTATGAATGCATCTATTAATGATGCATTGCACTTACCTATTTCATTACACTTTAATGATTCACCTTAGCACCTTTACTTTTCTAAAACAGCTTACTATCCCTTGTAAACGTTGTACTTACCTCAATATTGGTTGACTATCGTATGCCTACAACTACGGGTTGAAAACGGAACGAAGTCGATATTCCTGTGCAAACTGGAGGACTACTGTTTAATTCAATAGTGATATGACATGGGTCAGACAATGAGTGTATATATATATATATATATATATATATCAAATATTTAGCTGTTCAAACATTAACTTGTAGACAATCTACTATTTGACATTATATCATACTTGATCGTGCCTGTAAAAATGGCATGCATTTTCATGTAAATTTATGTTTATATGAAGATATAAATTATTATTATTATAATGGGTGTCAACAAAACTCTATCTTCAACATCTCTAAACCCGTCAGTCCTTTTCGTACTGAGGTTATTCGTCAATTTATCTTTTGCACATCTGTCATTATCACTATATTACTGCTGCCATCCCACTTTTAAACCAATAAAGACAGCTGACTGTGAGAAAGAACTAAGTGCACAGAAGAGATACACTGCAAATGAAAGAAAATCAACTTTTCATACAAAAACTGCACTCGTGGTCTGACAAAGCAGCAGCAGGTGAGTGGCTAAACAGACCAAAGAAACGCACCAAACATCAGTAATCGCTATTCCGCCTCTGGCTTATACAAGCTCGTTAGCACGATATTGGATATTGGAACGTTTAGCGGAGTTTTCAGAGTGTGTGTTACTGTTGAGCGTGCAAATGGATCAAAACGTCCAAATTTCTTTATACACGAAATCAAAACAGTGAGTATAATATTCCATGTAAAAATATTGTAAGATATTCTGTGTCATCTGCACCTGTTTCAGTTCCAAGAGAAACGAATGTTGCTGAACTCAATAAATTGGTGAAAGTTCTACTGGATGGTAATAGTATTTCTTGTCTAACTCAGTTGTTCAGAAAGTGGAGAGACAACTACTTACCCAGAGTTCACATTCCTGGTGGATAATGAAGTCCTCACTACAACTTTACATGACTACTTATCTGAAAAACAAGCTTTATCTGTAAGTTCCGTCATCAGTCTCTAATCACTTTAGGAAACTATTGACATTGAATTTTGTCCAAAACAAGGGCCACCAAAATATGAAAAGGAATACGTTCAGGATGATCTAATTAGCTGTGTGAAACGGCGTCATAAATAGTAAGTGTTTCTTTAATATTTCATATTTGAGTATGCTTAAAATGTCATTCCAAAATAGATTTGTCTATATTTAATAAGCTTCGTCAACCATATACTCAGTTTGTACATCCTCCTAAAAACAACAAAGTCTTAAATAGGTTTCATGCCACTTTATGAATATTCATTATCTGACTGACCCTATGTATTCTTTTGGATTATCTGAAAATTTGCTTGATTTCCTTATTTCACCGGCCTCTCAAGCAATAAGCAAAATGTTATCTTAAGATGGGTATCTCTTTACATTTCTGTTGATAAAACTCGTTTCTATTGCGATGCACAATAGATTAAGGGTTGAAATTTAAAGGTAGTAATTAATGTTTCTTTATTCACAACAGTTACAGAATTTTTTATGCAAAAGATTCCCAAAAGTATTGGAAGCTGCACATTACTCTAACCGCTTTGTTTCTGTATTTAGCCTGTGAAATCATCATTCATTTTGTTGTAAATATTTGCATTTGCTTTGATTGGAAAACGGTTCGTATTTGTAGAGTTATCTAGTCATTTGTGAAGAGCCAGAACAATCCTAGTTTAAGTATTGTGTGAATATTAGCGAAGTGTCCTACACCGTAATAATGATATGCTATTCTTTTATATTAAGTCATAGTCTAACAATATTGTGAGGGTATTTGAAAATCAAGAGCCTGAAAAATACTATTATTATCGTTTCCGAGTGTAACATAGGGCTTGAACAGCACTTTGTCCTATTCTCCGCGGTCCTCTTTAGCTCGTCCCACAGTTGCCCATAGTCTCTTATCTTCTCCACGGACGCCCCACTCGTCGTTTTTTACTCTGGCTCCACTTGAGGGCCTGGCATGCGATATCATTCGACGGTCTCCTTAGCATCTGCTCAGCCCATCTCCATTTTCTTCCACACATTTTTTAAGCAATAGGTTCTTGGTTGGTTTGTTCCCAGAACTCCTTGTAGCTAATTCCTTCTAGCCGTTTGGTCTTCAGATAATTCGTGACGCTCATGCCAAGTCTCTGACACATCGGATAACTGACGTAACATATGTGTTGAAAAAATATTGTCCTTTATGCTGAGTGCAGATTTCCGAACTGGTTTCAGAGTGATGAAGCTGTACGTTGCCTTTCCCATTCTGGCTTTGATATCTTCATCCGTCGTGGCTGTAGTTGAAACGATGCTTCCTAGATAAGTGTAGGAAGTAACCTTTTTCAAATTTATTCTGTTGATGGTGATTAGTGCTGGTTGTTGTTGTTGCTGTTGGTTGGTTATCTTCATCACCTGCATCTTCTCTATGTTCACCTGGAGTCCTGTCTTCACTGCTTCTTCAGTCACTTTGTTTGGTTTTCACCTACAAGTCTTCGAGTTCTTGTAACATTACGCATGAATCATCCGGAAATCCAGATCTTCTAGAGTCTTTTAGAAGGTCTAGGAGGAGAAAGAAAACTACAAAAGGTCAAACAGAATTATAGGTTGGTTTCACTTATCCTAATTCTCAAAAGTCGTGTGGAAGTAGATAAAGTAAAGATTAAGAAAACACAGTAAACTGTTTTCGTAACGCCATTCCAATAAATAATACTGTTTCACTATGTGATATATCTAATAAACAAATTATTATGGAATTACATACTACCACAGTGCCTACTTCAGAGACTCTGAGTCCCTATTTAAGGAAGAAATGCGGAACGAGTATCTGAGGTCAACAGCAGGACTCCTCCTGAGGTAGCCTGGCACAACATACAGTTAGCTGTAGACACAGCTGTAAAAGCTGTTAATAACCTGAAACCTAGAATTAGTAAGAGCCATTGGATTTCTACCACCTCATCCGAACTGATTGACGCAAGAAGACTGATTCTGGCGAGCTCCGATTATGATAAGGAGCGAAGGCTACTCAGACGTAACGACCGTGAACAGTGGTGGGCTACAAAAGCGAAAGAGATGGAAAAGGCATCGGCGATTGGTAACACCAGACAACTATTTAGACTTATCAGGGAAACAGGTGGTAATAGGCAAACGATAAGTGAAACAATCTCTGAGAAAAATGGCACCATAATTAGCTCCCAGGATAGACGACTAGAACGCTGGAAAGAACACTTTGAGGAGGAGTTTAATTGGCCTACAGCCACTCTCAACTTACCGAACATCCAACACCTCCCTGAATGGGATATAAACACTGTTCCTCCGTCCCTAACAGAGGCTACAAAAGCTGTCACTAGTCTGAAACGAGGCAAAGCAGAGGCACCTGATGGAATGACTCCAGAGGTACTTAAGTACGGTGAAGACAGTTTACTGTCTGAGTTAACTAAGGTATTAGGCAGAGTCTGGGAATCAGAGGTTGTCCCATTGGGCTGGTGTAAGTCATTGATTATCTCGATATACAAGAGAGATAAGTCTTCCTTTGATAATCACAGGAGGATTAGCTTGACCAATATGGTATCTAAAGTTCTAGGCTGAATAATCATGTGTAGACTTAGCGGTGCTCGGGAGGAACAAACAAGAGAGAACCAGGCAGGCTTTAGACCAGGAAGAGGGTGTATTGATCATATCTTCACCCTCCGACATATTCTGGAACATAGGCATACTTACCGGCGTCCAACAATCGTTATATTTCTTGACCTAAAGGCGGCATTCGATTCTTTCGACCGAGAGGTTCTCTGGCGATGCTTGGCTGTAAAGGGAATGCCGAGAAAATACATTGCACTGATCAAGGCACTCTACTCGAACTCATGCAGCCAGGTGAGGGCTTACGGCGAGTTGTCATCTGAAGTGGTGACGACTAGTGGTGTCCGTCAGGGATGCCCACTATCCCCATTTCTATTCAATTTCAGCAGAGATGTACTAATGGACTTAACCCTAACTGACTTCAGCGACTCAGGGATTGACCTGTTACCAGGGAATAATCTCGTTGACTTAGAATATGCAGATGATATAGTCCTAGGTGAAGACGCTGAAAAAATGCAGAGTCTTCTGAACACCTTGAGCTGCAATCTGCGAATGTCTGGCATGCGATTCGCTCCCACCAAATGTAAGATGATGCTACAGGACTGGACTACATTGACTCCTAGCTTAGAAATAGGGAGTGAAGTGGTAGAGCGCGTTGACCACTTCACTTATTTGGGAGGTTTTGCATCAGCCAGTCCCAACGGGTTGATCTCTGACGAAATCTCAACACGGATACAGAAGGCTCGTTTTGCATATGCCAGTTAACGCCGTCTCTGGCGTAGACGTGATATCCGGCCTATCGACTAAAGGGCGTGTGTACTGCTCAGCAGTCCGCTCCGTCCTCCTTTATGGCTAGCTGTGAGACCTGGCCATTGAGAGTGGAAGACATGAAAAGATTAGCTGTCTTTGATCATAGGTGCCTGCGTACTATCTCCCGTGTGAAGTGGTATAATAAGGTGAGCAATATTGAGGTTAGGCGTCGAGTGCTAGGTAAGGAGGGGAAATCAATCGACAAGGCTGTGAAGTTACATCGATTGAGATGGCTAGGACATGTGTTACGTATGCCTAGGCATCGCCTTCCTCGACGGGCAATGTTAGCTGACATAGGGTCTGGTTGGAAAAGAGCCAGTGGTGGTCAAACCAAAACATGGCATCAGTCAATGAAACCCACAACAGTTAGTTTAAACCACGTAGGAAGGTGTAGACTTCCTGGTTGGGGTCCTCGGGACGGTAAAAAACAATGACTGGAGACAATTGGTGATATGGCTCAAAATCGTTCTCAAAGGCAGGCGCAGATGCATCCACTCCTTGTGACTTATAATATCAAATAAAACTATATGGTTCTCCGACATTACTATTCTTTTTGCCTCATATCTCTGTTTACTGTCTCTATTTTGAATCTCTTTTTACTTTCTCTTGCTTTGTGTGCTACGTGAAGTGTGGCAAGTTGAACTGTTGCACATTGGTGCAAAGTTCTATGTTGAAACCAGTCAGTATTTACCCGTAACAAATTTTTCATATACCAAACTGAGTCGGAGACATTGTGTGAGGCTGTTGACACTGTCCAGTTGCTCAGGTTGAAGTAGGGGAAGTGGAATTCAAACCGGCAGCCCATTGGCTGTGCATATAAGCCACAATAAATCACATCTCCACCGAACTTGTGTTACCCAGAGCCTAGAAAAGTAACTTTGCTACTAAACTGTTTAGCCCACATTAAATTGATTTCAACCAGCATATTTACAACGAGACAACTACTTTAGTTGACATACAACAGCTGATTTATGTCCCTGTGTAATTTTGTGATTCTTGCTTCTGCCTTATTGCTATTACGCAGAATGAACTAGTCCCAGTGAATTCACGGTTTTTGTTCAAATACATATAAATATTGGTGTTGATTACTAGGGACTTCATGAGTTTTCGTTCAACTGCTTTTAGGGGTGAAGAGACTTCATAGGTAGCAAATACCTCACATATGGAGTAGTTATTGTGGCTGCATTAGCTTAGTGGATAACTTTCTCCTTACTGTATTGTCTTATCTAACCATATTTGGTTAGTCACATTATCCACTAGAGTGCGGATACACTTACCCTACGCTTCAGTTTCATCCGTCGTCGAAGTACCAATATTTTTTTTCAGTTTTCCTGCACTACACTTAATCGAGTGTATGATTATTTCAGAGATACCTTTTGTTATGCATTACACATGACTATTCAGAACAGCCATATCTTATTTATCATAGGTCGATTATATATTGTCGTATTACCTTAATTTTCAGTATTTTGTCTGTGAAGTAACTAGCTATTTTTCGTTTGTATCTTCTACCTAAGCATTCTGACAGGTGGCTATGATGGCACACTACACATATGGAGCATAGATAACAAGGATGCTGTCTTATCGATGGAGTTAGAAGAGAAAGTCAAGTGTGTTGAGTGGATCAGTTTAGGTAAGCTTTTTGGTTAACTGAGTTTTGTTCAATATTTTTATTATACGGAAGATTGATATAGAGTACCGATACCGCTGTTTGTAACAATATATGATTTTTTAGTTATTCACTACTGTAAAGTTTATTTTTTTATTTTGACGCATAGATAAACATGTTTCGTTAAGGTAGTAGTAAGTTTGCTGAACTATCATTTCCAACTTATGTTATTATTTGAAGCACTAACTTGGTGTGCTATACAAAAATAGTAAGAAAGCAATGTGAAGAAAAGTTAAATAATAATATATGTAGTTTTATGCACGTATTAATAAGAATTATATAAAGTGTCGGTGGCATAGCGGTTAGGACGCTCGCCGACCATGCACATGGTCCGGGGTTCGATCCCAGGCCGACGCACTCCTTTACTTCGTTAAGCCAGAAATAATGCTGGTAAAGAGGAAAGGTTGGGCATGAGGCTAGCAACCCCATCCTGTGAAATAAACACTGCTACAGAAACTTCAAGCCACTAGCTTGAAGCCCTATGTTCCACTGGGGAACGTGAAGGATAAAAAAAATATAAAGCCTTTCACTGTTTTAAATGGATTTCCCCATCGTCTATTATGTTAACTGTTGAGTGAACCCCTTCTGAACTCTTCGATTCATTTGCAAACGGTGACGACGTTAAGTAGACTGTTAAGTGAAAGGTGTGCATCACAACTTCATTAATCTTATCTATATATGTTAAAAAAGATTCTCGAATAATATTGGTAAATGTCACATTAAATTAAGGACTCAGGAGAATTTTTGTTGATTAACTGTGACATACTATGCTACGCTCTGCTTTGGCATCACAGCCAAGAGTAATTTATAGTATTTTGAATATAACTCAGCCTATCGCAGTGCTGACAGTTTTTGTATTATTATTAGGTTTTACCTTAAAAATATTCTTTCACTAACATATCCAGTTTTTTTTTTTAATGTAAACACTTCAGATCAAAAAGAAAACAAGGCGGTATTCGTGACTGGTGGATTTGACCAGACTGCTCAAATTTGGTCCTGGGATATGAAGTCGAATACAGTTGATTGCCTTGCAGTTTGTCGTGGACATTCTGAAACTGTAATGACTGTAGCAGCTCGACCACTCAGTGGATCTGATAACAATCCGACACACTTTGCTACAGGATCTTGGGATGGAACTGTCAAACTTTGGTCGGCAGGTATGTGTTTACAAATTGTGTTTAAATGTAGTTCGTAAGATCATTTATGGGCTTATAAATGATATATCTGTCTGTTAACCGAACAACTTACTTTTTGTTTTATCTTTGAAGCAACTGAATCAACTGATTTATCCGAAGAAACTGGTGGCATCGCACATATCCGGAAATCGACAAGCAAAATACCTACTAGAGTAAGATCAACATGCATAAATATTTAACTTTTGTTTGCTGGTTGTTGTTGTTGGCATTTTCATCATTATTTTCAACTGTTATGTATATATCTGTTGTAAAAATCTGATGTCCACGTACTATCTTCTTACTTCTGAGTCCTCGAATCCAAGGTAACGCATATTACTGTATCCAACCACAGCAGAATCGCTCACCATTGCTAATTCGTTGTACTATTCATATAAGAATGTAAAATAAATTATGTAAGTACTACTTAAATAGAATACAACTGAAATGGAAGAATGCCAGGTAGAGTTTGTTGTTTGCTTAACCTTTTTAGAAGATGAATGTTGCTTGCATGTTCACAAGTTTGAGAGATGAAGTTCGTTCACGAGCTTACCAACTTAGGAAATGAAGGATGTCGACGTTTACGCAAGGTGCTCTGTCTACAAACTCAAGTCTTATCCTCCAGCTCCTATAGCACTTGCTCTGCTCAGACCAAAGACAAATTAAAACACCAAACTTATTGTCCAAAATACAAGATATATTTCGGGATGGTGCATGAACGACCGAATGTAAAATGATGGCGTGCTGAATGGCGTGGATGCTTGAACGCGAGCCTTCAGCCTAACAAGTCAACTTAAATAGGGAAGGTCAGAATCTAGCGTTGAGTGAATAATGCTGACAATTTAGGGGAATTATTTACCTCTATATCTTCCTCCCCCTTAGTTGTATTTAGATGTATGACCGTGTCATTTGTCTTCCGCGATATCATTAGAACGGATTTATCGTTCAATGTCACGTCTTCATCTTGGCACTCTTAACTTCATCCTTACTTTATCTAAATTCGATTAACACTATATTTAAATGACCAGGTAATTTAATTTCTTGTTTCCAAATATATTTTAGATTCCATTATTCACTCTGGCTGGACATCGAGAAACTGTTACACGTGTTTGTTGGCTACCTACAGCCCTTACGAATGATGGTGAAGCAAAGAAAGGAGGAAATCAGTTATTGTCTGTCAGTTGGGATCATAGTCTACGTATTTGGGATTGTGAAGCAGCTAAAGGCAACACTGGTGCTGAAGTCCGTTGCATACTGTCTAACCATGCATTACATGATGCAGATGTTTCTTCTCGTGGTGTTTTAACCGCTTCATCAGATAACACTATTCGAGTGTATGATCCAAGAGCTGATGGTATGTATGTTTGTCAGAACAGAGCTTATAGATTTATCAATATGTATATCAATATTTATGGTTTTATTTAAACATCAAACTACTAGTCATGATTACGCATAATCAACTTATTCGTAGTGATAAATTTCGCAACTGACATATGTCACAACATCGTACTTAGCAGTAATAGTAATAAATAAATGAATATAAATTTTCAGTTGCATGGCTATCGAAACTTAATTTAGGTTCCCTGTAAATAGTGTTAAGCTCCAACTCCTACAGTGTGCACTAGAGTTTGGAATTACAGTTCCATCGTTTCTTAATGTCTTCAGTATTCATTACTAGCTGATATAGGTGCAGGTTGGAAAAGAGTAAGTGGTGGCCAAACAAAAACATGGCATCAATCCATGAAATCCTTGACAGTTAAACTGAGTCAAGTAGGGCGATGCAGACTTCCGGGTTGAGGCCCTCGGGACTCTAAGAATCAATAGCTGGAGACAATAGGTGACATGGCTCAAAATCGTTGTCAATGGCGCAGATGTATTCAGTCTCTGTAATCTTTCATATTCCCTTCTACCATTACTCATTCTGTTTCACTTTTATACTTGTCAAACTCTGTTGATTCTCTTCACTCATCTTCTTGTCTACCTTTGTGTGCTATTTGGAACGTGGCAACTTGAACTGCTGCACTTCGATGCCAAGTTCTATATTGAATCCAGACAGACAGACATCTCGGAAGTCGTCCTAACATAACTGTTCAACAGACAGAACAGTAAAGTTACATGAATCAATCACGTGTTCGTATCGTTTCATTTATTTTATGAATTTTCAACACAAATCCTATTTTAATAAAAAGACAGTTGCAGCGAAGAAAATTTTCTTTTCGACGAAGTCATCATCTAGGCTGTACATTCGTGTATTTATATCAAATGGATAGGAAAGTTCCAGAATAATTTCTGGTTAGGGGTCAAATTAATAAAAAATTACAATTAGGAATTAAAATGACATAACAAACAGGGGGATGGGTAAAACTCGAACAAAGTAGCATTATAATAACTAAGAAGATTGACATTGTGCAATTGGGGGTTAGAAATGTAGAAATAACAAAATATACAGGATGTTTGGATAAAAAACTAATATGATGAATAATTGTTTATGCAATCAGGGATTAAATATGTAGAAATAGTAAAATGACAAAATAAACAGGAAGAGTGGGTATGAAAATATGGTAGTGTAAACAGGGTTTAAGAAAACTTAAAATAACATGAATAAACAGGAAGTTTAGATAAGAAAGGTGATGAGATTGTCATTACTAAAAAAAATTTTACCTGTTTATGATGGCCATGGTAGGGAGAGGGGTTGGACGTAATTCTTTTGGATACAAAGTGTGGGTTTGAGCTTTTTGGATAGCTAGCGCCTCAGCTATGCCCAGATGTGTTGATTTGACTCCCTTTGATAGGTTTGATTGAATCTTGTATATTACTTTGAAGGATTTTTCGAAAGGCGCTGACTGTCCTGAGTTGACCAGATGTTCTGTCACTGAACTGTATACACGTTTTCGGTCTCCTTTTACTAGCCTGTCTGTTACCAAGTCCCTTATCTTCTCCCTTTACAATTGTATGTCGGCTAATGCTAATCCACCGCGAATATCCTTAATTTAACACCACCAAGTGAGAAACTTCCTACATTTACACTAAGAAGGAATGAATAGTATGCGGATAACGTGACAGTGTATTTAAAGTTAGCAGTTACATATATGGTTACATTTGGTAGTCCCAAAAAGGCGAAAGAAGATGTTAACCGACATTTGTTTAAGTGCCATGAGAATATGTTGTAGCTGTTTAGGTATTCCAAACAGTAAGTCACAGATCCAACTAACTTCAGTTTACAAAAGTGAAATCGTTCCCTCTTGTGATTCATTACATGAAACCACATTTAGTCTAGCACTTATTTACTTTTCTACAATCCAGCGATTTTGTATACAAGTTTATTTTTTTCTCATTTGAGTACTGGTATTTCATGTTGTACCTGTCCATTGTATTGGTTAATTCTAATAGTAAGATTTTCTCTTCATTCTTTTTTTTAATAAAGTACCTTTGGTACTTTCCGGATTCCAAGGACATACAGGTTGGTTGACTTCAGTTGCTTGGGCACCTCACAGGGATGATCAATTTATATCTGGATCAATTGATCGTAGTGTTCGTCTATGGGATACACGTAATCCTCGTGCTTCTTTGTACGATTTAATGGGGCATGCTGATATGGTGACCGATGTTGATTGGGCTCCTGCAGTCGAGTCATCTACAGGTGTTAAACCTACGCATTATATTTTAAGCTCTTCAGCTGATTCTACCATCAAAGTTTATCATTATCCAGATTAATGCAGTGCGCCTACAATGTCGTCAAAGCATATTCATCATCATTTTTACTGCATTCTTTTGAAAGCTTTAACAACTTTAACTTGTATAGGCATAAAATACTTATTTGGAAAAAAAAATCAATGTACAGAAAATATACACGTCATCATAAATATACATATTTCAAGTTATATTTCTTCACATTAGTGTTTTTTCTATACAGTGTGATATGCTTTGTTTCTCGTATGTGTGAGCAAAAAAAATGTATCTGAAAATTGTTCCTCCTTTGGTTTGAGCTAAATTCGATTTTGTAATATAATCAAGGCTGTGAAAAGTTGGAGGATCATAACTATTTTGGAATTTCCATCAAACATTTTAAGAGTTACTACTTTGATGATTATTTGTTAGTCGTTTGTCTAAGATGCTGGATCATACTGCGTCTGCAGCATCATTTCAGTGAAGGTGACTTGTGTAATCAGGGGGTTCTTGGACTTTTACGGCAAGATATTATTTAAGAAAAATAAATTCGCCGATGACATTGGCGGTAAAAATCGCGAATTGACAGAAGTTAGAATCCATAGGCTATTGAATTCCTTCCTAGTGGCCGGATGATCAGTGGACAGGCTTTGTAACTTGATGGTCCTGGGGGGCGATCCCTGGTGGGACCATGGGGGTGTGCTGCTGAAGAGTCCTAAACTAGGAGGAGACAGTTGTCCAGCACTACCTGTTTTCCAAGCTAATATCAAACTTAAAGCTAGTCAAACCCCTATAGACTACTACAATTTACTCTGCTGTTTAATGTGGTAGGTGAAAATTGTGTGTGTGTGTGTGCAAAACTGGCTACAGTTTTGTTGATGCTCACATGAATGGATTATTCTCTTGCTTTATGTTTGCACTTAATTTGTTAAGGTTTGCCACCTGTATAGCTTTTCTTTTGTTTAAAAAAGGGAGCATTCAAGTGCTTGTTTTTTATCATTTACAGGTGTTTGATTCGCAAAGAGACTAGTTGGTAATAATCACATATCTTGTCTTATTCAATGTCTAACAGTATAGTTACTTGGGTCTTTATCATATTTTTTATCCGATACTTTGTATTTAATGATAGTCATATGTTTGTTTGTTTGGTTTTTAGCAGTTAAAGTAGTAATTTTATACGACCAAAACTTATTTCATGTACCGATAGTGTGATAATGCTTAGAATTAGATAGTTCACATACAAGTGCATAGCATACACATGCGTGTATACATATTTCACGAATTAGCCGATACAATTTAGTTGAAGTTATACAGCTTCCGCTGGAGTTTTCGTTTTCATTCAGCCAAGCTAAAGATTCTTTGTCGAGAGATGATACGATACATGCTTTGGTCATTGGCAATAGCTTTGCTTGCTAATATCACTCTGCACAGGTTTAGACGATCTCAGCTGAGAAGTTGAACTCATAACTCACTGTCCAACTCAGATGACAAACTAAATTTCACATACACTAAACTCATTAAGTAAGTAGTTTGTACTATAGTGTATGTGAAGTCGTGACAGATTAGGCGGTAATGCTATTGTTCAAATTTCAGAGTTGTTTCGTTTCCGAATGTTCTTCAAATCATGGTAAAACTTTGCACAAAAGGAATGTAATGGTATCATAAGTAAATGAACGACGTAATAATTTGATGGTGGTTATAAGAGCTGATTATTTTTGTACCATACTGGAAAATTTATGCTGTGTCACGATGATTCTTCAACCTTTGTTGTGATTGTTTCTTTGACTTGAACTTTGACCTTTTGTGTGTGAGGTTTCTTTCTTATCGGTTGATAAACTTTGTCTATCTCGATGTGTCTATTGATTGATGATTCACTGGAATGCCAAGCTTCTAAAAATTCTCTAGCATTCTTGTTGTTTCCTCTGTCTAATATTTGAACGTTGTCCCAGTCGAATTGATGTCCGTGGTTGTCTGTATGTAGTGATATGAGGGAGTGGATATCATGTCTTTTGACGGCTAGCTTATGTTCGTGGATACGAAGACGAAGGGGACGTCCACTTTGGCCAATGTAGTGTTTTTCGCAGTTGTTACAATCTATTTTGTAGATGATGTTGGTTTTATCTTCTTTCGCTGTTGAGTCTTTTGGTTGACATAGAACTGAGTGAAGTGATTTTGTTGGTTTGTGTGCGACGTCAATTCCTAAAGGTTTGAAGAGTCTTGCAGTGATTTCTGAGATATCCTTTATATATGGTAGGGCCATTTTCTTTGGGGGCTTTTGGTTTGATAGGTTGGTTTGGGGGTATATGTCTTTTGATGAAATTCCGTGGATGTCCATTCTTTTGGAAGACGTCCGTGAGATATCTTTCTTCAATTTTCCTTAAGGTGGGAGTGCTGCAATGAGTCCTGGCCCTCTTGAATAGTGTTTGTATGCAATTCCTTTTGTGTGTTATTGGATTGTTGCTGTTGTAATTCAGTATTTGGTCTGTGTGAGTTGATTTTCTATAAACTTGACTTTCTAATTCTCCTGTGGTTGTTCGCTTGACTAAGACGTCCAAAAATGGGATTTTGTTCTCGGATTCCTCTTCTCTTGTGAATTTGATGTCGTTGAAGACGTTGTTTATTAAGTTGTGAGTATGATGATGTTTTTCCAGTAAACGCGAGTGAATGAACGGAGATACCAGTGAACAAAAGTCGTTAATCTTATATTTTCAGCTGTCATGTCTCATATTATTAAAGCAGAACGAAACAGATTGCTGCTCAGTAGACGTCACCGGTTATGTGATGAGTTGTCGAATATCAATATACACAAGTTGGCAGATGTCAAACAAACCTTTTTTATTATTCGAGCGACTAGTTTATTAAGGTCAATACAAGTTTCTAGGTAAGTAGGGTAGCCAGCCAATGCATCTAACTATTTTGCATTTGATAGCACTAAAACACACGTCAAGCGCCTTCACATAATCTTCTACAGAGTATTTAGAAATCTCAAATTTTTGTTTACGTTTTTTTTTCAAATATTGTCTACTTTAATATACTTGGTTCCTTTCTGATACCAAGTCCACTTTTGAGAGACTGCTGTTTATATAAACTTAGCCAAATTAAATCAATCAATCAAATTTTTACTAACAATGTTTTATCTTTTATATGAATTTAGCCATTATTGTACTGTGGTTTAGTTCAAGTTCAATCGTCTCACTTTTTTCTTCTTTTTCTACAGAATTTGATTTTAGTTCCAACAGAAGCTTATATTTATGCAAGCACCTGATCTGTGTGTTAGAGTGAAATTCCATTGACGTTATTCATTTTCGTACGATAACATTCTCTTCTAAAATGCCATTGATTATGTTATGCGGATATCCTTGTTCTGGTAAATCAACAATAGCTGCTCTGCTAGCCGATTCATTGAAACAAAACTATCCAAATTCCCCAGTTATAATTATCGATGAATTCAAGAGCAGTAGTCTTCAATCTGGAAACGCCAGCCATGATATTAGATGTGATATTTATTCTGATTCTCAAAGAGAACGTGAATTTCGTGGTCAACAAAAATCGGAGGTATGAATTAAAAAAAAAAACTAACTGTTCACTTCAATCAGGTATTTATTTGCAAAGTGTATACTGTCAAAGATGAATTTTCATCACTGTTTCCTTTTGTGAACCGAAAACTTTTCTAGGCCGGTATTATATAATCTGTCCGAAGCAATAAATCCAGCCAATTTTGTCGTCGGTACTGATCGACACCAACCAACTTGCGTTTGCTTGGTGGATTTAATCTATCAGGCCGCTCAAGTAGCTGGCCAGAGTATGGAGATGGTTTAACACATCCGGCTGTTTTCGCTGAATTGATCAAGATGCTTCACACTGACATGTTGGTTTCCGAATAAGCTAGATAGCCAACTTTCGTTTAGATCATCTTGATCTAATATAGGTTCTTAACCATTCATATCAATCGATCAGAATTTTTTCGGTAAAAGAAAGAATTTAACTATGAATACCCTACTCACTATTGTCTTTCATTCTTTGAGTAACTATCATAGAAAAAACACGCCTTGTAAACCAGAAGGTCCTGTGTTCGAATCCCGGTGGGTGTGTACTGATGAAGAGTCTCAAACTAGGACGAAACAGCTGTCCAGTACTCCCAGATTTTCCAATGGTTCTCTAACTAATGTCAGCACATGATGAAAATCCTGTAACCAATCAAATCCCTACAAACCAACACTTGAATATCAATGAGATGCTCACTAGGACTGCAGGGTTCTAGTGAGAAGTCGTGACCAGTAGGGTGCAACAGGTCGGGTGTGAGGACAAATACTCGCCGAAGACATTGGCTAGGGGTCGCGCTATGTCGTGAATTGGCAGAAGTAGAATTCATGAACTGGCCATTGATCGGTCCAGTGTTCTCTACTAGTACTCATGATGAAATCCTGTAACAAAATATGCATGAGTTGTCAGATGTATAGAACTGGTTTAAACTACTATTTAATTCTTCTATTCATTTGATATTACATGTTTCCAGCTGTGAGAATGACCACACTTTCAACATTTTGTAATTCATAGTCACAACTTACTTACGCATAAGTTATTATCTAATCACTTATGGATTTAACCACCAGCCACAGCTGATGGTATAAGACATGTTAAGTCATTCAAACGCAGGATTACTCAGTAGACTTCATTTTGGATACATCTATTGTAATGTATTTGAACAAGCTAGCAACATCTTGTGCCGCCTGTTTAACGTTTAGCTTCTAAGGGTTCGAAATTTCCCCAAGTTATACGGTTCTAATTACTAATCTCTACACTCAATGGTTTATATGGAGTATATTTATCTGAAGAACTGATATCATCGCTCGCTGGCAAATGTCTATGGCATAGTAAAGAGGAGACTTACACTGAGCCTATAGCTATTCTCACTTTTATCGCTATCACTCTGAAACGATACTTCTCTTAACGTTAGTTAACTAAGTCTTAAAGGTGGATGTCACTACAAGTGTGGAAATGCAGTACACATACATAGTGAACTCTTTTGGCAGATTTTGTTGCATGGATGTGTGAAATCAAACATACATGTAAGTAAAAGCGATAAATGCGTGCATTCAAAATATTATTACCCGTGTTTGCGTCAACCATCTGTCATCACTTCATAATTTATATTATTTGAAATAATTGTGACACACAATTTCCCTCTTATTCATATAAGCAGAGTTTACACCTAAGCTATTCACAGTTACTCATCCTAATCTGTTCTCCATAATTTATTACCTGAAACTTCAGTAATTTATGAACAGGTATATAGCATTTTGACTGCATAGGCATAGTCTGAGAGTATACATGTGAAGAAATCTGGTACTTAGGCCTTTTAGCAATGATTGTAACAATTGTACAAGTTACACGAATGCATTTCGAGTGTATTTTATCTTTTCCACTTGATATATATCCTATTTCTTTTCTACATAGGTTGAACGGGCACTTGCACAAAATCAATCTTCCATTGTAATTATGGATGCACCGAATTACATTAAAGGCTATAGATATGAATTGTATTGTTTGGCTAAATCTCATAAACATCAACACATTGTTCTACTCAGTGATGTTTCACTTGAAATATCTGAACAATGGAATTCTAAAGTAAAAAGTCACTTTTGCTATAATTATTCATTTATTTTATGCGTGTGTGTGTGTGTGTTGCGAGACTGATAATAGGTAATGAATGTGTCTTATAAGTGATTGTTCGAGAACTACTCATAAGACATCAAAAGTTATATTTCTTACTATGCTTCAGAAATTTGTTACAAGAGAGTTATTAGCCAATAAATGAAATATATAAGTCATAACATTATTTTTCAATTGATTAAGAAGTTATATACTGATAATATCCATATTCATATATTTGTTGGATATCATCACACAATGTAAAAGCATATTTTTCAATGAATGATGCTTCGAACACAATTTATTCTTCATAAGGCTAAGGATAAAAGCTGTCGCGAGGTGTTTTTCGCATATAGTTAGCAAATTCCACAACACAGGTGTTACTGGTGGTGGGTACAGGAAGTTGATAAACACCTAAACGTAACGTCGTAATTGACCGCCACCGTTCTACCTATTCAGGTATACTGAGACGAAGCGCGGCAAGTTTGTTTTGCAATATCCTTATATCCTCGCCTGTTCATAATCATATCAGTTGACAACTGATATGCCCAACGAACACAAACAGGAAACTTTATATTATCACAGTGTCTCAGTTTTACAAACATATTTCATTAAATAACTTGCTTTTTAGATAAAATCTCGAAAATGATACTAATTATGTGTGTTTTTTTGAAACCTAAACAAACAACAGATTAGCCGGTATCCCGATGACTTACTTATGGATATGATAAGCAGATTTGAACGACCTCAACCCAATCAGCGATGGGATAATCCACTTATAATTATAGAACCTCATCTTTGGGATTCACCTAACCTAATTAATGTAGAAACTGTCACAATGCAATTGAAACCATTCCTAACAAAAGAGAAAGGGAAGATTCAGCCGAACAAATCAACTCAACCAACTGTTGTTTCTTCATCAACCTACTTACAAGTAAGTAAGTTTTTGGTGAGAAGTATTCTAACATACTATTGAACCAATACTCCTGCATGACTATGATTAAACGCCTGAGCAATATTGTAAGCGTTTACAAAAACTTTGCATCTAGAAAGTGCTCAAGTTTCTTTATGGCATTAAAATTATTTCCATAAGAATGTATTGTGTAACTAAAAAATTTTGTACTTGAAGATATCATTTAAAAGGATTCTGCCTAAAATGCCTACTGATCGCAAGAATTTCGTTGTAACAGTGTTCACTTCAAGGAGTAACCAGATATTTGAATGGTTGTTTGAAACCAAATTGGATAGCAAATGTAGACGAAATTGGAGATATTGTGGTACTTATTTCATTCTTATACTTATAAGTAATTCCTTCACCTGGGCATAGCAAATTGTGAATATTATTTACGTGAAAGGTCTGGCGTTCACAGTAAACCTGGATTGAATGATAATTCTGAGGACCAGGCTACTGATCTGAATTTTCACGTTGTTGGGAGGTCGAGTGACAAGAGATTATACTCAAGCAATACCTAAATTCTACGCTGATCATAAGTCAGTTGGTGAACTTAATTGTAAGTCTACACTAACCGGTTTTTATGGACTGACATTAATTATGGGCAGAAGAACAGCAGTTCTTAAGGTAGCAAGATGCTTTCTCTCGATCAGATCACTGTAGTTTAATTTCCATGAGCAAGGATATGCTTAAGATAAATTGCGCCTTTCTCAAAATCCACATAGGCGAGTTTTTGCTGAGTTCTGTAATACATCTCCAAAACTTTTTGATTATAATACTCTTCCCTGCATATTTAACTTTTATTGATTCTCAGAATTTAGAGCATATCACTCAACAAATTGTGGATCACATACTGAATAAACAAGCGCAAGGTGCTTCATCTATCGATCTACCTAAGCGCTTTCAGAGGGCAGATAATCAGGACGTAGTTCTACAGATTACCAATCAGGAGAAAAAATACACTGCAGGCAACCTTGTTCGTTTAAAACGTCGTTACATTGCAGTGCAGCGATTAAAATTTGACGAATTCAACAAAACTCCAGATAATGTTTCAATAGCAACAAACTTTTTGCAGTTCATTTCGCTTAGTGAGGATGCAAGTGATGATGAAAACAAATGAACATTACCAGTATAGAAATTTGTAAACACGACAAGAGTATTGAAACTTTCGATCGGTTATTGAATCTATTCTTGAAGTTTTTACTTAATTGAATAAAAAATTATATATATATATATATTCCTTAAATTTAACGTACTTGGAATACGCAACATGCACTTTTATTTTTGTTTCCTTATTACAGTGGTTGTATAGCTAAATGGTAGGAAGTTAGCGAGTAGTAGCTATGCAGTGGAAGCTGGTCACACTACTAAGCATAAGTTAAGAAGCCATATTTAATGTACAACAAATGAACTATGAATATACTATAGCATAGCGAACTTTCTATAATCAATCGGGACACAAAAAAGTACTTAATGTTCATTCGTTCAGTATGGAACGTAAAGGCCTTACCAGTACATCTTCATTTCTTCCTTACACTATTTTATCCATATCGCTTCAGGACGCCTAACTCGTCACCTAGTTAACCTGTTGGAAAAGAAGAAAGACTGGCTGTGGGACTAGCAACTCCACACAGCACAATTCTCGAAAATGCCAATTGTTCCAAGTTTTATGGACAGCCTTTCAAGTAACACTATTCTGAAGATCTTCAGCTGCACAAACTGAAGTGTTTTATGCATAATTAATGATAAGACTTACTTAAGAGTTATACACCCACGCATGCAAGGATAATACCGAGTCGCCTATTGCAATAAAATAACGTGCAGGTGAACACACAGCAAGCTTACTTGCTATCGACTGAAACTGCTCACAATCTGTTAATATTCTTTCTTATTATGTTCACTAATATTAGTATTAAATAAAAAGAATAACTTCACAAAAAAAAGAGATTGGAAAATACTACAATGATTATGATGTAAAAAAAAAAGAGAGAGAGAGAGGAGTGAATGAGAAGAAACTAGGATAGGATAACTCTCACAGGATAATTGAAAGTCTGATAATAGCATAGTTAAAATGTGTCCTTTTCGTTTTAAAAAAACTTGTCTGAGTAGATGAAGATCAGAATAGGAGTAATATAAATAATAATAATAAATTATTTTATGACCAAAGTCCAATTATGTTCATATAATAAGAGTAATATTAGTAGTAGTAAATAGAGTGAGGTGGTGTGTGTATATGTGATAAACAGAATCGACTAATCAAAACAGTATCATCCTATGAATAAAAGCGAATAAAACGTCATTATATATATATGTATATATAGTAATTTCAGTTTGTTTGTTACCGATTTCTATATCCATATGAGCGACCACTGCTAGCATACTACTGTCAGTTAGTTATACAGTAAACAGGATATATGTAATATATATATTACCGACAAGTGTAAATATACATTACTCGTGAAAAGTGTAAATAATAGTTTTTTCTTCTTTTTTATTTAAAAAAAAGTCATTTTGTGCATGAATTCGTGCATCTGTAAGAAAGGAGGATAAAATGATCTCGTTTTTTGTTGTTGATGAGTTTGAATGTTGTGTAGTGTTGTTGTGTTAAAACAATCTTGCTATATTAGAAGAAAGAGTTGAGGAAAGAGGATAAGTGACCGACGACTATGAAATTGAATGGTCGAATTATAAGTTATAAAACTGTGAGAGTATAACAACATGATTGCCTACATAATAGATGAAGGATGTATATATATCACTGACATCATACGATAAACCACGCTTACCTGTCGTCTAATCAATGTACCTTTGTTTAAACACGTCTGTGTGTGTGTGTGCGTATGTGTACACGCATTTGATGACTGACTGTGTATATATAGATTGAAGTTTGGTCAAACAGATAAATTGTATAAGCTAAATATCCTGAGGCTGTGTGTGTGTAGCATGATTAGATAGGTGAATATCACTAGGAATAAAATTCACAAATTTGCCAGATTTATCTAGAAAAAAAGGAGGAAGCCTAATTCATTCACACACTGTAAATCATTTGGCGACAGCCTCCGGTGAGAGAAAAAAAAAGAACTTTGAAAGGATAAACAGATGAAGGGTATAATATGTTCGAATCATCCACT
The DNA here is from genome assembly GCA_944472155.2 of Trichobilharzia szidati. NCBI lineage: Eukaryota > Metazoa > Platyhelminthes > Trematoda > Strigeidida > Schistosomatidae > Trichobilharzia > Trichobilharzia szidati. The sequence continues at coordinate 96,377,226 of OX235271.1, read as the reverse complement.
TTTATTGTTGAAGTTGTGAAGCGCAGGCCTCTGTAATATGATGGCATTCAATGAATTCTACGGGATTTGATCAGAAATAATAAAATTTCCTCCCGAAATTAACCTCTCCGTGAAGTAAGTTCCTTACGACGAAATCCCTGCAAAAAACGGTTGAATAAAAAAAAGAAACAATGTTTGCAATTGTTACATGTGTTTTGTAGTAACCACCAATAACACACATTAAGAATATATCTCAAGAAAATATTTTCAGACAAAATAAAGATATCACTAATCTACTCGGTATTCCTAACTGACTTAACGCATTCTCTTTACTTGAATTCTTGAATATAATAGTACGGGAAAATTATTGTGTAATACCCTTAATAACACAGCAGTAGAGTTTAGTAATGTCTGTTTCGGCAGGGCTTCGAAGTTCTTATACTAACACTCCAAAATAGAGAATGTATACAATTTTTCGCAATAAAGCGGTTTTCAGCGTGTCCGTTCAGATACCTCTAAGGTACAAGGAGATAAGAAGCACTGGGAGTACAGCCGTTGTTTGTGTATAGTTATGCAATTCTTACTTCAAAACTAATGAACACACTGCCGAAGAGTCCCAAACTGGGACGAAACAGCTATCCAGTACTCCCAGGTTTTCCAATGGTTCTCTAAACGATGTCAGCTCATGACGCTATCCTCCAACCAATCAAACAAAACCAATACTTGAAGACACGTAAATAGCGAAAACAATGACCGAATATATAAGTTAAGAAGACATAGCTTACCTCTTGTCTTTCACGTTGATCGTAATAAAAGAAATCGTCGAAAATAGACAATGTATGTGAATATGTAGCGAGTACCTCCATAACCTGTCGACCTCTTTCTAAGGGAAGCTCTGTAGTATCACGCGAGTGGGTGACTGGTTTGTTATCATTTGTCTCAATACGAATATGTCTTAATGCAGTGTTAGGAACGTCTTTTACGAATATCCACCGAACCGAAAATTTACCTTGCCACTTATCTTGAGCCCAAACATTAGCTCTAGCATTATAGTCAACTCGAGAAACCATTTCTGCCATTCCACAAAAATGACCAGATCCGTTAACTGAAAAGAATAAATATATTGGATAAGCATGATTAGCCTCTGCAAATGCTGTATCAAGCTTTTTATTGCCCAATTCTGTTGAACACCAGATAGAGTATTTAATAGACCGATGTATATCGTCTTCAGAAAACGATTTGATCACAAAAAATCGAGCTTTTTCAACATGTGTATCGAAATTAGTGGGGTTGATTACTTTTGCCAAGCGCTCATGCAATGCTTCTGATTCGCGTTGGAAAGCTTTCGATGACTCCTCTGAAGGTAACAAAGCAGATGTCGATGTATTTGCAGAAAAATCACCATTGTTTGCTGATGTACCTTTCATTTCTGAACCAGATTCTGGATTTCCTTGTTCATTGACATTTGATTTTTCCTGTGTTAAATGTCCATTACTACACGAGGAGTTCGGTGCCAAAGGATGACTTCTGTTACCTGAATAATTAGCAGTGGCAGTTTGGAAAGATCTGTTTGAATTTGATAAGTTGTGGGCATGAGATCTTTTTGTAGACCACCCAACAGAATTCTGTAGTACCGCAGCCGACCCTTTTGGTGGCTGTCCTGCTATATTGGCCCAAGTTTTTGTGCGTGGTGAATTATTGACAGATGTAGAAGTAGACGATTGTGTAGGTCTATTGTTAGTTGAAGTTGACTGTCTGTTTGTTGCATAACTATTTGCATTTGGCTGGGATCTTGATATGTTCTCCAACTTGTCGACTGAAGGCACGCTATTAGTAATCTATGAAGAATAAAAATATATTTACTGTTTAGTGATTCGCTTACATTTACAAGTATACAAAGCAATTTGTTAGTGTCACCAACATGTCCCCAATATATCTTTACAACAAAATTTGTTTCTAAGTGAGTAAACCAATGAATATACAAATACAGACGATTTCGAGTTGTTGAGATTAAACATACGGTTGGACACATGATTTGAAAAATTACTGCGATTCACGAAGTAATTCTTGGATCAGGGGACTTGCAATGTAATGAGTAATTTGAGAAATTACTTGCTGTGACTTTAAAGACCATTCCAGGGATTTAATGAGCTAATAATTATGAGACATAACATTGATGTCAGTCTCATGACAAACAAGCGATCAGATCACTCTTATGTTAAGGCTCCTTTTCCATCAAATACGAGGTTAAACGTGATGGCATTTAAAGTGATCACCTTAACAAGAATAATAAGTGTCTTTTAATTTGGTTGTGTTCTATGAGCTGGCTGATTTAGTTGTCAAGCTTTCGGTGTCCTTCTAAACGACGTCTTCAGTACAAGCTCTTAATACAAAGTCAGAGAACACAACCAAGTCGAAATCATACACTTGAGCTGTAAATCTTCTTTATTAATGACTGTCTTGGTATTTTATCCTCAGTCGATGTACAACAGTGGTAAAGTGGTCCATCAGACGCGATAAATCCAGTTTTAATAACAAAATAAGAGAGTTTTCTCTTATCGACTGAATATACCACAGACGAAATCAATATATTAGTAATCAGTAAAGGTGCTATTAAAATTTAGTGAGAAAATTCCCTCTGAGAGAATTCTTTAACAAAACACAATGACGAATTTTTTTGTTGAACACCAGTTTTACGCATTTCAAGTGAGAAATAAACAGTTTTTCTAAAGAAATAGTTTCGATGTATCCTGAGCAAACAACAGCTTAAAACAACGAAGCAATAACAACCCTGGAAATCATGACAGTCATATAATGAATGACAGCAACGATAAGTCAATAAAGAAGTATGCTGATAGCAAAAATGTTCAAAATTTATGCTGAGACATAGTCCTCGCCTGGAAAGAAATATATTTGACAAAATAAAAAGAAATGAATATGTTGTATAACCTTTGTAAAGTCACATTTGTTGTTATAATCACTCACTCAATCAATCAGTATTAATTCATGGTGTTACACTGGACAGAAATGCAACCACGCCTATATTGGTTAAAATCCATGAATTATAGAATACTTGAAAGCTTATTTGTTAACTGATAAATAGTTCGTATATTTTTTGAAGGTTTTAAGCTTAAGTATTTATTTGGTTAGCTTATAGTGAACAGTCATTGTGTTTATCCTGATGAATTAATAAACACCAAAGATATGAACAAGTATAGAACTTGACTACCCCGGCTACCATCTATTTAACTATACGTCACTGTGGGCTCGAACCCAGTCTAAGCCAAGATTATCATGTCAAGTTAAACTATTACCTCCCTACATAGGATGTTTCATGCGACAACAAGCGTTATTCGTCACAAAAGACTGATAAAGTAATTTGTTGGATGGTGATCAGCAGTGGGATGCACCATGTGCATTTCGTCCTATCTGAGACTCATCATCTAGATGTACCTGCATTCCCTAGTCAGCGACGGTATCTCGAACCAAGTATCGTTTCTAACGCCAAAGCGTTAACCCACTAGACCACTTGGGTCACGGGAACCACCTGTTGTGCAGAGGGTTTTAATTATTATTTTGTTTTTAATTCAATCTTGATTTTAGCTTTGATTGATTGCATCGAAGTATTCGGCCTGTGATGACATCGTTGAGGCGTCCGCATAGAGCTGACATGTCGGAGATTTTGATCCAATCAATGACAGGAAAAATAAAAATTGAATTAAAAACAAAATAAGAACTGATAAAATGCTTGCTTTAGGTCAGCGGTTCAATGAATTTCTTCTATTTAGATTAACAAGAGTGTGTACAAAAATTTGCTTCAAGTGAGTATGAGGACCGATGTATTTGCGTATGGTTTACTAAAGCACATTATGATGATCAATCATACTTTTGACTACTGGAAATTCAGTATTCAAACGGTAATTCTAATCTGTGTTTCTTATCGAAAAGCAGCATTTTCACTCATTTTGAACGTCAAGAAAGAATGACTGGAGACTGTTGGTAACGTGGCTTAAAATCGTTTTCAATGGCACAGATTCATTCACTCTTTATGCACTCCTACACCCATCGAATTCTCCTACTTCTGCAATTCCCCTTACATGACTGAGTGATTTCAAATACAGTGCCTTGATTAGTGCGATATATTTCCTTGGCAATTCGTTTCATAACCAGACGTCGATAAAGTACCTCTTTCCGTCGACTGAGTTTTCAGGTCAGGCACTACCTGCGTTCCAGAATCTGTCGAAGAGTGAAGATATTAATCTTCGCCCAGGTTTTAAGCCCACTTGGTTTCAAGGGGGTTATTTTTGTCGAGCACTGCTTAGTCTACACAGAATTACTGAACCTAGAATTGTAGATACCATGTTAGTCAAGCTGAGACCCTGTGATTATCACAAGAAAATTTGTCTCACTTCATATAAATTTAGATAATCAATGATTTACACCAGTCCGGCAGGACTATCTAATATCCCTACGCATTACCTAGTATCTTAGTTAACTCATTCAGTAGTTCATCGCTACGATCCTTGAACACCTCTGAAATCATTCCATTAGGTCCTACTGCTTTGTCTAGTTTTAGATTGGAGACAGCTTTTGCAATTAAATCTACAGTTTAAAGATCGACGTCTATATCCCATTCAGACAGAAGTTGAATGCTAAACAAATTTACATATAGCATAAACATAAGGGAGACGGCAATACCACCAAATTAACTTACCCCATTAGTTTCCTTCTTGTGAGACCACTGCGTTGATGCAGCATTTTGAGCTTGTGTATTACCTCCATTGCTGACAATTGAATTTTCATAGAAAGATGTATGCAAATGATTTACCCCATTATCACTACAGTTATTTGCATCAACATTATGTCCAACACTAAGCCGACCAAACTCATTAACCAAATTCTGTGGGATTTTTTGACGTTGATTAATAGATGCATATGGATCTAACGCATTTGACATGCTTCCCGGTAATCCATTTACTAGATGCGACTGACTTACATGGGATGGATATGGGTAAGTAGGCTTCGTATTTGGATGAGGATATACAAAAGAAACACCAGGATCTTCTGCATTTCCTTGCTGTTGTTGTTGTTGGGAGTAGGTCACTGGTGCAGCATAAACATCCCGCATGTTTGCTGATGTGTAATAAGCATGTGCATCTTTTGATAATACATTCGCTTCAGAAGGACCTTGGCTAAAGTGGTTGATTGAATCAGCCTCACCACATGCTGATGATAAAGTTAATTGTTGCCCATTTGAAGTCCAACCATCAAAAGGAACCACACCCGCAGACCTATCTAAATACGAAGGGTTCGGATAGTGACTTGGAGGGACTGTGAACGGCCAATTAGGTAGGCCACCTAAGAGTCCTCCAAGCTGGTTTGTTGTAGGGACAGAAGATGGTCTTGGAGTGGAACCATAGTACATTGTTGTAAAATCAGGCGCTCTGTTATTCATAGATGCATTGGGCAAAAAGGCTCGACCCGTTTGAGCAGGAACTGTATTTGCAGGACCCTGAGGAAGTGGATACGCCGCTGCTGCTGCGGCAGCTACTGCAGCTAGTAAAGTTGCAGCATAAGGAGATGCTAAAGAATTTGATGGAATACCACAAGACGACTCTGTCAACTCTCCAGAATTTGAACAATTTGTCAGTGATTGAGGATGTGTACGCATGCCAGTCATCATGTTCGAAACAGCATTATAACCATCAGTATTCGACCAATCGTTCCTTCCAGAAGCCACTGCCGCTAGGGCTGCGGCTGCTGCAGCGGCCGCATTTTCTGCACTCGGGCTCGTGGTAGAAGTGGAGCCACTGCCTTCACCCATTCCATAAGATAAATGTGAGAAAAGCGTCCCATAGTAAGTATCCGCTGAATTACTTATACCATAAATGTTCTATAAAACAAAAAGTGTAACACAAAATGTTCTTTTAAAGAAATTAATTACAATGAAAGAATAGTAGAGGTGAACAACTGTCATAAATACTTTCTAATGATTCACTGCTTGATATCATAAGTGAGTTAGAATAAGGTAGATAGACATAAAAATCGGAAATTTGTTCTCCCAAAATAAAAATTCGCAGTGATGTGCGATTGTATATGAAAACTTATGTGTAAGCAAATATACTTAAACCGAAGAGTATCAAGTTAAAATGGAAGGTTGACGGTTTGTGTGACCAACTTTTGGATATTCTACATGACTTCATATATACACAATTAACCTTGAAAATTTTGGTGTGCATTCACTCAGTCAACCAGCGCATCAACAAGTCTTTTATGTGGATTAATGAAGTCTTTTAAGCTACTACTGCGATTCAGCTTATCTTTCTGTTTTCTTAATTCTATTAATACACCAGTTAAGCATACAAGGACCATAAAATTTTGAGATGTTCTCAGAAATAACTAAGCAGATCCTAGAGTTATTTAGGTATTTAGTCTCATTTACGTTTTGTGTGTGCCTATTACAGTCACAGCATACATACACACACCGAGAAAATGTATATCTCGACTTACCCTACAGTGAACGTAGGCAGTGGTATAGTCTTTTGTGCGGTTAACACAGCTCAGACTGACCTAACCAAACAAATAACATCATTTGCTTGATTTCATCTAACTGATTCATTAACCAGTTTCATAATGTTACAATAGCTAGTTCTTATAGAGATAGCACTGAAACTATTCCGTTGGACCCAAGGAGGTAGTCATATGTGTTGCTCAGACAGGTGTATATGCAAGAAAAAGGAAAAAGTCTTACTCGTCGATGGATTTTTGAAGCTTCCAATTACACACTCACACAGTGAAAAAGTTAAAGTTCGGAACAAAAACCAAAACGCTCATATGCAGTCATATTAGCCAGTGATTTCAGTGTTCGTATAAAAGATGAGGCTGATTTAGACTAATCAACTGACATGATTTTCTTCTTGAGGATTTATCCAGGAGATCACCTAGCTCTGAAACAAACTAAATCTGAACCGAAACATTATCACACAGTTGGCAGCTGACATAAAGCCAATGATGGTGGGGACGGAGCGAATATGTCTCAGTGTGAACCAGCAAGTTGGGATCAAATTCTATTACCTTATATGGAAGCTAGTTCCCGACAGGTTTTAAAAATAACATAACTTATTAGTCCTGTACTGGCCAAATACACTGTCAAAGACCAGATGATAGTTCTAAGTATATAGTGTAGTTAAGGATATGCGGAGTGGCTTAACAATCACCTGGCTTCACATAAATAAATGTAGATAAAAGTACATTGGCTGAAGTTGCTACAATTCTTAACAGACTACGATAGTGTAATACTAGGTTTAATCAGCATGTGTGAGACTAAACGACAAATACTCATACTGAAACTAGCTTACACTACAGAAGTGCGAGGAGGAATTTACATTATTGATGGCCATAAATCTACTGCCTTTTAACTCTATAGCAAAAGGATAAAAAATATCGATCCCAAAAACCGTACGCTCCAACTTACTTTCAGTAAAGCTCTTTTCATCCAGAGGCAACGCCCCAAAAGACAATACAACAGGTTGTGTGTAAGCAGTCTGCAACAAGCACACATTAAGCTCTGTATTTAAGTAGAGCTAATTCTCTCTTAATGACATGTATTTTTAGGAGACATCGACTTTCAAGCTGTTAACAACAGTTGAATGACAGCCACCCACACTCTCAACAGCATACAGAAAAGACTTGTGGATGTCCTACAAGTTCCCACTATATCATCCCGACCTGAATGAAACAGGCAGGCACATTTGTGAAAAATAATTATTCTTTGTTCCAAACAATACTTTTGATACCGAGTTAAGTTTTTAACGTTCCCGTACTGCGACAAACTTACTCCTCAAACAAACAAAACCACATGTACCAAACAATGACAATAAAACTATCAAGATAACCAATATGAGTGGCTGCAAGAACTAAATAACTGTTTATTTACTGGCTACAAAGTATGTTCATCACTTCTTTTCTTTCCTTTCCTCATACAAGATCCATGCTAAATAGGGTACGGTTGAGGTTTTGTATTGAGCTGTGTGAGCATGGTCTCATGAAATTTCTCCTTGTAATCCTAAAGAAACATGAGGAGGAATTTGTGAATAGTTATGATATTTAATATCCCAAAAAGATGGCCTAACTGCCTACACGAAATTAAATGTCTGTCAACAACGGGACCAGTTATTGGAATCAAAGGCGAATCACTACGTCCATTAACAGCTTTTGAAGTACCACGTAATATAACAGTTTTTCTCAAAAACAAAAGTAACTGTGCACTCTAAAAGTGCAGAGATTTTACTTGGTGTTCCTGCCTAGACTAGACATAGTGGTTCAACAGCAGAAGTGTCCCAAATCCTTCTGTATTCAAAAGCAAATTGTTCGAGATTGATAAAAGGTTTGAATTAATGTTCAAGCACAAGTAACAGTAACTTTTCCATCGTTTTTTAAAGATGTGATGGCAGTAAGTCTAAACTTTCAAATTGATCCAGACAATAAACATTTTTATTACGACTCTTTCCTTCTACACGACAGGTACTACATTTTTACAAACTGAGGTATCAAAGACATGTGTAAGAGGATAAAAATACCCGTACATAAATCAAATATTGGGTAGGGTAGTGTCAACTAATTGACATATATGAGAACAAGCCTCACGATTAATATTTTCTACCAGAAAACTCATTGAATAACCTCTACATATTGGAAATATTCTTAGAAAACAGAAAATTTTGGCCTTGTAATACGTCTAGACCTTGTATTTCCGACTCCATTAAGCAATTCAGTCTTCTAACACCGTGGCTATCAATCACTTCATCCAATTCTTTGTTTTCGAATCTTCTTTAGCTAATGATAAATTCAACCAAACCTCAACAAACGTCTCTATGCCGGTAAATATCTAAACAGATATCATGTCATAAAAGAGGAAATATTATCTGACGCTTTTCTGGCATATGTTTGTAGGAACTCAGTTAACTGGAAGAGATGTTCCGTGCACTAAACTATGAGCATCACAATTATTGTATGAGGGCTGATGTTACTACATGGTTGCCCAAACTGAAGCAGATAAACCGGTGTTAAAACCCGGCACCTACTAGCTTAAGTTAATAAGTCAACTCTCCACTTCGACAAATGTGCACTTCTTTTAACATACTTGATACTACACACTTTCCTATGAATAGGATCTGTGTTGAATTTTCTTCGAAACAAGCAAAATCTCTTGTGCGATCTGCCTTACATTCTTCGCAAGCGACGCAAGATACATTGGGGGGGATTCGGAAATGGAGCTCATCTAAGGGTATAATATACACCAAAGGCATCTAAGAAGCCGACACGTATTTCTGTCAGACGACCTACCAAAATAACAATACGTTTGAGCTGCCGCATATCAAAACCGCACATCAAGTGGAAGATAACATAAAGCGAGATAAATATATCACAATCAAATGCTGAACGACGCTACAAAAAAGGATTACGCAGATAACGGAAAGCAATGCTACAACTTGAATGAAGATAAGGCGCCCGAGGTTGAGTTAATCCTATCTCAAAATATGAGTCACATTTATCACGTAAGGGCTAATAATACTAACAAGTCACCAGGATTAAAATAGATAGTGTTGCTCAGTGCGAAAGCCAGTGAACTACATCTCCAATGCATGCACTTACACCACTCCAATGAACTGAGCTTTATTGTTTACTTTCTGACAATAGAGTTCGGTAGACACATTGATCTTAGGCAAGATATCTACGTAACTCCACACGACTCTAACAGCTAAAGATTTGATGGATTGCTGCAATATCCTGCTTTGATCATCTTTAACTTTCTACAAATGAAATCGTAATTTGACCAACATTAAAAGTTGAGACAGGTAGACGTGACACAATACCCAACCACATGTCTTGGATTTATGACTTCTACTGAATTCCTAATCTTCACTAGCGCCGAACGAAACCTCCACTGTTGATATAGTTCTCATTAAACGTGCAAAACACTATGCCAGAAACGTTCGCAAACGCTTAGAGCCTTAGCAGATCAACTTTTAGTGGTCGTGTTGCTACGCTGTACTTTGGACTTGCAACAGGTAATCGATCATTTCAACTGAACCATAAGTGATGCAATTTAGTGATAGCCAAAAAAAATTACGTTTAGCTGGGTCCAGATCTTATTAACTACAAACTTTTTAGGTAGTGTAACGATCGCCTTAATCACCTAACTCCCTACAACCAACAGTTATCGATACACGAGAGTACTGATATTTTCAAGTGTTTTTTAGCGAATTAGGATGGTTGCACATCTTATCATTCTTGTCCAAGTAAAATGCCATCTAAACACTACAATTCAGCTAAAGAATCTCCTGTGAGATCCAGAAACTGTGAAGAAATTATAAAGAAGCACCCACTAGACTAGGATATTTCCAAATGCACGGGAATACAAAGCGGACCATAGTCTAGATTCCCAACTATCCTGGTTTTCCCGTAATGACTGAGGGACAAACATTTCAATTAATATTACAGGGTTCACAGTTATCACTGGTCCAATTTTGGATCATAAACGACTGAGAGGAGCAGGCGAGATGTAAGCTCAGTGAAGAGTGTATTCACCACGTTTCAAACTTTCTGTCTTCTCTTTACGCCCATCAAATGCAGTATCATGCAACAGGCTTAGTCTGTCCCAAGTCTTAAGAAAAGAAAATGGTTAACTCTACCGACAAGTGTTAGATAGAAAAGAATGACAAACAACTTTACATAGTTTTTCAAATGACAAATGAAAATGTATTGACTACGTGTACATTACTAAATACAAGAATGCTGAGCTCTGCAACGTAAAAATCACCCCATGCTGATGAACGATGATTAAGTTGTTATATAAAAGCTGAGATTTCGTAAATCCTGGTTTCATAATGCTTTGAAAAAGATATTAGCCTTAAACAGCGAAGTATCAGTAAAAACTGTGTTGTTTTATTTTTCATTCATTGGGAAATACAAAAACTTTTATAACAGTGGATATCATATATACCCAATGCCCAAATTTTTCCAAAACTGATTCAGGGACTAGGAAACTAGAGTAGTGAGTCAACAGGCATATTAAACGTCAGTGGGGCAGAATCTATTTCAACACGTAAGTTTGAAGTGATATACGATGATCATAATAAGGCGTCTAATGAAGTTTTAATCATGTTTAATACGAAAACAAGAAGGCTTCTATGTAGAAATCGAAACAAGAATGAAGTGCACCACCAACATAAAGGAGAGATTGTGAAAGAGGATAATGATTTTAGGACGAACACTTGTCAAGAGCGGAGGCCTCTATAAGCAACACTAGGACTACTTTTGTCCTAAAATAAAGAGCTGTTGAGTGATTAGATCGTGATCGTTATTAACAGATTATTCCAATGTGTAGATAGTTATTAGATTAAGAATACGTAGCACCTCAGACTGATTTGAATGAATTAAGTGAATGGTATAAACAGCAAAGCCTGGAAATCGACTACAATAAAACTGCGGTATTACACATTGATTTGTTACTTTAGTCGTTCCTATTCCTTGGATAGATCAGTATCAGCTAGTGTTATGCAAAAACAGAAATTTGAAAACAGTGGAACACTGTAATGTGGCTGCAAGAGACAAATATTCTGTAACGCATAAAAACAGAAAGCATTGCACCTGTGAAAGGAACTTTACATCTCCCTGAGAACAGGATTAAAAGTTTTAACCTCACCAAAATCTTAAGACGTCTAGTATTGACACAAGAAATGACTTCCAGGCTGACCATTCTTACTTTCCGACCACACCTGACACAATTCAGACAGGCTGCTACAGTTAGGTTTAAAATCTTTGAGTGGATGAATTACAGGTCTCCGGTGACTACGGATAAAAAGCAGCTTTAGATTACTTATCGCCGCGACTTGTTACTGTGGAGACGCAACTGCCTGTTGAAGACACTCATAGATGGGACCGATACCATTCGACTTCGCGAACAGTTTCAGTTGGCCACCTAAATTACTTATTTGCATATTCATGCAGGAATTCCACAAGATTTCTAGTCGAGTTCGGCCAGAGACTAAACATCTTTTCATATTAGCGAACAAAGAGTATTCCGGAAAGTGTGAAAACATCGGTAAGTCCAGTACCAAAGAAATGACTTCTCGTTTCAATACACAATTACCATAACATTTTAGTAATTTCGCCAATACACGACCCGAACTTCATCTTTTATATTGTACTCAAAAGAAGGCCCTAACACAATCTAGGACTTTAGAGAAAAACTGAGATTAGAGGAGATCTACAGGGGAATAATGTCGAAAAATATCTTTATGTTTGAGAATCATTAAGTCAATTTTCAATTTATCGAGAAGAACAACTAATTCAGAGATATCCCACTGGAATGACGAGGTAGGCAGCATAATGTACAATATAGCCAGGTCATACTAGACTAGATGAAACAGATGAAAGATGAAAGCATTCAATGTAAAATGTGTAAAACTAACTTGTGGATTATTCGACATATTCCGCGCGGACAAATTTCCCACGTGCGAAGACGCAGGAATAGATTAAACACAGCCTGAAGTCATATTAGTAAGAAACCGTTTTCCTTTCTTTTTCTGCAACAAAAGTTAAAATTTATTGGATAAGAAAGACTCACATAAATAGGTATTCATTATTTAATGCACGCCATCATCCATAAGTATTTCAATGTTTCAATACTTTTTTATAATAGAATCGAAAGCTCCGTATCGACAATATTTGTTTCTCAGAGGACGTATGTCATGAAACCAGATGCACAGTTCTTTCTTCCTCTGTGTTTAGATGTTTTAACCACTTCGTTTAACCCCTTTGTTAAACTGTTTTGTCTGATATTAATGAATCTGTTCACTTAGAATTTGTGGGGGTGAATACTATTTAAATGGTTGATTTAGCTCCAAATAGTGTATCCAGACTTTAGGTGGAGGGTGTTTTTAAGCGTTAGGTGGCATGTGCCAGTATTTTTAGTTTTTTTCTCGGGCCAAAATTATCACTGACCCAGTTAGACACCATATCTCACTGCTAATTCATCCTAATCGGCTCATAATTTTTATACTTGTGGTATTTTATTTATGCTACACGATGACAATACAGCCGTGAACTTTAAAAATCCTTTGTTTCTTTTCATCCCATCAAAAATTTAATTTCACTTAGGTATTTAATTAGTATGCTTTAGTTGTTCCATTATGGATAAGATATGATTATGAGCAGTAATGTGTGCTCAGTTAATATTACTGCAGAACACTGCGTGATTAATCAGAATAAAATCATATCCATAACTGAATTATACTCTACCTCAGTGCCCAAGTTTTATACTTCTAGTGTTGTTTTTTTTTGTTTGAACATCTTATGAATGCTTTGGTTTTAAACAGCAGAGAAGACAGGACTTCAGACGAACATAGAAGAGACAGAGATGATGAGGATACCCAGTCATCAACAACAAACATCAACCACCATCAACAGGAGAAATCTAAGGGAAGTCATCCCCTAACTTACTTGAGCAGGCAGCAACGTTTCCAATAAAGGCAGCACAGACGAGGATGTCAAAGCCAGTTAGGATTGGACGGGAAATTCAACACATGCATCGATTACTCTCAAATTGTTATGGAGATCTATTGCACATGGCACGAAGGTCAGAATCAGAATTTTCAACACTGGGATGCAGTCAGTCAGTATTTCTGTATGACTTCAGTTCTGCCTCCTACATCACCGAAAGCATTCCCAATAGGCTGCAGACTTTGATCAGCATCCACCTTTGCTCGGTACCGAAGATTGGTCAATCTGCTTGGAGAGATAGGCAACAACCACCTCTGACATTGAGTCAAACAAGTACCTATTGCCCAATAAATGCACAGAAGGAAATGAAGCGGGACTGGACATTCTTGAAAAGATCACTGAGGTATATCACAAGGTAGGCCCCTGACTGTAAAGTGAAAGGGGGAACAGTAAGTTGATCATGCCAGTGTGACGTGGAAAGATGAGGGAGTGGTTGAAACCTGTGGGAGTCACTAAGTCAGCTACACAAGATAGTGGAGGACAGCATACAGTGAAAACGCGCTACTGAGACCACATGTTCCACTCGTAACCCATAGGAGGAATTATATATGGGCACATTACGGAGCATAAAAACTGGTATTAGTCCGTTTTAATACCCTCTACCGCGCAAATTTAAAGAAGTATGTGTCTTGTTCCTACTTCTTCGAAAAATCAGATTAAATCTTCTTCAGTTTGGACATACGCCTAGAATGCCGTTGAGTGAAATCATAAACGTGACTGTGAACAAATATTTATTCTTTGTGTAACCGAAGTGTAACTGTCATACCCTGAAAAGTGACTTGGAAATTCACTGGATTAATAAGAGGAATATTGCTGTTTGGTGCATGAAATATGTTCAGTAACCTCAAGAATATAGGTGTCTGCGGAAATAAACGGTGAAGTCTTGAGGTATATTCATCCGGCGATTTCGCGATTTCTGAATGATCCTTTAGCCCGCAATATTTTCACTAGATAATGAGTTCTTTCCCACATTTATCCCTGTAGTGGGTATAACTGTTTTACTAAAACAGTTAAGACATAATTTTCTTAATTTTAAGACACCCACATAAGCTTAAAAAAGCGGATCTTCGTACTCAGGTGAGATGCCAGCCGCTGTTATCACTGGAATGACCTGCAAATTCCCGTATTGCTACCATGTTTTGATGAAATATTCTGCAAACCGGCAAGGTGTTCATTAAAATCTTATGAAAGAGTGATCACTAAAGACACCAACTGTTAAAGTAGTTATAATTATAAGTCTTTTTTCTATCATACAAACACATTAATATGAATACCCGACAGTTTCTTTGTGCAGGCTAGTGCAGATTCCACTCTTTTGAACCTCATAGTGACCAATCTTCCGTTTCCATCTTCGATTTTCTTATGGACTTAGAAGATGTTTGATGTGAGTGTGAAACAATTTAGGTGGAATGAACTCATCCTGAGTATTCACACAGAAACTCCTTTAACGTGTTGTGGAGGACTGAAAAAGTACGGCACCAGCCTAAGTGACATCGGTAGACAACTTTCTGTAGAGACACCGGTATATAATTATAGTACCAAGTGTTTTGGTACTGCAAGGTGGCACGAAAGGATAGTTAGTACCAATGGAACTAGGGAATAGATTAATATGTGGTGCAGTGTTATGGAAAGTAATAATTTTTGTTACCGCCATGTTGCCATCTTCGAATAGAACTGTTTACTTACTTTCTGGTGTTATCCAGTAACTTCTGTTTCAGTGACCAACTGGATGGAAGTCATTTGAGTGGCTTTACTTCATAACCCTTCTAACTGTATTGTCGTAGTCCGTAGTTGTGCTGGCCTAATTACAAGTTATATTTTATATGATTTTTAATTGAAATATCTGCATTATAAATCCTTTTCTGAAGTACACATTATCGGTGGCATTATATTCTTGAACTGCGTTACATTCGTTACACTTTTATCTGAAAATGTCGCTTGATTCTGATATCCGCTCAGTGTAATGGATTAAACGATGGTAATAAATTCATAAGTTAAGTGTATATTTTTGGATATTGGTGAAATCATGCTAGCATATTTAGCCTGTTTACTGAAAACGGCGCTACTTCAGAAAAGGTCTGTGCCATATAATCACCGAAGTCGCTCAGATGACTTGTAGTCTTAATTAGGTTCAAAATGACCAGATTTCAGTACATATAAATACCAGAGAGAAAAGGCCGAAAACCACTCAATCACTGCTACCGCATTCATAATCCAGTTCTTTGCTGACCATGATCGAGAGACATAGCTATAAACAGAAAATCTTTTTCCAGAAAAAAGCACACTCTGACATAAACTAGACAAGCTACATCACTTAGAGGAGACCGTTTTGAGTTCTCGGAGCATTTTCTTATTATACTTTTGCTACTGTGCTGAAAAGTGGAGGCATATAACACTTGTATATTCAAACAAAACTTGTTGGTAATCAGTTAGAGCGAATGGAAAGAATAAGCCATATAAGTTCGTAAATATAATGTATCGTTAAAAATTATCGGGGTTTAATTTACTTGCAGATATCTTAGTTCCCAATGTCCGTATTGGCACAAAGTCTGGACATCGCTACAGTTGGAACACAAGAAGCTTCGCCTAAAAATTCACTTTTTTGAAATGTAAAGGTAATGCACTTGCGCGAGGGTAATAAATTCGAAACACTTATGCTTCAAGGAAGGACACAAACATGGCGAATGGTGTTATAGCAAGTCATGTTTGAAATTATGTGAGAAGATAGAATTAACTAAGAAGGAAACTTAACCCTTAGCGGTGGGCGTTTACACAGGCATAGTCAGTCACAAAACAACTGCCATATTTTGCAAGACAAAAGTCGCAATTAAATAGTAGGTTGTCATGATGTTTGTTTATGGTAGTGAACAACTTCTAGTGTGCCATTGACAATTACTCAGTTTTTTCCTCATAAACACCTTTTTAGTAGTTGTGTAAAGTGTATCACCTCCCACTATTCAACAACAGACTACTATAGGTGTTTGGTAAATATAAATAGTACTGTACATACTTTGAAGACGACTTCATTGGTAGAGAAAAATTTTTCGCCAAATTGCTCTTATAAACAGGTAACCGTCAGAGGAAAATACTATTTCCGAATTTCGCCTGCTGTAACTGTATCGATAAAAACCGTTGTGCTTGCCACCGACCTTGGACTGACGTTTGTGTGGTAGACGTTTCTCTGCAGCAACCCAACGTTTCTTGTGGGTGATGGTGCATTAACACGATAGCATTCACGCTTACCTGAGGAAAAAGGTTGTGTGAGTGGCTTGATATGATTATGAACAATAATTTGTGCTCTAAACGTCATCAGTTAACATAACTGTACAACACTGTGTGATTTATCAAAATAAAATCTTATCCATAATGGAGTTATACTCGACCACAGTGTCCGAGTTTTATATTCATATCAGTTTTAATGAGTCGTGTGTACTACGCACTGTTTTTTTATGTAAACTAGACCTTACATCTTGGTAGTATATTGCAGACAAATGAGAAACTGTTCGAGGTCTGCCCATCGGTTGGTCAACTTTATTTTGTTGTATTAAAGGAATTTTTCTGTGTGATATGTAAATTTATAAGAAATGTATCTTTAAAGTACCAAATAAGAGGAAAACTGCCGTAGCTTATCAGGTAAAGGTTTCTGACATGGATATGTATTTCAACTGGAATTACACTAGTGATCCATCGGTTAAAATTATTTTTAGACCGACAGAACAGCATTCCATTGCTTGTGAGACAATCTGGGGACGCGTTCGGGACTGGGGTGTTTAACTGCTCTACACTTTGGCTATCTCACAATTTGACTATAAAGGGGTGCATACTTTGATAAGGACTGAGAGTGAGCTGCAGGTGAATTTTTGAAATCTTCCTCCAGTGGTAGATTTTCCATGTATTTTGTCTTCAATGTATTTGAAAAGTCATGCAAACATTTGAACCATATTCATGTTTACTTACTGCAGTAATAACAGCGCCTGTGTGAAGATGGAAGAAGACAAAGAAGAACTGGCTGTGCCTTGGGGGTTACCGCAGCGCAATTACGGGGAATTACCTTGTACAAGCAGCTGCAAATTACAAACCGCTTCACTTCTAAATGTTTAATTTGCCTGTCTGAGATCTCATGCAGATGAGGCTTTAGCCTGATATATATAACGTTCATTTAGCTCGCTTAAATGAATCTTAACCGTAGTTATCTTAATTAAGTCTCCTACTTAGTCCACGTTAAGAAATACTTAACCACAGCAATCATCACTCAACATTGGATGCTGACCCTCACTGTTTAAGTCGACTTGTTTAGCTGAAGGCTTACGGTCAAGCATCCCCGCCATTTGGTACTCCGTCGCGTCACGTGCGTTCACGATTACTAGCTAGCTAAGCATTCACTTCTACCCGCGATTTTGTCCCGAAATATACTACGTACTTTGGACGACAAAATCTGGTCTTTCGCTTTATCTTTGGTACTCGAAGTGCGAACACAAAAGAAGTTGTTGGTATAAGTTCTTGCGTTAGTATAATCCGTACAACTCGCGAACGTCGATACCTGCAACTTCTAAAATGCACTTACAAGGCGAGGTGGTGCGAAAATAGTATAAACAGTTTGAAAGGGTTTAAAAGAAGCCAAAACAAGAAGTAGTCAGCATCGCTTCGAAAGACAATCAGCCCTTCTAGCAAATGATTGCGTCCAACATCTGCATACTTCACAAAAGTTGAATTAACATTACATGCTTGGATGGCAAACCCACCGCATCTGCCTGACATTACCAGATACCGCGAAATTATTATTTTTTATTGTAGCTTGAAACCACACAGTATTTTTGGTACAAGTATGGAATTCTCAGCATGTGATATCGGTAGCCCGAATTTTGCAGGCCGACCAAAGATATCAGGTGTGCGTTGGCAAGGGATTGAACCCCGGACCGTATGCATGGTCGGCGAGAGTCCCAGCCACCGTGCCACCGATGAATTGTGAGACTTACAGTGAGACACTTTAAGTAGAAAAAGCATTTGGAATAGGTTATTAACAGAATTCTCGGATATTTACCAACAAGGACCAACTTTAAAACAACAAACTACTGACCTCAGTTCACTTAAATACGTAACACGCATACTCTACTTATTTCACTATAAAAAATTGCAATTGTCGCTAGAGGGATTCATACATAACTTATGATCCAATTGGTTATGATAGAGAAGAAGCGTGTATTGACTGGGTATACAGTGTTTCCAATACACAAGGATTTACATGATGGAAGACATGTAAAAGGGCACGAATTCGGTTAAAATGGAAACTTTAGAGCGAGTCATACTAACAATTTAAAGCAATGCAGTTCAAGAGTGTTAATACGACATGAAAATGGATATAATGGTAATATAATAATACTATCTCGTATAAACAGGTAAATTCGCATTAAATATGTCATTTTCACAGGCATGATGAAGCATCATATAAGTTACGGCCGTAAAATATGGATAAATTATTATTTCTCGAGTGTTTAAATAGTTGAATTATAATATAAGCTACCAGAACAGGTCCATATAAACTTTTAATGATAAAGCCATCACTATGGTAGTCATCAGGTTTGAGCAGTGATATAAATTTCGCTTCGCTTTCCAATCCATACAGCCCATTCGGGGACACTAGAAGTGAAAGGAATGCATAAATAATCTTCAGCTCTTACCGTCTAGAACAAGTAAGCATATGTCTACTTACACACGTGACATTATTAATTTCTCTAACAGCTACGTGTGAAAGTTGTTAAATGAGGTGGCATCATAACATGTGCATCACACTTACCCATGGTAATTCCTATTATTAGGTGGCGTCACGTCACATTAACCAGTTCTTGTAAGCTTCCTGAAGCTGTTTCAGTGGGAGAACACTGGTGACTCATTATTATTAACCCAAGATATTGAATATATCATCCCAAAAACTGACGCCAAATCATCCAGTATACAGGACAATTAACCGTTTTATACATAAAAACAAACGATTTCGTGAAACACGGTAAGCGGAGAAGGGGTTAGAAGTAGGTTAATAGTAGTATCCACAGTCACTTATCAACTCCAGTCGAAGTAATATCGGCAACAAAGTACATCACGAAGTGAGAACAATAAACTGCTACGTCAAGCCACGAAATTGTAAAACAGATCAATAAAGCCTCCAAAACTATTGGCCATCCTAAGTCAGACTTTCGGATACATATCCATCAGCTCTATTTATCGTTACATCTTCCACAGAGCCGCACTGATTAGTTGAAAGTCAATCAAAAATATCCTCGAGCATATTTCGCCACCCTCATATATTTTGCATGATTAAAGAAATGAGAACAACAGGAGATTTGACGGATTATATCTAATGGAAAATCAGATACCCTAATGATTCAAGTAGACTTAAAGATACTTATCAGAATTCAGACATTTCCAGAGAAGAAATGATAAGTGTTTCCACCGTGTTTTCTAGTGTCACTGCGATCGGGTTGTACAATTTAGCCAGAATGGTGGATGTGGTTGATGAAATTGTTGTGAAATCCTAGATATTTGGCAGGTGTATGAATTTGGGTTAGTTTAGTCGCTAAAAACTAGGTCATTATTGGTTGATTGATTGCCTCTGTTCGATAGCTTGTGAAGACTGTACTGTTTGACGGTTATTCACGTGACCGTTCTTAGTTTACCTGGTGCCATTTGTCGGAGGACATATTTCGCCATGGTTCGGGTGTGATGTATGACACTACATATTTCACGCAATAGACCACTCGCTGAGGAAATTATTTCAGGGTGCATATCGAAGTCCAGCTTCATGACTAATCAGCTGCGGTACTCTTTTTAACTAAGCTAAACTC
This sequence comes from Trichobilharzia szidati, assembly GCA_944472155.2. Classification (NCBI taxonomy): domain Eukaryota; kingdom Metazoa; phylum Platyhelminthes; class Trematoda; order Strigeidida; family Schistosomatidae; genus Trichobilharzia; species Trichobilharzia szidati. The sequence goes on along the minus strand of OX235271.1, from coordinate 96,356,842 downwards.
CGGTCTACCTCGACACTTCCCTCAACTCCAGAAGATTTAAAGATTCCATACATACATTAAGCGTGACGACGCCATCAGCTGGGTGAAGATCAGTAAGATATTTTCGGCGGTCTCCGTTTATGTTTCGAAGTACACCTAACTACACAGCAATGCAGATGAGGTATTGAACATCAGTGATAATGAATGAGTAGTAATTTACACTTTATACAAATGAGGTACCTATATGAGAAGCATGCTCCTTTCACGGAAATGATCGAACACGGTACACATTCCTTTCGCATCAATGATTATACTTATAGTGTACGTGGGTAAGCCTTCTTTGGACCTACTGGTCACAACTTTGCTACCAACACTTGTGAATATTGTTATAGATGTGCCTTGAGTCACCCTTTAAGGAACCCTGCGTTTTACAAAAAATATTTCGCTCTCTGCAAATAAGGGGACTCATTCCTCGGTGCGTAGGCTATTCACGTATATTTTTATGTTAATGATCAAATTCAAGAATCTCTTGTGAAGGCACTGGGTTGAAAGCATAAGTTCTGAGAAATATACATAAGTGAGTAGGAAAAGAGAAATAGTGATTATTTGATTGGAGGGATAAAGTGTGTGAAAAGCAAATATACAATACTTGGGATGATGAATTTGAAAATACAGTGTTTAATATCCAACATAAACCACGTGTTTGGGCGTTTAAGGGTGATGTGGGGGGGGAGATCTCGTGAGAAAGAGATGAGTTCTTATGAGCACATGTGGAGCCAAGTAAAGAACAGGGAAAAATGGGGATACGCCACTGAAACCCTTTGTTCCATCGTAGGAGAATAATAATTGATGTTGTTATAAAATTAGTCTATTTAAAGTAAAGAGTTACAGTGGCATAATAACAAAATGTCCTTGGTTCTATTCAACCAGACCTTAGAAATCCGGAAATCACAGATTGAGGAACACGAGCATTAAATTGAAAAATAGCTTAGGCATCTACATGTCCAGTAGAAAAGTTAAGGTGGGACATAAAAATGATCGTGTAAGCAGCCATAGCATTTGAGGGGCCGATAATGCAAAAGACTCTGACTCGTAATATTTCTCGCGGCCAGAATAACTCGTCGTGGCAAGGTGCTCAGAAATGCATGACACCCATGACAGCAGACTGAGGGACAGAATTATTTGGTACCATTTGTGTGCCAGGCGTTTCGACAAAGAATCCGGACTCACACTAACATCCTGAGACATCAAGATGGTTAACGCCATCATACCGATAGTATTGACTCGTAATTCTGACCGCTGTCGGATCTACCCACCGGTATATTCCAACTTCCCTCAATTTGTGGTTTTAGTTTCGAGATATCTTTGGCAAATACAGTGATGGCAACAGTGATAATAGCATCGTACGGCTTCATGCCTACCTCACCCAAATACTGTGCAATACTTTTCGGACGCTGTAAACTTTCATGAAAACAGCTTCTCAGCAGGTATCCCATGTTAATCAATAAATGTATAACAAGAGCCCATTGTACGGGAGAGCAAAGATTTGAATTTTCCGGTCAACGCGTATTGTGTATGTAGGCATTCTGGGTTTTCAGATGGAGAACTGCTAGGGATGAGGTCAATTGGCCGTCTAGAGTCAGATGCCACCATGTCCGAGTGACTACAGAAAACTAAATCTGGATATCTCATTCTAAGATCCGTGATTATTTTAAGGTTTGAAAGATTACAGTACCTGTATAACCATTTGTTAAGCTTCTATTGAAATCAGTTGACCTACACACCTACATCGCCTAAAAGCGGGTTACCAGCATTCTCCTCAATCATCAGATTACTTAGATTGGCCTGCATCCCACTTTAAATACCGATGTTTTCATAATGGAATTTATGTATCATTTTGGGGTAATTCGGGCGTTGATATGGCATATCCCCTGTTTGAAGTGGCGCCTCCAGCTTTACCTTGAGGACATTTGCGCGGTCTAGTTGATTTCAGTTTGGCTGATTTGTTTCGTTTGATCTAGGTAGCTGCATTTGACGTGATTCTGGTTTTTATTTGGCCTGAACTGTGTTGATTTTCCTAAGAATAGTCGTCAAAAGCTGTCTCTAAGCCTGAAGGCAGTTATCGTGCAGAAGGATGCTTGAGAATGTGTTTCATGTAAAAATTATAGGGTGCACCTAAAATCCTTGGTGTTAACTCCTGTTTGTGGCATCTCAGTGATTTCTGCGAAGCTTCGTTTTATCATTTGTGTCCATATTTGTCGTTCATGAGTGTTTCAGTAAATGTTTGTGGCTATAATCAGGAACTTTCCAAAACGGTAATAGTGGTAAGGAATTTATAATTTTTCCACTACAGTTTCCAAGTCAATGTCACTTTCAAGTTGCTTATTGTACTCTGTTGGCTATTCGTGAATTTTGAATTCAAAGGCTTCGGTGGCACAGTGGTTAGGACTCTCGCTGACCATCCACATGGTTCGAGGTTCGATCCCCCGCCGACTCACACCTGATATCTATGGTCGGCCTGCAAAATTTGGGCTACCGGTGTCAAATGTTGGAAATTTTATACTTGCACCAAAATACTGTGTGAAATCGAGCCATAATAAAATAAAAATTAGAAAGTAATAAAAAATTCTGTTTTCATTTAGAGTGGTACCGAATGAACGCATTGGCACCTGGAGACAATGACAACCAACCTGCCCCTCCTATATCAGTGGATATCAAAAAATCTTATGACGGAATTATTTTTAGTCACCGGTATACCAGTTGGTTTCAAGTAGAAGATGCTTTAAGTCAGCTAGAATCAGGACGATATATATTTGTGAATGACAGAGTATTCCTAGGCAACTCATACACATTATGCAATCAAGAAATGCGTACGGAACCATGAATCTCGGGAGTTGAAGTACAAATTAGTAGTCTTTCGTTGTACGTATGGCATGAAGCGAAAAGTAGAGGTTCAGGTTTACGCGTCAAACCGTAAGAATTCTATTATTTATTTCTGCAGTGCAAAACACACCGTTTGCCAATCTGGCTTTCGTACACGCTACCAGGAGGACGAGTTTATCATTTGTTCCGCGAAAACAGTTCACAATCACAGATGTGAACAAAGTCTTACGATAGGTGATCCATATTCCAGATGCCTGTCCGGGGATGAAAAGGAGAATACTGCACCTGTTGTGAAGATTACATCTGAGGTTGGTGATGTTTTGGAATATGCTGAAGAGAATTTTAATAAAATTTTGACGAGCACAGATGTGTATAATTTACGTAAGGATGTGAGACCAGGTAAGTGATGTAGTTTAAAGTTATTTTGGTAGCCATGCCTTTGAGATCACATATTATGCGCATAATAAGGCAAAGCGGTCAGGTGGTTGAATACGTAGATTCGAATACAGGGATAACCAGCAGAATTTGCTTCGCCCTGGATTCACAGGTGCAGTTATATCGGAGATATGGGGAGGTGGTGTGTATTGACTCAACATACAATACCAATAAGGACGGGTAGGTTATACGTGAAACGGTTGACAAATCTTAATCAGATATTCTCTGTTTCAGTTGGTGGTAACAGACAATATGGGTCATGGCAGGCCTGTTTTTTAGGCATGGAGGAGACGAGAGAGGTCATGTGATGTAGCTTGGATCTTGGAACAATTCCAAAGAATAATGCAGGATACGTCCATTACAGAAACTTTCATAATGGATTCGGCCAGCTTTGAGATATCCGCCGTGCGTGTTAGTCACATTCAGGCGAAAATCGTCATCTGCGCATTTCATGTATGCCAGGCTTTCAGCAGGAAGGTGAGGTGAGTTTAATTAATACTTGATGCATTTAGACTCGGAATCCTTTTGTACGCAAGTTTTTATATCGTCTTGTTGAAGCTGCGACACCTGAAAGGTAAATGCATTGATTTCTAACCATTTAGATTTCATCACTACCTTAGTGTCATTAGGACGGTTGATCGGAGAGTATGGAATTATGTCAGGCATTACTGGGTGCCCAAGAAGGAGACGTGCGCTGTAGCATATATGCCGAATACTCTGTTGCTGTTTAATAGTACCAACAATAGAGTTGAAAGCTCTCACAGTCACCTAAAACGATATCTCCACAGAAGAGATCCCCTACACGTATGTATGTACAAGGCGTATAAATGGTGTGTACGCACAGAGAAGCGTTGGAGTGTTGAAGTCATCGTCGAAAGTTGTCGGATTCATAAGTTCCACGCACCAGAACCAGTTATGCCGATATTACGAAACTTCACTCCTTATGCCGCTAAGTTAATTGCCAAGGACTATAGCCGTAATCGTCGAATTAGCATAGAGTTGCATACTGATGATATGGCTATCATAAATGACGGCATATACTTGCACCAAGTGGATTATACCAATCCAACTTGTACCTGAAGAATTTTTAGGGCACAAATAATACATACGTACAGTGAGAAGACAATTTACTTGACATATGCAAATGGGAAATATGTTGTCCACCACACAGAACGTCATAAAAAGTCTTCATAGCCAGCGAATACTATAAGTGTCCACACCTGTTTCCTAGATTCAGAATAAAACGGACAAAATTTTATGTATCGTAATCGAATGGCTTACACAGCTGCACATGAGGGGCACAATACGAGAAACAAGAGAGCGTCTTGTCTACTGTGTAGTAATGCCAGCACTGCTATATCACCTAGCTGTAATTGAGTGAGTCAGCAGTTCTCTTGAAAGGTCAATTGTTGATGCATGTACTGATAAGACACTTTTGCTAAAACGAAATACAAAACCGAAGAATATGGGCCTATGAAACCCTTGGCGGCCTGCTTAAATCTTGGGCTACCAAATACCTTAATCATTACAAATCATATTGCATCTAATTGCTCACTTCCAATTTTATTTTAAATAATTAAATTTTATTCTAATATGTCCTCAAATCGGATTATTTATCCTCGTGAGTATTTAATATCCTTAAAACCTACTGATCGGAAATGCCACAAAAAAGACAAAAAAGAGCATCACGCCGGGTGGCAAAGAGCCTTAAAAAACACCCCTATTCAATTTATGACCGTTCCTGCAATCATGAGTACTAACTGTCGCTCCCTGCCAGCCAAGATTAACTATCTTCAATCACTTGTGTCTTCCATTATATATCGAAATACTGGGATCATATCACTTCAGGAAACATGGCTACACGATCTGTACGATGACAATCTAGTGTATCTAAATGATTTCAAACTATTCAGACAAGATCGATGCAGTTCTAGGAAGAAACGTGGTGGAGGTGTCGCCATCTTCATAAATTCACAATGGTGTACATCTAATAAAGTATGTTTCAAATTCTCCAGTGACAACATTGACTGCCTCACCGTCAAATGTCGACCTAAGCATTTGTCAAAATATAACTACATATACATCTCGAACATTTATATTGCACCTGGATGCAATTCCACTGAATTGTCTTTATTTGCTGATGAATTTACCTCCTTTGCTGCCACCTCCTTCGGAAACTCGTTGTCTATTGTTACTGGAGATTTCAATTCTAGTGATCACAATTTCCTTATTTCACTTGGTCATGATAACATTGTCAACTTCCCGACTCGAATGGATAATATTCTAGATCTTGTGTTCACAAATGACATAGGAATATTTGAAGCTCGGAAAAGAGCCCCACTACTTAACTCTGATCACTGCATCATAAGAGTATTGCCCAAGGTATATGGAAAGCTGCACAAAAGGGTCTTCTCCCACCTTGGAAAGAAAACACAACACAGATGCTATTCACATGATAACATGCAGAATCTAAGGACAATGTTAAAAGACACAAACTGGGACCTGTTTACTGAACAAGCTCTTGACAACACAATTAGTAACATAACACATTATCTCAATTTCTGTCTTGATGTTTGTTGTCCAAAAGAGACAATCTTCTTAAAATTCGACGGCTTCTCCTCTTCTCAACTCAAAAAGCTTCGCCGTCAAAAAGAGAGGCTATACAAAATGAAAAATAAATCTGGTGTTAAGAGAATACACACTTTGATTAAAGCCGAATTACAAAGATTAAATGCTCTCTATAACCAGAAGTTTCTTGCATGTAAATCCTCATCTAATATGTGGAAGCTATTAAAGGAAATCACAGGTGGTAAGCAAATAATGAATGATACTTCTGTCGATGTTGATATGCTAAATAAATCCTTCATATATATCCCCGCAGATGTTACGATTCCCAAATCTAACAGTATAAATAATGACTGCTTTTCATGTTTTAACACGAATGATGTCCTCAAGTGTCTTCAATCTCTCAAACCTACCCAGTCCCTTGGTCCTGATGGAGTTCCTGCTGTTATCCTTAAGAAGTGTGCTGACATCTTATGTTACCCATTAACTGACATTTTCAATGAATCTTTTTCCAAAAGTTTTATTCCTGACTCATGGAAAAATATCAAGGTTGTTCCAGTGCCCAAATCAACAAGTGGACCTACTGTCAAGTTTAGACCCATTGCTATTACCTCACCTTTTTTAAAAGTTATGGAAAGACTTATTTTACTTAATCTTGAACCCTCTTTAAAGCCTTTTAACGACCCCAACCAGTTTGCCTATAAACATAGTAGGTGTACCCTAGATGCCGCTGTAGTTCTATATCATAATATAGTCTCTAGTTTAGATAGAGGAGCCAAATATGTTCGGTGTGCCTTCCTTGATTACACATCTGCATTTGACTCTGTACCTAGGTCTCTCTTGTTAAGTAAGCTTGCTGCAACACAGAGTGAGAGCTGGATAAATAAGTGGTTGTATTCCTACTTTTCTGATAGGAAGCAGTACACTGTCTACAATGGAAAGTCCTCCTCTACCTCACTTACTTTAGCTGGTGTTCCTCAAGGTGCCGTTCTTTCTCCTTTTCTGTTTTCTTTTTTCTTACATGACTTGCCCCATTCTGATGTAGCCACTTTTGTCAAGTATGCTGATGACCTCTCTGTCTCCATGCCTGTCAACTCTCAGTCAGACTGTTCCATATTAAATAACTTTCTCTCGGAAATTAGTCAGTGGTCCTCTTCAAACGGTCTTAAGCTGAATCCGTCTAAATGTCAGGTAGTAAATTTTACTTTCGGACGAAAAAGTGACCTTCAACAACTAGCTAGCTCACATGGTCCCACTATCATTGACGGCATAGAGGTTGAAACTACATCAGATGTCAAGTACCTTGGACTGAGTATTTCCTCCGATCTTTCCTGGTCCTCTCACATCTTGCTAGTGACTAGAAAGATGTTTCGCTTAACGTTCTACCTAAGGAAGTTTAGGCAGTCTGGTATAAAGCAGTCTTTACTTTCTCAGTTTGTCAATTCCTGTATTCTACCCATCCCTCTTTACTGCTCCCCATTAATCTTTCCAGGACTACTTAAGAAAGACTTTGCTTCGCTGCGTAGGGCACTAAAAGCTGTTAGTAGGGCAAGTGGGATATCGTTAAACCAACTGGTTAACACCATAGTGGATAGACATATAATGTCATGTAAGAAACTAGCGAATACTATATTGTCAGACCCTGAGCATTCTCTCTATACACAGCTCTCTCCTTGCATATCATCTGGTAGAACTAGAAGTAACTATAGGAAGCTATATGCCAGGACTACCAAGTATAAAAACTCCACAATACCTTATCTGGCACAGCTGTTATGTGATGAGAAAACTGTTAGGCATGACATGATCAATTTACTGCGGCACTCTAACAAATAGTTCCCATTAGCTTTTGTTCTCTTTTCTTTGTTACTATTATATTGCTGCTCATATATTCTATTACAGACTAATTTTATATATCGTATCCTGTGGTGCACTGTTTAAATATGTGAATGCAATGCTGTTCTTTTTTTATTTTATTTCTTTTATTTCTCTTTTTCTTTTTGTTGTTGTTGCTTTATATTTCTAAATCCTTATAAAATTTATGAGGTAATTAGATGCAATATTGTAATGAACGCTGAAAATTCCATACCTGTACCACAAATACTGTTTGGAATAAAGCCATTATTATTATTATCGTAAGAGTGTGTGATAATACCTTAATAAAAAGCGCTTAACATAGGTACTCTGGCTGGCATTGCTGCAAGTACTGTATATTCCCACTAGCTGATGGGTTGAATCCAGCTATAATATTTGGACACAGTGTATAGCTCATAATCATATCAAGGCACCATTATGATATGACACGGTTATGACAGATATACTTTGCTCGAAATGTCATCATGAAGCAATAGTGTATCGGTCTTCATTTTGACAAAAAATTATTTTATGATGGACTAATATCATCATACGGTCATTCATCTCAGCAAACTCGTAGACAAGTTCACTGGGATTCATATAACTTCAACAAAAGTGTTCTGCGTTTGTTCATAACCACAGCTTGATGTGCAAACGGTTCCCATAACCAGCCCACCTGTAGCCACCTGGATGGATGCACGCGTCACAACTGATTTAACTTAATTATGAACACTCCAATAAGAAATCATGAAGCATCCTCATCCAGTGATCATAAAAGGATCTATTGCGTTGAAATACAATTTGTCCAAAAATTTATGAATTAATATGCTTTTAAACTGGCCAGCTGTCTAACCTACTGTTTTCAACAAGTCTGAAGAAGTCGAGGAGTTAGCCTGAACAGTTCACCAAAGACCGTCTGAGAAACAGCAAGTGAGCGCCATATGGTAATGAGGTTTCTATGAGCTTGCCGAGGAGATATTAGGAAATTATTTTCTTATTGGTTGCTTCTCTTCGACTCCCCCTAGAATGCAGTATTCATGGTTAATAGTGTAACTACTATGCGAGGCTGCAATTATTAGGCACTTTGGTTTAGATTTCGCTTGGTAAATTTTTTGTGAATGAATTTTAATAAAATTATGCTTTATGTTGTCTGGATTGGTGGTAACACTCCCTTTCTAACGTTTGCCGGTGTCCACGTTATGGGATCTGAAGCGGAAAGTCCTTTTCATACTGGTTGCAATGGTTTGTGTTTCAGGCGAATTGGATTGAAATACTGCAATAGCGAAAAGGATGGAATAATTGAATAGCCTAGTTTATGTAAAAGCTGCAATTTTTTCCATAGTTTCATTTTATGATGACATTTCTCAGAATATCAGTGCAGTCTGTTTTCATGTGGAGCACAGTACTATTTGACAAGTGAATTCTATCACTGCATGGAAATCACACATAAATGCTAACAGAACCTTCTTTGAAAACGGAAATTTTGATTTAGATGCGTTTCTCATCACATATGTGTTTGGACGGAAATCAGCGTAAGTTGAAAGGTTATCCATAGGTTCATTTAATATGTAACTGCACTGTTTGGTGCAGTGTACTGTGGACTGTGTATAAAAAATCTTTCAACTTTACCAGAGTCTTGCCATTGTCTGCCTAGTTGATTGCTACGCTGACAAATATAGGTGATTCTCATGATTCAGAATCCTAACGCGCCATGAAGAAAAACCGTCCATAGGGTTATACACTTAGACACACGTTAATTTGAAAACGTAGATATGGTTCTCAGTCACGGAGCACAATACATCACCATCTATTCGTTTAAGTGCTTCGGGAAATGTTTCACCAATTAAGATTAGGAAGGGAGGACCACTATTTGAAGGAGGATTTATTTAGAATTATCTTAATAGTCATGCACAACCCATAATAATAGCCACACAGAGATTAAAAATATCCGAAAGAGAAGAATTTGATCGTATGGACTGGAACAAACAATGTGTGATCAGCCAGTGTTTTTATCCGGAGTAATGATCAGGTTCTTAACCTTGTTTTGATCATAGCTTGATTCCACACAGTATTTTTGGCACAAGTATAATCATTTACATAACTTCCAAAGTTTTATGTAGTGTTATTCCATTAACAGTTGGAAAATAACTGAAATACTGCAACGATGCATGAAACCAAAGTATGAAACAGTTAGTGTGAATCGAAAGAACTGATCTTGTGGTAGAAATTTTCGAAACAAACGAAATAACTTATTATAACGGCAGCGGAAGTCGAGAGGAAGTAAAACGCCACATTAATGAATAATCTACATAAAAATTATTTGCCCGTAACTGTAGGATAAAAATAAAAACCGGTACATGAACGAACGGTTGGCAAACAGCAATCAAAAATGGCCGACTATGACTTTCAACCTGAAAAAGTGCAAACTAGTGAAGTTACGCACCTGTAGGCTGCCAAACGCAGGTTACAACGAAAGCTCGTCCTGCACAACGTCGGAGAGCGAGTTAGGTCTAGTTCTAGCAGAGAAAATGGACACAAGCGGCAATTACACGGGGTATGTAGCGAGGGCATATGCGGTCATACACTTTAAACGTAGACAGTTTGATGAACTCACTCCTGAGTTCCTTCTAAGGTTGTATAGAACATACGTAAGACCATACCTTGAAGTGCACACTATCACTGCATCCTCACTGCTTAGCAGAGACGCCAACCTCTTGGAAAGAGTCCAACGATGGGCAACAAAAGGAGTGGTTGGTCTCCGAAATAGACCGTATGATGAGAGGCTAAAGAAATTAGGCCTATTTGCACTTAGTTACCGTCGGCTTAGGAGGTATTTGATTACTGCCTACAAGATAAAAAATGGTCAGAATCATCTAAACAAAGGCGTTTTGCTACTGAGTAGGTATGGGCTTTGTGGAGACCCCAGAAGGATAGCTCACCAGAGGGCGAAGACTCAGGTGCACTCCCTCTTCTTTTCTCTGCGGGTTTACTGTCCTTGGAACTCCTTACCGGCAGATGTAGGTATGGCACTGTCTGTGGACACCTTTTAACGAACGCTGGACAATCACGTAGCGACACAAGGACTGCGTTCAAGTGGTCTATCCTCTTGAAATCCCAAACACCATCCATGGGTAGACAACTGAATTCGTCGTTTAACTTTTCTACATTCTCTCCCGTCTTACTCTCCTGACTACTCCAGCTACTGCACTTACACTTATTATTATTACTCATATTATATACACATGAACTTATATATGTGTACATGTATTCCAACTTTAAATTTAGTCGGTTGTCTGTTTTTACGTTTTCTTTATTTCTTTTTCTCTCTGAATAACTTCACTAATTATATATATTATTATTATCTCTTTCTTTTTGACGACGATAGCGGAGGACTAACTGGTGATAGGATCAAGTACATTCACAGGAGTAACAAAGTCTTAACACACCGCAGACTAAAAACAACATACAATTAATCCAAGTACTGCTCCTTTTAAAGTCAACCAAAGCCACGACAGTTGAGTAACGGGACTAACTACGCAGAAGTTCACCAAAGACCAGGAACCTTTACCTCACAATGAATAAGCGAGTACAAAGAAATCAAATCCGTTTTTCCTAGCTCGTAAAAGCCATATTGGATAATGGACTAACATGGATGTAAATGTAAGTATAAAACTTGGGCACTGTGGTAGAGTATAACTCCATAATGGTTAAGATTTTATTTTGATAAATCACACAGTGTTGTACAGTTATTTTAACTGATGACGTTTCGAGCACAAACTATTGCTCATAATCATATCAAGTTGATATGATATGATATCAACTTGATATGATTATGAGCAATAGTTTGTGCTCGAAACGTCATCAGTTAAAATAACTGTACAACACTGTGTGATTTATCAAAATAAAATCTTAACCATTATGGATGTAAATGACCTTCAAGTGTCTTGCCCATCAGGTGACCTTGACAGTGCGAGGTATTTTAAGTTCGATACGAAATACGTTTGTATTCTGTTAGATTTGGCGCTAAGTGTTATTTGGAGGGTCGTTGTTTGTGAACGACGGACTATGGGCAGTAAGCCTAATCAGAACAAGGAATGACAGCTATCACACTGAGTAACGGCCGTTGCCGGCAACTCTAGCGGCTGAAAGTTATTGATAGACTGGGACTTCAAATACACCCAAATGATAACTGTTTGTGCACCTAAATAATTCGAACCAAATATTTGTATTAAAATGAATATTTGCGGACAAATTTTGCGATGTAGGGAAACTGTCTGTTTGTGACAAATTTAAAATTTTCAGCTAAGTGGCAAAGTTCAACAACGTGATCTGAGTGAAATCTGCTGCTTAGTTGGTGAATAGCGTTGATATTTCAGCTATGATAATGAGAGGTGCCGTCAGCCAACGACTAGCATGCGTCCAAGGTCATTGGAGCGTTCACACTCCTGGGACGCTCCTGTTGAACTTTGCCAGTTTAGTCTAGTGCAAGGTACCACTTAATAATATAAAACAGTTGTTTCATAGTGTTGTTTAAGATCCAAAATAGTACTCCGATGTTCGAATGAAGTTAGATGGCTGTTTCATATTATTAGTTCCTAACTCACAAGGCAGTAGACAGATGTTTGAGGGGTGCATCTCTGTGACGCTTTGCGATCGAAATAGGTTCATGTACCGTGCATTCTTTCACATCTTCGTGTCCATAGATACTCTTGGTTTGGTATCAACATTCCCAGCTTCTGTATTTCTTGGTCAGATAGTAAAATTTACACATTTGCAATCAGTCATATACTCGTAACTCTGCGTTAGGGCATTTCTTGGGACAAACCAGGGTCTGTCCACTCTAGGTCCAGGATGGGGCAGTTTTATTATAACTTTCGTATTCATTGTGGAGGTAGCTAATGTGATATGCAGTCTGGATTGTAGTGATATCCGAAAAATCTACTAAAAGAATAATGCAATACTTTTTTTGTATTTCATTTAGAACTTGGTGGTAATGTCACTTATGACTATGAATAAAGAAAAACTCATATACACTTCCAACTACTGGTGTGTGTCCAAATATACAATATATCTGTTTATTAAGTGAGGAGAATGTATATAAACTCTTGGAATACTTGAGCGAATCTGGTACCTTGAACAATGCATATGTAGTTTTTGTGTCGAATATGAATAAATCTGTAAGTTTGTTGTAATTTTCGCCTAGAATCAGGTTGGCTTGTTCGCACAAGTTAAAGGGGATCCCCAAGTGGACCATTTTATTGTGTGGGTACGCACCATTTCCAGTTTCTAACCGTTCAAGGACTATCATGTATTTCTTATTCACGAGCTTTCGTCTAAATATATGGTGTACGATTTCGACTCAATCTTGCCCTTTCCTAGTTCATTTACTCATTATTTCACTCATGGATTGAGATGGAATAGCTGCCTTCCTGAAAAACTACACAGGTGAGGTGTTTTCACTATGTAGCAGATTTTCAGTAGTTTTCAAAGTTGTTTGTTAATTCCAAAATGCAAGAGTTTTGCTTTCCTGACTCCTAAAACATGTAGGAACTGTATTTTATGTGTTCTTCAGTAGGCTTATTGGAGTAGTAGTAGTAATTTTCAGGTAGCACTAATTCACCTTCCTTCAATTTGTGGTCTATGACTATTTTAGCGTAAAATGTGAATTCTAGTTGTATTAGACACTTCAGCGTGTTATTATTCTATGGAATCTCCGGTTGTTCAGTGACAGTTTCACACGTAATTAATTGTTTACTAGTACGATTTTATAACGTTTGTTAATTTCATTCCTGGTGTATATATAACGGTGTCTGAACACACCAAAAATTCTAGGATGTTTGGTGCGCGTTACCCTGATGTCCAATTTAAAATGATGCTGTTGGACTGGTCTGCACTGACTCATGATCTAAAGGTAGTTTGAGAATATTAAACATTTCAGCTATTTGGGAAGTTGCATTACCCTTAATGAACTGATTGGCAGCACAGATTTAAAGGGCTCGCACGGCATTTTCCGAATTACTTCATCCGTGATATAGATATGATATTTGGCTATCGATGGATGAATGTGTATACTGCTCATCAGTTCGATACGTCTTTCTCTATGGTTCTGAGACTCGGCATTTTAGAGTGGAATACTTGAAGACGTTATCTGTCTCTGCTCTTAGGTGTTTTCGCTCTATTTCCCACGTTAAACGGTACAAAGTAGTGAATAATATTGAGGTTAGGCTTAGCATTATGTAAGGAGAGCAAGTCAGTCTATCAGGTTGTGAAGCTACATTGATTGAAATGGCTACAACATGTGCTACTAATGCCTTCCTCGTCGGGCAGTTCTAGGTGATTGGAAATTGGGTTGGGAAAAAGTTAGAGTTGATTAAAAAGGAACTTGGCATCAATCCATGAAGTCTTTGACTTTTGGCGTGGGTCACGTGGGGAGGTGCAGACTGGAACTAGCTTCGGTCCACGAGACTCTAAGATCCAGTGGCTGGTGACTGTTGGTGACATGGTTCACAGTTGTTCTGCATGGCGCAGATACATTCACATTCCATGAATTAGATCTATCAAATTATCATTATATCTCATATTATTGTTCTTTCTCCCGTTCATTATAGTTCCTCTAACTTTTTTTCGCTACCTTTGGGTGTGGAAACTTAAACGCCTTCACTTTTGTGCAAAGTTGTATGTCGAAGGCTCAGTCATAATAGCAAGCATTTTCGTAACTGACTAGATAATATATGCACTTGGCCAGTCACCAGTTTCCAGTCTTCTTCATCACTCATTTTGAGTTTTTAGGCTACTCACTGCTTGCATGAAACAAATTAACATCTTATGTTATGAAGATAAACAGGGTGAAGTGTATGTGAAATGGTTCACTTTATGATTCTGACTAGACAGTACAACAGTCAGAATGGGTGAAGCTTCTTAGGTAGAGGTATTCACAGTGAGGCGGACGAAATGTATGTTTGTCCAAATGCAGAGCAAACTTTGAATATGCTTGCTGTGTGTTTTTCAGCTATCAAATGCGAAATGATGTTCTATGACTCGTCTTATTTAAAAAAAACTGTTGAAGTGGTTGGATACACTGGCAGTATTTTAGCACAGATTCGAAATGCCTGTTCGGGCCTCGTGGTGTGGCAGTTAACACTTTGGACTCTGAATCTAACCACCCGAGTTGGAGTTTCGGGTAGGCCCGAGAGTGTTCGGAGTTCGTCAGTTGACTCCATTTCGGCCATTGAATAATATCTGACTTTCAAAAGAAATGTGTTTATGACTCAACAGTCCATCATTTCACACTTAACTACTGTGAGACAAACACTAAAAGCTGGAGATCTTAAAATGTAGGTCTTTAATTATATTTACTTCCCTTCTATTGTTTACATGAGGTGAAAATGTGTGGGAAGTAATACTGGAGTTATAGACAGTGTTATGTTGTGAGCAAGACGAACCAAACAACGCAGTATTGAGTCTTACCTAATTAGGTAAGAAATCTGCTAAACTAACACCTTCGATAAGTGACAATGGATGAAGTAAAATTATATTGCAAATTGGTAAGGATCGGTTAGATCAGCACGTATCACTAAGCTGTGAATTCTGTTATCGTTGTTATAAACGATGCACACCACCGTGAGCTATGTGACCTGGACTCACAGTATGCTAAGAATCGATAGTTGGAAACTTGGTAAAATTGTTCACAGTGACAGTGACTCTTTGTCAGCATGGAATTGCCTAAAGTTGTCATTCATCTTTGATTATTTGTTCGCTTCCTTCACATATATGTTTCTGTCCTCTTTCTTATGTACTTTTTCAAATTGTTTCAAAGTGAGCAGATGTACTATTTATTGTACAGAGTTCTTTGCTGATTTACCAGTCAGTTACTGCTCTGATTAGATGAAGCCTAATTAATACGCTTAATCGCCCATGGTTTCTTATGTCTGGTAAGACAATTAAGTAAAAATACTATATAATATGAAGATTAATAATCAAAGACAACTTCCGTTTTAATATATATGAATATGATGAACTTGTAAAACTGTTTAGTATGGATTACAAGAGTATGAGCTGATCCTAGTTTCGTATTTGAATCTCTTACATACATGAACTGGCTATAAATTAAATAGGGTCAATGGAATTCTCAATAAATGTTGTTTTCAAGGCATATTGTTGTGATTCTATCAGTTATATATTTCTACTATTCTCAAAAGTACATTTTTAGCAACTTACATAGATCATGACATATTTCCATCTAGTTGCTATTATTTTTCTGTCATCCTTATCTGATTCTGTCGAAAACACTGCTGATTGAAGGAGACGAATCGAAAACACTATGGAAAAAAGGCGAGTATCAGTTGTCATTCATATGTCAGTCATCAGCTTTTGCTTCTGTTTTACTTTCATACAGTACTTTATTCTTCCTGTTGCAGGTACTATCGTGTTATCCCACATGTTGATTATCTGAATTATTTTTCATCAGACCGTAGTCATATGAAACGTGAAGATGGTAGCTGGTTATCTCCACCACCATCTTATGATTGTATATTCGGAAGAAGTGCAGCTACATCGAATACTTTACCCTTCTACTTGGATATGACGATAAACACAAATGCTGAAAATTCATTTTCTTCCTCCGGTGTTTATGGCTCCGTTCTAAATGAAAGTAGCTTTCTAAAGAAATTTTCAGGGGACTAGTGTACTTCTATTCTCGTATGTAAATAGATCCTTAATACTTGAATAAAAATATATATTTTTTAAATTTGTTCTGAGGAAAAACACCTGTTGATTGTAATAAACTGTGATTCGATCAGAAGTAGCAAATTCTTTTTATTCCTTTGCATTCCCAGTGGGACATGGGGCTTCAAGCTTTAGCTTTGAAGTTTCAGTAGCAGTGGTGTTTTTACGGGGTGGGGTTGCCAGCCCCACGCCCAACCTTCCCTCTTTGTCAGGGTTGTAACCGGCTAAGGGAGATAAAGGTATGCGTCGGCCGGGACTCAAGCCGCGAAGCACGTTCATGGTCGGTCAGCGCTTTACTGCTGAACCACCGACGCAAATAAAGATTTGAAAATAAACCATCGTCTAAAGTGAGTTACTTTTAAACAAAAAAGGAAAGAATCAACTGTAGTAAAATATGGTGACAGATTAAAGAGATACATGGTGACAAAAGTCAACCATAGGTCAACCATAAGTGGTTGGAAGAAGATTAAATAACGGTTTTGTCTAACGTACGCAGCTAATGATTTTCATGAGCAACGCCTCATACTCTTTTTGAATCCTCACTTAAGTTTGGATCTACAAATTGATATAAATTCTCCTTGACTACATGGTGAACATTTTCTATTGCAGAATGTTCCAACCGCGGATTACTAACAATATCGCACACCTCCATGCGTCTAGTTCTTAGTGTTGCTGCAGCCTGGACTCCATCAGTCGAGTGTGCGTTGTGGTCTCCAAGCTAGGTGGTTCTCCATCGGGATATACTCTGAAATGATGTTAGATGATTGGGGGCAATCGGCAGGAAGCCCTGGAACTAGGTTTCATATGTCAGCAAGGTGCATCTGCAACCCTGAAGGAATTCGTATCCCCTCTGGGATCTGAACTCACGTCATTCAGTGCTGTAGTCAGAGTTCTTACTACTGAGTTATTCGGGTTGATCAACCTCTCAATAAGGGAACCTTTCGATAGGACAGAAATACGCGGGACGAAAACAATGAGAAAAAAGATTTAGTACACAAAATCTGAAAACTTGTAATTATTATTGTTAACCACCATACAATAAAAATGAACAAAACCGATTTCAATTGCAGTTTTATATAGGTACACAAAATAAGTGTAGAAATATTTGAATAAAATTAAAGCGGGACCATCCTTTCGTAGGTATGTAGCCATGGGTAGTTGATTTAAACAGTTCAGTTTATACTACAGGTTGAAACATCATACCATCTATCGCTGTTTGATTGGTTATTATCATTTTTTGGTTACAGGATTTCATCATGAGCTGACATCGGTGAAAGAGCCATTGGAAAACCTGGGAGTACTGGACAGCCGTTTCGTCCCAGTTTGGGACTCTTCAGCACTATGCACCTACCGAGATTCGAACCCAGGACCTTCTGGTTACAAGGCGGGCTACCTTGTAGATCATTTTCTCATGTATGGTTAGTAGTTCAGCTGTACTTAAGTGATGAAAACGTAGATCTCTGGAGTGGCTGAATTTAGCCCTGTATTTAACTTTAGAAGATAAAGTGTAGCAGCAAGCTTAGTGACCTGATTAGAAAAGATGATTATCTTTCGTCAACTTGTTTTAGTATTTATGGATACTTAGATGTATGAAGCAAAAAATAAAATGCTCCAAATAAATTTCTGTCTAAAATACAAAATGTATCGCCACGGGGAGTAGCGAGTGAAGTGATTATAGGTAAAAAGTTAGTGATTTGGGAGGTTTAAGAAACGAGAAGATTAAACAGTAACATCACCTATTCCGAAAGAATATTATCTTATTGGATCTCAGGTTTAAAGGCATTCCATCAAACAGTCTTTGTCAATTTGATTCAATTTTAGTGCGTCGGTGGCACAGCGGTTAGGACTCTCGCCGATCATGCACATGGTCTGAGGTTCGATCCCCCGCCGACGCACACCTGATATCAATGGTCGGCCTGCAAAATTTGGGCTACCGATATCACATGCTGAAAATTTCATACTTGTACCAAAATACTGTGTGGAATCAAGCTATAATAAAATTTAAAAAAATAAGTAAAATTTTCCCGTCGATTGATTGGACCGAAGTGCTCGGTCTCAGGTTGACATGTCGGCTTCTTGTGCAGATTCTTCAATGATGTCTGAGCATGTAATTAGAGGTTAATTGGTGGATGGTGACTAGCAGTGGAAACACCATCACTCACTGCGGAATGCGGGTACATCCAGATGACGAGTCCCAAATAGGACGAAATGCTCATCTTGGATTCCACTGCTAGTCACCATCCACCAATTAACTTCTAGTCTTTATCAACGCTTGTCTAAATTGTCTAAGAGAATATTCTACACCATATGTTTTTGAGACGTCTTCAAATATGAAAAACTAAATAACAGATTGAAATGTTAGGTCTTATCAGTGTGAGAGCAAAACTATCCCAAAGCCCATCTCTGAATATCTAATAGAGACTGAAAACATGGGTGCTGTTGAGACTTTGTTGAAAGTTCTTAATGAATTTCGATAAAATGTTTCAAAAAGAGTAGAAACAAGACAATTATACGTCATCGAAGCACTAGATACTTACAAATTCAAATCTTCGCTATACTTAAAATCACTTTGTTTTTATTGTATGACTTAAGCGGATAAGTTTTTAATTTATTTTTGTTTTGTTTATACTTAGTAGAATAATTTTATCCTTGAATCCTTTTCGTTCTCCTCAAACTTATCACACAAATGAATTTCCTAATATAACTGTCTTCTCTACTTGTTATTTATGCATCTGCATGAAATTCCACTTATACTTTACTCAGTCATTTTATGTTCATAGCTTTAATTGTTGTGCGCGTCAGTGGTTCTGTGGTAAATACTCGCCAACCACACACGTAGCCCGGGGACCGATTCCAGGCGGAAGAACTCCTAAACATCTCTAAACTGGTGTAAATACCAGTAAAGAAGGGAGCCTGTGTGTGAGGCGAACAACCGTACCCCGTATTAATATATGTGTAAAACTTGGGCACTGTGGTAGTAAGTAATTCCATATTAGTTTGTTTATTAGATGTATCACACAGTCATTGAAACAGTATTATTTACTGGATGACAAGGTTTCGAACAAAATTTATTGTTCATAATCACCTCATCAGTTATAACCACACGACTTCGAAACTTGAGTTTTATAGTTTTCTTTGTTCTCTCCTATTTGTCGTCGTAGGGGTAGTAGAATTTTCCAGGTATCTGGGACAGGTGTTGGATCATTCCTATTACACGTATTTGCAGTTGATTCGATAACCAAAGCTTCTGTATTCAATCTCTCCCTCCACCCAGTCACATTAGATTTTAAAACTGTCATCCTATCCCATCCTATTGTATGGTTGTGTGTAACTGCATGTAATGCTATAGCTGAACTATTCTCTAGATTTCTTATCTTATTTGGGTCAACCAATCTAGATTCTGCTAGGTTTTTATGTTCTGCTAGTCTGACTGCCCCTGTTCTACTAGTTTGACCTATGTATTTGACCTGACAATGATTCCAGCAGAGTATTAGATAAACTAAATTGCTTTGTTTTAAAGGCTCCACAGGGTCCTTTAACCGACAAAGCTTGTTTTTAATTGAGTTTGTGGGTTTGAATGCCAGCCACTTTTATTCCTGCCTTGTTAAGAATTCTGCGTAGGGTTTCCGAGGTTCCTTCTTTGTATGGAAGTACTACCGATGATTTGGATTCCTTATTGTTGGTGTCGTCATTAATATTATTATTACTATTATTATCATTATTATTATTATCACTATTATTATTGTCACTATCGCTACTATCATTATTTATTTTATTTTTACATTTCCTTACACATTTCCTGACCGTACCCCGTAAAAATTAAACATCAATGCTACTGAGACTACGAAGCTCAGCCTTAAGGCCCTGCGTTCCACTGAAAATGCAATAGAATAAAAAAAATTTAACTGTTATGTTTGCATTTGGTCCCGCTTAAGATTACATGAAATACTCACCATTATGTTGATCTCTTATCATGTCAGCTAAATATGTCATCTTGCATGTACTTTCTTAAGAGGATACAGGTGGAGGACAGAAGAAGGATCCTAACGTAAATTTCTTCAAAATGTTTCTGTCTTAATAGATAACAAAGAGAAGTGGCTTGAAGTCTTTTTTGCTTGACTTTAGTACACATTCGTGAATGTCTTGAATTCTTTCAACAAAATAAATGAGCAGGAGGCAACTATATAATTACAGTAACAATATTTAGATCAAAAGTTATCATGGGGACTAGTGGCAAGGCAACACTGCCCGAGTCGTGGGCGTCTAGTTGTTTACCTGGCTAACAAAGAGACAGCCAATGTTTATACGGTTTGAATCCTGATTGACAGAACATTGACCTAGGCTGTAATTGGATATTATAATATCCAAATAAACATTGATGTTAACTGGTCGACACTAACGCTTCACATTTTCAGTATGTTGTCTTTAGTTGTTTATGTATCTGTAGTGATAAATAAGTTATTAGTTTACAGCATTCTTGATTCCATATTAGGTGGTGATCTTCCTTGTTTAAGTCGACTAGTTAAGCTGAAGGTATGCGATGAAGCAGTCATACCATTTGTCGGTCGTCGGTCGGTTTTCGACATAGAACTTTGCACATATGTGCGGCAGTTCAACCAACCATACCATTTGACTGACTATCGTGTTACATTCGGTTGTTTGTGCATGCACTCTACTCAGCTAAGCAGACATCACTGTCGTACGTTTCTGATCCCGAAATATATTTCGTATTTTGAATAATCAATCTGCTGTTCAAAGAGTACTCTGGCAACATAGAACAAGTGTGGTGAGAGCTGGCTGCTAGCCAAAAGTGTTAGACAGTAATTCACGTCAATGTTTACGTCCCCAATAATGGTTATGGGAAAAATAAGAACAAAGACTGACTCAACAACCAATCACAGCAGACTTTACGTAGGCGGATACAATTTGGAGATAGATAACCTGAACTTCAAGAAACGGCCACAAAGAGATGAAAGATTAACGTTCAGCTAGAAACAATCAATCAGAAGACTGTGTTTGTTTGCTTACAATAATCTATAATAATGTACATGAAAATCTATAAATATCTGTTGATTTCCTAAATAAACGATCTGTTGCCTGGCCCTTGTCTTCTGTTGTTACACAAGTACTTGCATTAACGTATTAGCGTATCTTGTCTACTCATCAAAACATCTTTCATCTTCTAAATATCCATCGATCGACTTAAGTCACGTCGCATTCTGAGTTGTCCAACATTTTCGCTTCAAGCTCTTGATTTATTTCTACAAGCTTTAATTTCATTATATATAAATTTCTAATATTTTAGAGTACTATCTCAATCTTTCTTAGTCTACAACAATACTGTTCATGGTCCTTTCAACCAGTGACCAAAATTTTAGCTCCCTCAGTAAATTAGTTTATGATAAATTTATTTTGTAATTATTTCGTCACGAATCTACATTGAAATTAATTCATATCCTGACAAAACCCCATAGTCTAAATATTGATTTCCAGCTCACTGATGGTTACCAGATGGGTGTTGTGAAGCTATACTGAGAAGCTTTGGCCAATGGGGTCCACCATTTAAAGGTGAAGTGGATGCTTACCTTAGGTATTGGCTGAGGGTAGCGCTTTATCACGAATTTATATAAGTTAGAAATCATGGGTCATTGAATCCCAACCCAAGTGGCTGAATGGCTGATGAACTTGACCTCATAACGTAGAGTTCGTGGGTCCAACCTTTGGTGGGATCATGGCTAAGCATTACTGTCCAGTACTCCTTGGTGTTCAGTGATCTCTGAGTGGTTCAGATTCGTGATAGAATCTACTACTGAGATTTACTATTTCTTACTGATACTTTCAAACACTGGATTAATAATTTAACAATAATTTTATATATTTACAACTAAATCAACAGATTTACGAAAATAAAGAAAAAAAAACAAATACAGAGAAAACAACAAATTTTATTCTACTTTATTCCAGTATATAACCATATGGTGTATTTCTAGAGCTGTGATTGCAATAATAACTAATATCAGGCAGACAATTAATCCAAGCAGATTAATATGATGTTGTTCTTCCCATGTAAGTTCAACTGCTTCAGTGATCAGTGGACTGACAATTTCATCATGAGCCTAGAAGAAGAAGAAAACAGTAGTAATAACAACATGTTCAGTTTTTTTATTTTATTCTCTGTTAATTAGGTAGTTGTACTTTTTTATTGAGAACAGTTAAACAAATCATCGCCACCATCAGTTGTTTCGGTCTCTCACGTTAACGCAAGAAACAGTACAACCTAGTCCTTTAGTGTAGTCGTATATAATTATTTTCAAAGGTGAGTCGCATATCAAACAGATTTTTTCAAAGTAGTCAGAAAAACTCTGTATTTATCCAGCGTCTTCACCTAGAATTGCTATATCACCTTAGTTTTTACGACTTGATCACGGATTGATATCAGTTAGAGAACCATTGAAAACCAGGAAGTACTGAACAGCTGCTGTTTCATTCTAGTTTGGGAATCATCGGCAGTACGCACCCACTGGGATTCGAACCCAGGACCTTCCGGTTACAAGGCAAGCTCGCGCAAGGGTCGCGCTAAATCACGAATTGGTGGAAGTTAGAATTCATGAGCCATTGAATCGGGTCCCAGTGGCTGAATGGTATACGAGCTTGCCTTGTAACCAGAAGGTCCTGGGTTCGAATCCCAGTGGTTGCGTACTTCCGATGATTCCCAAACTAGGATGAAACGCAGCTGTCCAGTACTCCCTGGTTTTCAATGGTTCTCTAACTGATATCAATCCGTGATCAACTCGAAAAAACATAACTAACCCTTACAAACCAAACTATAGAAAATATCACCTTAGTGCTGTAGATCAGTGAGAACTTTCCATGGTAGCATATCAATTCCTGTTATGTTGAACACAGCTATGGTTATATTTTTCCTTACACTAAAAATGAAATCATGCTTCAGTTGCGACTACGGAGACCACTAATTGCCGCTACATTTTTAATCTCAAAGATTGAAATCTAAGAAAGTTTATGTCAACAAGAACAATAATTTAGTATTCAAGTGTTGGTTTGTAGGGATTTTGATTGGTTACAGGATTTCATCATGAGCTGACATTGGTTAGAGAACCATTGGAAAACCAGCTGGAGTACTGGACAGCTGTTTCATCAGCCTAGTTCGGGACTCTTCATCAGTACTCACCCAACACCAGGGTTCGAACCCAGCACCTTCTGGTTACAAGGCGAGCTCGTAGACCATTAAGCCACTGGGACCCGATCCAATGGCCCATGAATTCTAACTTCTGCCAATTCACGACATAGCGCGACCACTAGCCAATTTCTTTGGCGAGTATTTGTCCTCACACCCGACCTGCTGCACCCTACTGGTCACGACTTCTCACTGACAGGTAACTACCTACCTGAATAGTAATTTGAATAGATGAACTCGTATTCAAGATTCTTAGTATTTGAATCTGTTTGCGTTTTTTCCCTCTGAAATGAATATATCATAAATATTCGGTACTAACAGTGCTTCAGAGTAGTTTTCATTCATACATAGGTCAAATGCTATTACATTGTTGATGCATGCAGGACAAGTCAAAAGAAGAGGATATCTGCTGCTCTCAGAAGGACATTCTTCGCTGCCACACTACGACTGACATTTTCCTCCCGGCCATTGTTCTTCAACTACTCTAAAGATAAACTATCGCATTTGACCACTTCAATGTGTATCTACCAATTCACCTGCTCTTGCGGAGCGAGGTATATAGGTCGTTCGATGCGTGTTTTATCTAAAAGAGTTCAAGAACACTATCCCGCCTGGCTACGGAAAGGTAACAACGGAGCAATAAGGAGCGCCATTATTGAGCATATACTCAACACTGGTCATTCGATTTGCAAGGAGAAGTCGTTCAAAGTCATCTATAAAGTCAAAAGAAGCCTTCCAAAATCGACAAGCTTGATTTATGCACACAGAAGAAACTTCTCCATCCCCTCCTACTACCGTGGGTTTAACTTCAAGTTTATTTGTCATCAACATTTTGTTATCAAATTTTTTTTGCAAAATTTTAATTCACGTGAACTTAGTTATGTTTTGATTTAGATGACTGAAATATGTGTGCAATAGAGAATTCAGGTGAAGACTTTAGAATAATGCTCTGAAAGGTGGTTGCTGGAAACCACATAACCCTATGAAACTGTGCTGATGAACTACATCAGAGTTCCTTGACGTTGTCCATTCTCAGCTTCACTAACTGAATAGTAAAGTGAAAATCACAAGAGTGAACAATCATCATCTTCAACCCTAAAATGGATACAGTGTCAGCACTAAGAACTAGACAACATAACTGATTAATGTGAATAGCTAAGTCCACTTTTGTAGTTAACCTACCTCGTCATGTTTTTCCATAGCTTTACCAATGGCTTTAGCGATTACCGTTGAAATTCGTGATTCTGTTTCAACATCGCACAGATTGGTAACTGTACACCTTTTCCACATTCTGTAGGTACCTTGACAGTATCGGCTATCATTGTGATTACAACGAGCATATTTACTCATGTATCCTAATCCCGTTGTGCGACTTTCA
This sequence comes from Trichobilharzia szidati, assembly GCA_944472155.2. NCBI lineage: Eukaryota > Metazoa > Platyhelminthes > Trematoda > Strigeidida > Schistosomatidae > Trichobilharzia > Trichobilharzia szidati. The sequence goes on along the minus strand of OX235271.1, from coordinate 96,331,832 downwards.
CCTGCATGTAATTCTTCACCAGGTTTATAGTTCCATCTTCTATTAGGCATAATACAGTCTGGATTACATGTAGACCATGGGGACCATGACAATTCCACGATATCACCTCTAGGTTCTGTACAGTGTTGACCAACCCAACCATCAGGACAAAAGCATGTAGTATTACGGCAATCATCCGACTCTATTACATCATAATCGTCAATATTCACATATACTACTGGGCCTGGTATAAGGGCAGATACTGGTGGCTGAAAACCAACACATATCATCGATTTACAATATGTAGTATTGATCATACAATTAGGGAAGGACAGTCGTCTATCTTCACGGTATGGTTCTCTACACATGCATGTATATTCATAAGAATCAAATTTCGGTTGGCATACATTAGAATTGTTAACTAAGCACGCTTCATTACCAGATAATGTAGCTGCTGGATGTGGTTTATCACAAGCGTTTTTGACTTCCTTACACTGCTCAAATTCTGAATATCCTGTTTCGCATACACATGTTGCACTATTGTCATCATTTATAATACATTGTAAAGTATGCTGACTGTCACATTGTTTACATGGATCATTTTCAAGGCATTTCATGTATATATCACGTTTTTCTACATGATATACTTCTATACCATATGCATTTGCTTCTTCACAACTACAAGTTGTATGAGGTACAATTAGAGAGTTGGATGAATACGTAGTCACAGGCAGTATAAAATTTTTCGCATCCATTCGGTTCACTTTACAGGTAACCTCTTTACCACATATAGCGCTTTCATCACCACTGCAGTCTGTATTTTCAATGCGTACTCGAATGTTTCTTGGCGTGGTGAAATTCTCCAATTTATACACTTTCATACTGAAATTCTTTATTATTTCTTTACTGATATCAGGAACAGTATCACTAGCGTAACTTTCCTCTGTTGCAATACTACTAGTTGTAGTAGTAGTATTCATCAGTAGTAATAGTAGTATTACTAGTACCGATACTAATGGTGGTATTATTATTAGTAATAGTAGCATTACTGGTCTTAGTAATGTTATTGGTACTAGTTTCATTACTAGTACTAATATTGTCGCCTGTAACAGTAACGTTATCAGTACCAGTATCATCGTCAGTTTTAGTGTCATTACCAGTACTGGTAATATCAACATATCTGTTATCATCTGTAACATTGTATAGACGCCATGGTTGTTTTAATTCCCCAATTAGAAGAATAAACGAAGGTAATGACAGGAAAATGGTTATTCTGATGAATAACATTTGTACAGATAATATAGTATGTTTATATACAACTTTAATCTAGCGGAATAAGAAATCTTGAGCTGTAGATAGAAAATTCAAATTACGTCACGTGATTTATGAGGAAATCAATGCTTACAAAAAGAAACGATATATAACCTATATATATTATTATTATTGTTTCCTTTAGTTTCTAGAGGAAAATAGGGCTTCAGCCACACGTCTCCATTGCGTTCGGTTCTCTGCCAACGTTCCCACCTGGCTACAACTCTGCCCACATACTTTCATCTCCTCTTCACATAACCTCCTCCATGTTACTCTCGCACTGACAACCAACTCGCCGCTTCCCATTCGGGTTCCAGTTGAGCGGTAGCCTGGAATGTGATGTCACTTGATGGTTTTCTCAGAGTATGGCCAATCCACCTCCATTTCTTCCTGCTTATTTGTTGCACAATCGGTTCCTGGTTGGTTCGCTCCCAGAGATCCCTTCCTATTGCTGATCTTTTCTGGCCATCTGATCTTGAGTATTGAGCGAAGACAGTTTTTGATGAAGGTCTGTAGTTTGTTTGAGGTGCTCTTTATGACGCGCCAAGTCTCTGATCCATTTATGCTGGCTGATTGTTGTCTGTTGTTGCTGTTGCATTTGTCCAGGAATCTTCATCGCCTCTATTTTCTCTATGTTCACCTGAAGTCCTATCTTCAATGCTTCTTCTGCCAACTTGTTGCTTTTCACTTGCATATCTTCCAGTTTGTGGGAAATCAGACGTATACCATCGGCGAAATCCAGATCCCCCAAGTTTTTTGTGTGGATACATTTTATACCTGGTTCTTCACTGACTGACGCTGTCTGTCTCATTATCCAATGTACCGCAATAATGAAAATCACTGGAGATAGTAGGCAGCCTTGTCTTACTTCCATCTTCACTTCGAAGGATTCTGTGAGCATCCCGTTGTGGATTACTTGTCATGCAGCATTATCGTACAACTGTTGGATGAGGTGTATAATTGTTGGGGGCATCCCGTAGTTTATATATATATATATGCACTGTCATCAAACCTAGTCAATTGGGATTTAGGAAGAAATCTATGAACATTTAGTTGAAAGCCATAATGTCCTAAATGACGTTTAAGACATAAAAGACTTCTCGCTACCACGTATATCCAAGGTGTTTTGGGATTTAAGTTTATTTCAATCATACAACATTAGTGAGTTATCAAATAACTTTCTTAACTTTTCCATATGTTAATCATGATCCACTTCATGGCTGTTAAGTATGACTTCTTTTTGACTTCAGAAATCTATTACAATTTCCGAAAACAGAAAAAAGTAAAGGTATTTACTCATTTTATAAACACATTTCTGAATATATTAAACGAAATTAAAGCAATTATACCCATGAAATACTTTTTAATGAATGCAATATAAACTTATAAAACTGTGAGTTGAAAATTAATTTGGCAAAGATGAATACTTATCAGAAAATTTACCAGTATGCTTCAAATCTGGTCATGTTTAATATGCATAAAGTAGGATGGTGCAAACTGGACTTCAACATACATGATCAACCTACGTAGGATTCTAAATAAAGCAAATTAGGTGGCATTAAACCTACAAACTCACTCAGGGACAAGCTCTGTAGGTTAAAGGACCCAGTGGACCCAATTAGACAAAATAATATAATTTACAAAATACCCTGGAATGACTGTGAGGTCAACTACATAGGTCAAACTAGTAGGTCAGGGGTAGTCAGATTGTCAGAACATAAGAATTTAGCTAAGGTAAGAATGGTTGACCCAGAGAAGATAAGTAATTTAGAAAAAAGCTCGGCAATTGCAATGCATGCATTAACACACAACCCCACAATAGGGTGGGAGAGGGTTAAAATTCTAAAAAGTAATCTAGGTAGGTGTAGAGAAGGTTGATTACTGAATCCTTGTTCATGAATCTACACCCAATTGGAATGAATCATCACTCATACCTGAAATATGGAAAATAATACTACCAATCAAATCAAGTGAAAAACAATGGAACTATATAAATGAATTCAGGAAGTCGTGTGATTACCTTGATATGATTATGAGCAATAAATTGTGCTCGAAACGTCATCAGTAAATATTACTGTATAACACTGTGAGACTCTATCAAATTAAAATTTACCCATAATGAATACATGATCAACGATAAGCAATTGTATATTTCCCTGCAAGCAGAATTAGTTCACACTGACAAGCACTAAACATTCTTTCTGCATTCACACTTCTATATATTTTTCGTTGCTTCCATCAGAAATATTTCATAAATGTAGCTTTTTCCATTTCGTTTTATATAATCAGAAATATTCTTGTAGACTGAATACAAACCTTTTATTTCTCTTTTAACTGAACTAATAACAACTGTGTTTTGAGTCAATCATTTCCACATATATTTATATATCAATTTCTTACTCTCATACAATGGAATGGACTATTAAACATTCACTGTGTGATTTTGATGTGGTTGAGTTCTCCGAATCATCCTCAGAGTAACGGAATTAGTGTTTGGGAAATCCCTCCTAATCTATAAATTTACAATACTGACACTCATTTGGATATTTCAGTTAACTTTGTAGTTGATTACAGGATTTCATCATGAGCTGATATCGGTTACAGAACCATTGGAAAACCTGGGAGTACTGGGCAGTTGTTTCGTCCTAGTTCGGGACTCTTCACAGTACGCACCCACCACCAGGGTTCGAACCCAGGACCTTCTGGTTACAAGGTAGGTGGTTACCTGGTATTCTAATGGGAAGTCGTGACCAGCAGGTTGCAGCAGGTCGAGTGTGTGGACAAATACTCGCCGAAGAAATTGCCTAGCGGTCGCGCTATGTCGTGAATTGGCAGAAGTTGGAATTCATGAACTGGCCATTGGATCGGGTCCCAGTGGTTTAATGGTCTACGAGATAGCCCCTCTTGTAACAATAATGTCCTGGGTTAGAACCCTGGCGGTGGCTACCTCACTTCTGTATGTCCCAAACTAGGCTGACGAAACAGCTGTCCAGTACTCCCAGCTGGTTTTCTGATGGTTCTCTAACCGATATCAGCTTATGATGAAATCCTGTAACCAATCAATCGAATCCCTACAAACCAATACTTGAATAACTGTAATTATTAACCCCTTTTCTCCTAGACTGTATATCATTGTTCTAACGTTTGGATATCACCTTTGATTTGATCCTTATGTTTTGTCTTTTTTCATGTTCTAATTTAAATGCTTCTTTCTGCGGTCGTATGATGGTGTTGATAATGTGTTGTTTTACGACTGTGATTTTGTTTGAATGAAGTCAAGGTGTGGTGTGGTGATTTTGACTTTTAACCGTCTTCGGGAAGTGTTTGATCCCTACTGACAGAGTTTTTCTCCAACCTAGTTGGAAACACTCTACTTGATTCTCAAGTACTTCTCACGGTTGAATTTAGTTAAGTAATTTTGTTGCACAGTACTTGTTTCGTAGCTGAGAATTTGTTGGATTTGTACAGCCGACTAACGGATTGTTGAGGTAATTTTGCGTTTTGACATGCTATTATTGTTGAATAGTACAACATATTTTATCGCAAATGATGGTATTTTTGCTATTGTTGGGACATTTTGGGACTGTGGGTCACTCAGGGAAGTTTGGTTAGCTATACAGTAGAAAGCAACGATTAGCTTCCTTCATTCAGACCACAACACTTCGGTTTCGGTTGCTACACCCAGAAACCACAAAAAAGTCATCTACCGTATTAAAAACAGTTTCTGAAATAATGACTAGAATACTAAAACCATTTGGAATAGATATAGCACAAAGACCAACACAATCCCTTCATTCAATACTATGTAGACCAGAATGCCAAACACCAAAAGAAGACAAAGTCAACACCATCTACAAAATAAATTGAGTCAACTGTGATAGACTCCGTATTGGTCAAAGTGGGCGTTCCTTTGGAATCCGAATCCAAGAACATAAACTAGCTGTCAAAAAAAACACCACATAGATTCTTTCATTTCGATCCATGTAAACAAGTTGGCTGGAAAAATGTGAGAATTCCAAACAATGGAAACACTGAAAATGCCAGGGAACTCGTAGAAGCCTGGTTGGTTCTCAGATGAATCTACAATCAACAGACACATCAGTACACATCAGCTAATAAAAAATAATTTACATACTAAAAATGTCAAACTCTATTACCATAAAAACGATCAATACTGATGCAAATTAACGACCAATCACAACAAAGGTCACCAAGAGAGGCAGCTATATCATTCGTGGGGAATTTAAATAAGTTCACTTCGCAATGAAGTTTGCACTGAAGATGTTATTTAAGAGGTTGATAATGAAAACTTTACAATTAAACCACTCAGCTGAGAGAACGCAACCACGTCAAAATCATCTAAATGAACTACAAATCTCTATTATTCACCTTATCATAACAGGAAGTCATGTGATTTAAGCCGGATTCCTCAAATACCTTCTTCCTTAACCAGAAGTCTGAAATAATCAAAATTTTCTACGGTCATAATTAGATGTTACGAATAAATTTCCTTCCACTGAAAATAAATTAGCTGATTATGATTGCCGGATTTGTTAGAGAGTACTAGGAAGAGGAGGCGCATAAGATAACTATGCATTATTACTACTGCTATTACACTCTCTATCAAAAAAATTACAGCACAAATGCTGCCGGATCTCTTTTTCGTAATTAGTTCAACTATTTTCCTAACCATATAATTAATGGGAAAAATGTTTCAAAAGACCACTAATATTCTACATATGTGTATATGTATATATATTTAAAACCAAGTTGATGTCTATCATCACTGAATAATACATTTTGATTGAATGAGATTCCCTGGTGTCCATTGTCTGTTATTAAATGTCTCATCGCCTGTGAATGACAGTTTTGGTTTCGTTTTGAATCGATAAGTACCACAGTTATAACAAAACTTGGCAGTTTGACTTGCATACTCTTCTCTGCATTCATGACAAAATTTGCTCAGTTCTTTTTCCAAGTTATTTTCATTAGGATGTTTCGATTTTGCATCGTACTCCTTAGGCTTATGCTTTGTTTCTTCTTGCTTATGCTGTTCTCTTGTCATGGAGTCATTTGACGCAAATTTATGCTTTTTGTCTTCCTGAACATAGGGCTCTAAGTTTATAAATTGGAGGACATGACGAGTTTGTAATAAAGCCTTCATAATTAGGTGTGATGTTGAACTACCCGGAAGATACGCCTCTAATGAAGCATTTGATAGTCTAAAAATGAAATCATAAAATATTTTTCTGTTAAAATGACACATATACAATGTAAGTTTCAAGTCGGTCGAAAGTATTATTTTCCGTCAGTTCTGTTACACTTCCATATGGCATCATATCTGAATTAGAACTTTAGTACAGCAGATTCTGTGCACTGCGACACTGGTAAAAGCTACAGTCAGCAGAAAGATTTTTCACCCAGTCAGCTTTTGATTTATTTATTTATTTTATTTTGATTATAGCTTGATTCCACACCGTATTTTTGGTACAAGTATGGAATTTTCAGCATGTGATATCGGTAGCCCAAATTTTTCAGGCCGACCATTGATATCAGGTGTGCGTCGGCAGGGGATCGAACTCCGGATCATATGCATGGTCGGCGAGAGTCCTAACCGCTGTGCCACCGACGCACCTACTGTAACTCAATATGGTCCCATATACTGCTGTTTTAACTATAAGAAAAACATACAGGACTAATTCAATTCCAGTGCCTCTTTCCTATTTTTAAATGAAATAAAATTTAACAATGCATGTTATAGACGACAACAGGTTATATATACTTCAGGATTTTAGCCAGCCTACTTTAGAGTTAACATTTTTTATATTTCATTCCAAAAGTAAGACGGAACTTTAAAGTAGCATGCGTATGGGCTTACCCATGCAACCTTAAACAGGATAAATAAAGGCTTGTTTTCATTTTGTCTGTTTTCTTTGCATATATCAGGAAAATGGAACAAAGTTAACCAACTGTATTATATACACTATGGATTTTATGTCGCCTACGTTATTGTTACTTGAAGCTAATTATGTATACCTTTAATAATGTGGGATACGAAACATTTCTATCATCAGATAGACATCGCTACTTTGGCTTGGTTTGATACTTGGAGTTGATTCACATGTTCGGAAGAACAATAGTTCAAAAGACAGAATACAGAGGTTAATTGCATATGTTTTGATTTCGTCTAGAAGCTGAAATATGTTCACACAATACCCATCTAAACTGTCTAATCATAATAATAAAAACAGTAATATGAATGTAGCATACAATTCTACTTGTATCTTTTTAAAAATTTCTTTGCGTGCTGAGTGGAACATAGTGTGGTGAGGGCTGGCTGCTAGCCAAAATCGGTAGATAGTAATTTACGTCAATGTTGACGTCCCCAATATTGGTCATGAGAAAAATAAGAACAAAGACTGACTCAACAACCAATCACAGAAGACTTTGCTTAGGCGGATACAATTCGCAGAATGATAATCTGAACTTCAAGAAACGGTCACAAAGAGATGAAAGATTAACGTTCAGTGAGAAACCACCAATCAGAAGACTGTGTTTGTTTGCTTACAATAATCTATAATAATGTACATGAAAATCTATAAATATGTGTTGATTTCGTAAATAAACGATCTGTTGCCTGGCTCTTGTCTTCTGTTGTTACAATAGGTCTTCAAACTTGAACTTTCAGTAAAGGTGGTGTTTTATATGTGGTGGAGTTACTAGCCTCACACCCAACCTTCTCTGTTTACCGGGTTTACTACCGGCTAAGTGAGGTTTAGGAATTCCCTGACCGTGGGTCGAACCCGGACTACATGACAAGGCTAAGAGCCTTCTACCAATAAATTGCAGATGTACACTTCTATATATGATAATTCATAAAAATTTGACACCTAACGATATTATATAGATCCCAAAGCTGAGTATTTTATTTCAATAATTAAGATTTTAAATGTACTTCTGCAAAAGTAAAATGTAGCTTAAATTTATTTACTTATATCAACAAAAAGGAACTAACTTTGTTCTTAATTGCTTTTGAATTTCTTTATTAGTCGTAGCAGCAGCAGTAGCAGCAGAAGAAGCCGTATACTGTTCGAGATCAAGTACAGTGCGATTCTCATCAGCATTTTTGTCACCAATAAAATCTCTGTTTGATATTTCAGTCGTTTCAGGCGATAAACACTGTGAACTAATTTCATTATCTGTATCTGTATTATTAAACAAACTATCGCTGTCTTTCTGTAAAGAAGAATCACTCTGTTGATATTCCTATTAAATGAAATTAATAAACAAAAAAATTGTGCAAAAGATAGGGAAAAAGGGTGATGATAGAAAGGTAATGTGTACAAGTGAAAGAAGGGAAATTCATAGGCTGACTAAAGTTTCCTTCATCTAATGATCTGTCAACTAGAAGATGTCAGCAGTGAGTGTGTCATTTTCCGTATTCAAAATGAAAAAAGTCAGTCGCTTAATGTATATATGCGTGTCAATGGTTCAGCGGTAGAATGCTCGTCACGTGGTTCGGAGTTCGATCCGGCGGCGGTGTACTTCCAATCCTCTCTTAGCTGGTAGTAAGCCCGGTAAAGAGGAGGGGGGTTGGGCGTGATGTTACCAACCCCACCCCATAAAAAAGGGATAACACCGCTACCACTGAATCTTCAAAAGTCATACTTGAAGACTTGTGCACTGTGGTAGAGAGTAATTCCATTATGGGTAAATTTTGTTTTGATAAAGTCTCACAGTGTTATACACTAATGTTTACTGATGATGTTAGACAATTAGACAAAATAATATAATTTACAAAATACCCTGGAATGACTGTGAGGTCAACTACATAGGTCAAACTAGTAGGTTAGGGGTAGTTAGATTGTCGGTACATAAGAATTTAGCTAAGGTAAGAATGGTTGACCCAGAGAAGATAAGTAATTTAGAAAAAAGCTCGGCAATTGCAATGCATGCATTAACACACAACCACACAATAGGGTGGTGGGAGAGAGTTAAAATTCTAAAAAGTAATCTAGGTAGGTGTAGGCGGAGAGAGGTTGATTACTGAATCCTTGTTCATCGAGTCTACACCCAACACATGCAATAGGAATGATTCATCACTTATACCCGAAATATGGAAAATATTACTACCAATCAAATCAAGTGAAAAACAACGGAACTATATAAATCAATTTAGGAAGTGTGATTACCTTGATATAATTATGAGTAGCAATAAATTGTGTTCGAAACGTCATCAGTAAACATTACTGTATAACACTGTGAGACTTTATCAAAACAAAATTTACTCATAATGGAGTCATACTTGAAGCCCTATGTTCCACTTGGAATACAAAGCAGTGAAATGAAAATAAATACATACATATGTAAGGAGAGTGGGTTAAAACAGCTACCTTTTTGATGGATAGTAGTTCGCTTGTTCAATCCCTGAACCCATATTGGGCCTCATTTGTCTCAACATCTGATGTGTGTTAAAACCTGAAATTTTTCGCCTCTGTATTTCGTTTAAAATAGCTAATTATTAAAATGTTAATTTTACCAAATATTGCAAAATTACAAAAGCAATATGAAGAAATACCTACGTACCAATCGATTCTGCTACAAATATGAATTTTAGGGGAGAACTGTACAGATCATAAGAAAATATGAATCAGAGTATTTTAGGAGTCGTTTTACTGTACATGTCAATGTATCAAAAATGTAATCTATGGGTTGAACAAAAAAGCACACGTTATACTTTTACATGAGGATATGAAGCTGAAAAGATTAGAAAAGTTACATATCCTACAACATTCATCAAACCAGTCCAAGAAAATAGAAAAATCCAGTGCTTATAAATTGGAAAAAGGTTAACGCAGATATGCAAGCACAACGGTGTCAGTTAAAAATACCAGTGTAAATCTACTTTATAAACATGAGTCCCGTGGTTTTGAACAAGATGTATTAAGTAGTAATACAGTTTCAACCGATAACACTTCTTAAACTTACAAAGAAGGTTCGACAGTGGGCCTCGAAATGTTTATGTATACGATTTTAGGATGGAACTTGAAATAAGGTTACTTTGTATAATCTGCATACTGATAGATAGAGAGACAGACAGACAAGAATCCTTGTTTACATCTATGCGTATACGCTGACATACTACGTGACTTCTCATGGTGATGCAATTCAGTATCTTAATTAACCTTTAGCGTTGATGTTCGAGCAGTCATTGAAAAGTGCGTGCTTCCTATTTGGTAGTGGTAAAAAGTGTAAAACTAGTAGTACGATTCCCCTGATAGGTCAAGTAGCATACATAATTCTATTGGTTTGAATTCTCTTCTGTAATCAATCAACTTAATCCGTCTCACGTTTATATTAAGACCAGACGACCAGTCAAAGTTAGGTGAAATAATTTTGCCAGCAGAGTAAAAAGTACCTATATTGTTCTTCCAAAACTTTCAACTAGACTTGTGCCTGAAACCATCTCTTTTACAGAAGAAAGCAGACACAGCATAGAGTCATTGTTTGCATAGAAAAGGGAATTACATTTGAAAGCACTCTGTTATATTGGATTCGTAATGTTGTTTAACACTCTGATTTACCTGTTTCTTGCATCTGATTACTACTGCTGGTGGGAGTCTAGAGTAGGTAAATTCATATTTTATTTCATCTGAATTACCAGTCTGGTCATTCTGATAGTGAGGCAATGGTTGTTTGCCGTCTGAGTGGCGGATTTCATATTCGTTATTGTGTAGATATGACAATGACCATTGAGAAGATTGATTAGTTTCACAGATACTCTGAAACTTTTCTTGTTCATATTTATTCTCTTGCATACTAATACAAACAGAATATGGATAATAATCTGACTTTGATTTCATCAAATTTTCCATTTCCTCCATGTATGCGTTTTCACCAACATGTTTCAAACAGTTGGTACTGGAAAGACTGTTACTTGGAATATGGATGAATTCATCTACCTCATTCTCCACTGGCTTTTTGATACAGAGAATCCTAGGGCTTGGAAATTCTTCTGATGAGGAAGTGAATTGCATGCTTGACAGAGAATAACATCTGGACACCTCTCTAGTTAAAGCATCTGTTTGGTGAACTAACTGTTCATCACTGTCTAGAGATAATGAAGTGTCATCCATACATTGCTCTTCGTCATCTGACGAAGTATTGGTGGATTCATTTTGCCATTCTTTGAATAATTTCGAGGTGAATTTCCCTCCATTTCCTGGAAACGATTTATTCAGCTTATATGAAAATGAAGAAACTGATGGAGACCATGGAAAATGTAATCTATTATTGCCCTCAGTCTTTTCTACATCACAAACAGCCGGTTTCTTCTTGTCCATATCAAAGGATGATGGAAGTATTGATATAGTCGATAATGAAGATGTTAGCGAACGTGGAGACTGTGTAAAAGAACTTGTTTTCGTAGAACTAAATGTTTCTATTGTTTGACTACTAGATAATACTCCTGAAAAACAATTTTTTTCCTCAGGTGTTATTTGATCGGATATTTGTGGACTGCACGAATGGTCAGTTTCTAAAGTAAAAAGGGAGGAAAGTGTTGGACCTGCCATTTGCAGTCAGATTTTTAGAACAAATGTAACATGAAATGCATAAAATTATTGAATAATATTCAGCCCAAAACTACAATTACAAAAATTAAGGCATAGTTCTAACTGAGTTTTGTCAATAGACCATCGACTGATAGCTTAGTGTCATCTCTTATTTCATAACTCATTGGATTAACATTATGTTTCCGTGAGTGATGCTAATGCGTGAATTTACCTACCAATAACTGTGAGTATTTATGAAATGAAAAGCTATGAAACTGCTGTAATAACAGGTTATTTTTTCTGCAAAAGCTTTAAGTATTCTTTTGTTGGTAAAATTCATCTTGACTATTTGACTGAAGGCTCACTTTATATGTGACTTATGACAGACAACATAGTTTTGTTTTCCGATAATCCCTCATTTGCTACATAAAATTTCTTATGGGTAAGTATTATTCGCTTAGTTACTCTAGTCCCTCTCTCTCTCATGTCATTACTGACTAGACTGTCAGTTTATTCTAACTGACCACCTGGTCATCTGAATCTATCTCAAAATCAGTCTAAGTTGTGTTGGAAATGGGACTGAGAAAAACTTATTGTCAGTCGACTCAGAAATAAAAACAGTTTATTAAGTATTCGGCCACCACTTAAAACTGAAGTCAGTAGTTAAGACTAACTCGAATTATACTACTCAAAACTAGTGGTTCTGATGTAAATATATCTACATCTAATCTTCCTTGAGATCCTTAAAATATTGTTGCCTTATGTATTTCACGTTTTTGTTTTTGTCTTGTACACCGGAGATGTTGTTATTCTTCATCAGTTTGTGGTTGTGATGCGCCCATTACAAAGTTGTGCTATTTTGCCTTAGAATAATTCAGATTTGTTTAGATACCTTAATTGAGACAGTTGTGTTTATGTGATATCTGTAGGTTAATAACTAGACTTAAATCAATACAATGACTATGTCCTACAATGTAGTAGCACTGACGACACTTAATTTATTTCACATTCACTTGAAAGAAATCTCAGTATTTGATTTTGTCATCTATGGAATGAATGAAGAGGTTTAAGAATTTGTCTGTATTGGATGCTAGTTTAACTAGGCAGCTAAGAATCTCTATGTCCCATTACAGCTGTAAAGTGCTTGACTAACAGTTAAATGACAACTGTATTCTGTAATTTAATTAATTTTTTAATTTTTAATTTAATGTGCTTCGGTGGCACAGTGGTTAGGATTCTCGCCGACCATGCACATGGTCCTGGATTCGATCTCCTGCCGATGAACACCTGATATCTATGGTCGGCCTGCAAAATTTGGGCTACCGATATCCATGCTGAAAATTCCATACTTGTACTGAAAATACGGTGTGGCATCAAGCTGTAATCAAATTAAAAAAATTAAATTATTAAAATTAGTTAACTAAGAATCTCTATGTCCCATTACAGCTGTAAAGTGCTTGACTAACAATTAAATGACAAGTGTATTCTGTAATTGTTCACTGCGTGTCATTGTTTTCCACTTTGTGCTGGGGTAACAAAATGAATAATGCTTGTGTTGTGATTTTTGAATTGTCGAGAATTTGTGATAGTTATGATATATATGGAGTCACCTCATTTATGCACTGGTTAAAGAAGGGATATACAGAAGGAGGCGTCGGTGGCTTATTGGTGGAACACTGGCCGGCCGACGCACACCTGTACCTGGCTTAGCCGGTAATAAGTCCGGTAAAGAGAAAAGGTTGGGCGTGAGACTAGCAACCCCATCCCGTAAAAATAAACACCGCTGCTAACAAAACTTCGAAACTCTAGCTTGAAGCCATATGTTCCACTGGGAACGAAAATGAATAAAATGTAAAAAAATGTACAGAATGAGACCTAATAGAGGCCAGACCAATGTGTGTTATTTGCACACGAAGTAGATGACACCACGTCTGATTTATACAGCCAAAACATAAAATTTGTGTTCAGAGTGATACAAATTTTAGAGGTCAAGATTCGCAGTCTGTGTGCAACACACCTTGAAATCAGCCACAGCAGTGCATAAAGCACCTTTAATATGAACTATATATATTCTTAATTCAATCTGACATTCTTTCAATTTACTGGTCTTTTTTATTCTATCTTATAACGTGGCATTCTTAATCTTTGTGAAAGTTCTCATGTCTTTTGCATGCTGCCATCATACCTTTTGGGCATGAAAAGCTGCTTTTTATGCGCACTACAATAGCGATTTTACATTTCAATTAGGTGTTCTGTTAAAAACAGTCATTTGCAATTTTATGCGACCTTCACCTACCATTATTTCCAGGATTTTGTTTAATTTTTGAAGTCAATAAGTTTGTTTTACTTTTCATAGATTTATTACAATTACTTGATTGAATGACAATATTCCATGAGCTATTACCACAGCTACTATTATTACTGCTATCTGAATACTCTGTTGGTGTTGTAAAGCCTTTCATCTGTTCAGTTAACACAGTGGGTGAGGTTGGTAGAGACTGGTGGTTCGATCTTGATAGAAGCGATGAACTGTTATTACCAAGGAAGATATTTGCAGAGTTTGAACGACGAGCTTCTGGACTGTACTAAAAACAAAACAATCAAAGAAGATCGAAATATGGCAAATAATATTAACCAATCCTCACTTTATGTTTACCACCAATGGTTATACATAACTTATAATCTTAAACAGAATCAAACGTAAAGTTGTCACCTTTGTTACCTTTCGCAATGTATAACCAGTCGGAAAAGCAGTTTATCTGTTCACCGTTAGATATTCGATTTTTCAAAAGTGTCACTCATGCGGAATAACCTAAATACCCGGATAAACGTAATATCTTAACAACTCGTTTCATATCGGACTTATTTTACGTATAGTCCAAAACATTAGACCATGTTAGTTTCCGGTATAGAACTTTGGTACCACTTAACATGATCAAGTTATTTAGAAGGAAATCACTGGGTGAGTAGACTGATTTTCTGCCATTACCCGAAATCGTAAAGAGCGGTTATTAAGATATTTTGCGAAAGATGTCCAGTCTTTATTCCTCTGTCTGTTATACCGGAAGACTGACTAGGAGGTGAACTACAATGGTTCTAGTTGATTTCTACATGAATTGTATGTGGTGAACACAAATGAGTTTCAAAAGCTAAGTTAAGACTTATAACAGCAGTCAATCTTGCGAGTTGCAGGTAGGACAAAACGCCTGTTCCGCATTTCATTGTTAGAAGCCCTCAACTGAATAAAAGAAATTTTACACTGTACTGATATTAATTATGCATCTGGTGTGTTTAACAGTTTCAAGTTTAAATATTTTACATAGTATGAGCATACGAAAGAATTCATTTTCTTATATTTCGAACCTGTAAAGATAAAATGAAGAGACAACTGAAGGAGTAATGAGAAAAAAGCACTGACTGAAGAGAATCTGAACTTTTATAGCTTTAGTTTGTTAGATATATGATTAAACCAGTTAAATATATTGAAAAAAATCACAAATTTATTTTGGCCATACAAGTTAGAAGAATAATTAAACATTACTGAAAAATTTTCAAGTGTTGGTCAACAGGGATTTGATTATATCGGTTGTTGGTTGCGCTATATATCACAAACTGGTAGAAGTTGGAATTCAAGGGTCATTGGATTCCGTCTGAATGGCTGAGTGGTCAGCCGGCTGTCGTCGTAACCCTGAGGTCCTAAGTTCGATTCCTAGTGGGGTCATAAATTTAGAAACTAGTGGGAAACAGCTGTGCGGTACGCTCTGGTTTCTAATAATTCTCTAACCAAAGTAGGTTCGTAGTCAAACTTATTGAAAATTGCTAAAAAAGATACAGAGTCAAAGTAAGAAAACTTCAAGATATTTAAAATGTTTCTAGCAGCTCAAGGAATACTGATAATGAATTTTAACAAAGAAGTCACTTATTAAAACTTCACTATAACGACGACTTTACTTCATAAAGTAATGATAAAGTCAAAATTACCATCATTGCTTTAGTTTGTCAGATTTTCGTATATTTGTAACTTAAATGTTCAGTTCATTTTGCCTTCTTCAAGTACTTGATATCATTTACTGTGACAGTGATGTTTATTATATGTAGGCTATCTACGTACTCTACCATGTTGACAAGTATGGGCTTGCTACAAACTGAAATCAAATATAAAGAATTGAAAGTGTAAGTACTCGTGATATCTTATAAGTAGTACACAAAGAAATAGATGAATACAGAACTAAAACTATTAAAATTTTATTGTTACAGTTGAACTGATTTGTCCTGATGTTTTTATCCTAAATGCCAGCCACTTTTAAGTAGATCCTAAAATTTCTTTTTACCACTCTTAAAAGGGCAGTAAAATGTACGTCTTCCCCATTATTTTGAGTCCCAAATGGAAAACAGGGCTTTATATTTGAGCTTTAAAGCTTCATAGGCGTTGGCTTTGCCTTTCTTACATGGGGGAGGGCTTGCCAGATTGGAGCCCAATTTTCCCTCTTTACCGGGTTTACTGCCGCCGTAGGAATAAGACATGCAGCAGAGTTCCAAACCTGATTACTGATACCGGCACCGTAGTGGATCAGCAAAAGGCGGAAGTAATGCTAGACCACTTTTTCAGTCTTCATACAAGAGTCATCACAATCGGTAGCATTAACTCTGGTCACGCCAGCATGAAAACAGGATAGTTTCTGTCAACATGCCAAAAACCGTATCCAGTTCTAATAAACTGCAATGGAATCTAGGGACTGGATAACTTTCAAACAAGGCTTCTCAGGGATCTGGCAGTTCACATGGCCGAGCAGATGGTTACTACCTTCAGGCTATCTCTCTTAAATAAAATGTTACCATGTGATTAAAAAGATATTATAGTAAGCTCCATGTCCAGAAGGGAGAATCTAGGCACTGGCCTTTGAACTACTGGCCTATTGGTCTTACTTGCACTTTGACCAAGACATTGTAATAAATAATCAAGAAAGTTATCATGGATAATTTGGAAAATGCAACTCGTTATCTAACTCACAATACGGTCTCTGGGGAAATCTCATGTGCATTAAAAATCTTCTTACAGAAAAAAAAGCTGGATCTAGCCTAGGGACAACAAAAAACTTATAGTCATCTTTTCCATTTAATACAGCAAGTTTTACGAGTAAATGTCTTGCAAAAGGCCACTTATGAAGTTGGAAAGGGTGATCTCTTAAACTGGATCGACGAATTGTCAGTAGCTGGGAGACTGAGAGTAAGGATCAACTAAAAATCTCTTCATGGACAACGGTATGCACTGGTATGTTACGAGATATTGTTCTTGAACCACATAACTATCCTGTATGTCAAACAATCACCTGTGCTTACCAAATCTTCCAAGATTCTATTCTCAGGTGATCTAAAAACTTTGGAGAGTGCTTAAAGATGATAGCGACATGCTTAAACTGTAAGATATCAACATTCTGTTAGAATGGTCTCAAGAGTAGATACTCAGTGTGGCAAAGTGAGTCGTCACAAGCACTGGGCACTCAGGTGTCAGCTCATATGACATAGTTGGCTTACTGCTCCCAGCTCAGATGTACACCTTTATAGGTGTCCTACCAAGTTATGACCAAAAGCTAGGGCGCACTGCACCAGCATGAAGTCTTAGATCCTCATGGGAAATGTATTTATTCTTGAACGTAAACACTGGTGAAATTTTCACCACTTAGCACACGTCTCTGTTGAAGTCGAAAAAAGAAAACTGCTTCCAGACAACCAGTCCTTTTCTTAAGGAAAGTTCATATATCCTAAGAAGAGTCCAAAGTAGGGCCAGATATGTGATTCTCTGAGTGACCAATCCACCATATGAGGGAAACTTCAGGTATATTCTTCTTACCATACTGAAGATTGAAAGGAAATTTCATCACCATTTTAAAAACTGTAAGAAATAACTTTGAATCAGGTAGGTGTTCTCTTTTCGTCTCTAACAGGGTAGAACACTTTAAAAGATATGGGAGAAGTGTTCAAAGGTCAGAGAGGAGCTATATCACTATGATATGCTGGTTCTCCAGTGGATTATTAACCCAAGGAACCGACTCCCAGAAGAAGTGTGTCTGAGCCTCAAATGATCCGTTAAAGGAGGGATTAGACAAGTATATATACTTATTAAAAGAGAAGTAATATGGATTCAAAGCCATACATCCGCAACTAAAAATCCATTTCTGTATATACAAGATACATTTTTAACATTGGTATTAAAACCCTTATTTTTGCTAGATAAGCTGTCACTGTGAAACCTTTATCAATAGGAGTATTTGAAACAGACTTTGCAACCAATATTTGGTAATTTAAACTGGATTTAACAAATGTAGGTGAAATAATAAGATAAGAATCTTGAGAATACTGGAAGCGCAATAACTACCAAGAAATTCAATTTACCGCTTTCCTTCAACATCCACTCACCTGTTTACTTCTGTAATGTATGATGGTTGAATCTTGTCCTTGTTAGTAGATGAAAGTTACCTATTGGAGTTTCTACGGTAGATGGTATGTTGAAGTTTCTGATAGTATCATTACGTTTCCTGTTGAAAAGCTGTTGTTAATTCACTCCCAAACATGTAATAACGCTCAGCTGACTACCATTTTGAAAAACAGACTATTAGCTTCATCGTGGTCTCGCATCTGGTTGTTTTAGTAAGACAGAATTCAGAGACTGCTGGACTCAAAAGTAGGAAGGCAGTATTAACACATTCTTTCAAAAGTACCTCAGTCACTGAGTTTGGCATCGAAGAAGTGGGATGTCATCCTTCACATGAGACAACCGATAGTCCCTACCGTACAATATGGAATTATGGCTCAATAGGAAAGGATGTGTACCTGAAAGTGGTGGGGCCATGTAGAGCGAACCATGGAAAAACCTACTTGTTGTCCTATTCGAAAATTATCCTTGGATAATGCATCTGGTTTGAACATATGAAAATTAGTTAGGGAAGAACAAAAGGCTGTTGACAGAACATCTAAGTGGTGCAGAATTCTTGATGTACTATTGAGCCGACTTGATCGACGGGATGAGTTGCTAGTCAGTACACCCAAAATCAGTGGGACAGTTATGTTTTTCAGTCCAGACTAGTCTTTGAAAGACAGGATCAAGAGTAAGGAATTTAAACGAATACTTCCAAGGTCTGTGTGGGTGAGTCAGACTTTGTAAAAAGAATTCAGGTGATGCCTACCAGTGTATAGAGCATTGGTTAAAGATGCCATGGGTTAGGTGAAACGGTGGATGAAATAAGTTCAGCTATCGCAGCTGGCACTAAATGGAGGTTTGTTTATGATCCGAATTAGAAACCTGGCCTGTCGGGGTTTAGCTTTCTGCAAGGAAACGGAGTCGGAGACCATAAGCAGGTGGGGTGATTTTTATATTCACCACACCATCTTTATTCGTTCAGCTGACGATACAGGACCATGAGAAGTACCCATTTGGCTAAAAATCACTTATGGGAACGCCACACTGAATTTTGAGCTGTTAACGTGATGAGTTCGTGTCAGAGAACATTCAGCAGCTCACTTAAATGCACTCAAATGACTTAAATGCACCCAGTTGAAACCGGGCGTTTCTTTCCATTAAGGGATCCATCAGCAAATCTGAGAGCAGATTTGACTTTAATATCCTAGTAAATGCCCTGGTTGAGCATATTTTAGAGAGCGAACACTGTGGCCCTACCTATGACTCTTACTTATCGGAACTGGTGCTAATGTATGGCACAGATGGTGGATATGGGATGCTAATGTCTAAAATTAGGAGTTTTGATTTAGTCTAGAATCAATCCAAAGCTTGGAGTTCAGATTTCTGAACTATTAAGAAAAGTGCCACTGACGCATCAACGGATGGTGCATTGAAAAGACTCAAATATACCATTGTAGTGGTCACATTCGATTTTTTCCCACAGAAGGGTTCCTAGTACTCCCATCACTGATTAACGGAGAATCTTCGATATTCCTAGGGCGGTGTTAATGTTATAGAACCACTTCATTGGGTGTTTAGAGACTGACGGTATCGACGTTCGCGAATAGCATGGAGTATACTATCGTAAGATCTAATACCAACAACTTCTATAGCATTCGTTCCGCTCAGGCCAAAGGCAAAGCAAAACACGATATTTTACCATCCAAATTACGAGATATTTTTCGGGACCAAATCGGAGTGCAAGATGACTGCTTAGCTGGCTAGTGATCGTGCACGAACGTGACACGACGGAGTAACAAATGGCATGGATACTTGACCGGAAGCCTTCAGCTAAACAAGTCGACTTAAACAGTGAGGGTCAGCATCCAATGTTCAGTGATGATTGCTGTGGTCAATAATTTTGGGGAATTATTTACTGCTACAGCTCACTCTCCGCGTAGTGAGGTTGTTAGGACGAGAAGACAAAACAAGCCGGAAGTAAAAAATCCAATGGTTTTCCCATCGGTAAAAACTATTCCGATCGCCTTGATGTAGTGCCTACTGGTCTCTTATCCATACTAATTAGGTGTCTGTGCATCGCTTCGTTTATGTTTGTCCATTGGATCTCGTGATTCGTTTGCTTCTTGTCCAGTGCCCGTCGCACCTGGAAAAGAAAACAAGAATGCTAAGAACCTTGTTAGGGAAGATGTACCCAAAATAAAGGTTGAAAAATGATGTGCATCTACCACACAGTAAAATAATGCAAAATTTAGGACATCGAAAAAAGTATATATCTAATTATTTTAGCGGATGTAACCTGTAATTATAAAAAGTGTTACTAGTGTTGCGGGATGCAATAAAAATTGATTTGTCTGAAGAAAAAATATATATAATGAATAACACAAACGAATAAGAGTTGTGTGAATCGCATCACTTGGTTATGTGATGTAAGTTTGAAGATATTCTGGGAATCTCACTTTTCTTCCACAATGCGTTTTCTTTGAGGGCTCGACAGAAGGTTCGGCGGCTTTCGCTGTGCTGGTGAGTTCTTCGAGGACTAAAGGATATTCGGTTACTTGTGGATTATTGGGAACACTCATCTCTAGGCTAATAGGATTGCCTTCCAAGTAAGCCGGTTCCAGACAGTCGATGCTGACGGTGTCTTCGTGGCCTATTTTGTCTAAGACAAAGAATTTATCCGTACGTTTAATTACTTCATATGGTCCGTCATACGGAGGTTCTAGAGGGTGACGCACAGAGTCACGACGAACAAATACGTGTGAAGTTTACAAACAGGGGTGAACGAAGACATCAATGGACCGTGGTCGAAGGGGAGCAGGTTTGACTGAACGCATTGCATTTGTAAGCCTGCTGACGCATGATGTGTGGTCTACCGCTTGTGAGAAGCTCGAGGGAGAAGCAAACTAACCTGACAGTCGTAGTGTTGTGCCATATACTAACTCGGCGGTAGTACAATCAGCATCGGTTTTCAAGGCATTTCGCATCCCTAGGGGAACCAACGGAAGTGATTCAGTCCAACGGGTATTGTTTGCAGCTGACAGCCCAGCCTTCAACTGTCTGTGTAGATGTTCTACCATACCATTAGCTTGAGGATGGTAGGCTGTTGTTCTAAAACACATATAACCTATGATTTAAGTCAATGCGAAGAAAAAGCCGCTTTCGAATTGCCGCCTGCGATCAGTTGTTATGGAGGATGGGCATCCAAAGTTTGCGATCCATCTTTCTAAAAAGACGCGTGCGACGGTTTCAGCAGATACATCTTTGAGGAGTACTGCTTCAGGCCATCGTGTAAATCGATCGATGCAGGTTGACATATAGGCATGTCCATGAGATTCTGGAAGTGGTCCAACCAAATCTACATGAACTTGTTCGAAACGAGCATCAGGTATAAGAAAGGTGCCAAGAGGGCTTTCTGTGTGTCTTACTACCTTGCACTATTGGGAAGCTAAGCACGTGTGTGCCCATTCTCTTACTTACTTACTTACTAATACCAGGCTAACAAAACCGACTAGTCATGAGCTTGATGGGAGTTTGGGTGGGATAAGCCATGCAACGTATTGAAGACGTTACGGCGATAACTTCCAGGCACGATGGGGCGAGGAGTACTCGTGGAAATGTCACATAGAATAGTATCTTTTTCCATACCTAAGGGTTTCTCGGCTAATTGCAGAGTTGTTTTGACAACTCATGCTGAAGCTCTGAATCTTCTTTTTGAAGACGAGCCAGTTTCACAAGGTCTATGCCGTCGATTTGGGTGAGGGAAGAAATGCGTGACAAGGCATCTGCCACAGTGCTGTTCAATCCGGATACATGGCGAATGTCCGATGTAAACTGTGGAACGTAGTCCAGTTCTCGTGATTCTATAGGTGAATACTTATCTGAAGTACTTAATGAATTCACGATCTTCCACTGAATGTTGAAAATGACTTATAGCACAGTACACAGCCAGAAGTTCTCTGCCGAATGTGCTGTACTTCGTTTCTGCTAATTAGCCAGAAAGGCGAGTCGTTGCCACTCTCTGTTAACTAGCTGCTGCGGAACTGCGCCGATTGCAGTGTCTGATGCATCAACTGAGATACTTAACGATGCCGTTGGATCCTGATACATAAGAAGGGTGGCATCCGCAGTAGCTTTCTTTACCTGAGTAAAAGCATGTCGAGAAGACGCGTCAAGTTCGATGCACTTGTTATTCCCTCGAAGAAGGTCTGTTTTTGGCTGAATCAGAGAGGCACAGTTGGGAATAAACCATCGGTAATAACTTGCCAAGCCGTTAAAAGTACGAAAACTTTTCACTGTCTGTGGCTCTGGAAAGTTCAGTATCGTCTCAATTTTACTAGCCAGTGGGCGAATACCCTTGTAGTCAGTAGTGTGGCCCAGAAAGTTGAGTGAGTCAACGCCTATCTGACACCTTTGGATATTGATGGTAACACCATGTTGGCGTAACCTTTCAAATGCCGAGTCCAAGTGCCTAAGGTGAGTTTCCTTATCTGGACTGGCAATGAGGCAGTCGTCTAAGTATGCGTATACAGAGTGGAGACCGCGAAATACTTCATCGATGAAGCGTTGGAATGTTTGTGCTGCATTTCGGAGACCGAACGGTATGCGTAGAAATTTAAAAAGTTCGAAAGGCGTGATGATAGCTGTTCTCGGAATATCGTCTGGTACCATCGGGATTTTGTTATACTCTTTAACCAGGTCTGTTCTAGAGAATATAATTTCGCCAGATAATGCTGCCGTCAAGTCATGTATGTGAGGCAATGGATAGCAATCAGGGGTTGTTTTAGCGTTCGCTCACCGGTAATCACCAGTGAGTCGCCAATCGTTGCTATCCTTTTCCCGTGCTATATGTGTGGTGAGAGCTGTCTACTAGCCAAATTGGTAGACAGTAATTTACATCAATATTTACGTTCCCAAGATTTGTCGTGAGAAAATGTGAACAAAGATTGATTCAAAACCGACCACAGCAGACTTTGCGTTGGCGGATGCAGTTAACATATAGAGGATTTGACATTCAAGAAACAGTCACAAATAGATGAAAGATTAACTTTACGTGAGAAACAACCAATCGGAAGACTGTGTTTGTTTGCTTAAATATCCAAAGTAATGTACATGAAAATATATAAATATGCGTTAATTTCCTTAATAAATGATCTGTTGCCTGGCCCTTGTCTTCTGTTGTTACATATGCAGTGGGGATGCCCATAGGCTATTCGATGGCCGAATAATGCCAAGGGTGAGCATATGATCGAATTCATTTTTAGCAATTTTCAGTTTATCAGGGGCCAGTCATCATACTTTAGATGTCCCGGGCTGTCCTGAGGTTATGATGTCGTGCATAACATTGCTGGTTATGCACGGTAGATCGTTAGGATTCTATTAAAACGTTAGATCAAGGATTGCCTTCATCTTAATGAGTGACAAGCTGGGGCCTACGTAGGTGGTGCCTTTTATAGACAGACTAGTAGTATTGTCAGTCAGTCGTTTCCGGCGAACGTCTACGAGTAAATCATGATGATTAAGTACGTCCGTGCCGATGATGGGCATTGTGACGTCAGCAAGAAGGAAAATCCACTGGATAGGTTTGCGTAAACGTACGTTCTGGTGGACGTATTTCTTACCAAAGGTTGCAATTGGTTTTCCATTTGCAGCCAGTAAGTTGAAGGTAGGTTTTCTTCTGTCGATCTGATGCTGTAGCAGGAAGGACGCTGACTTCGACGCCTGTGTCGACTAAATATTGAGTCTGGCTGACCACATCATGGATGTAAAGTAGGCGACTAGTGCCATCGGCGACGGTTGCCGCTAACGCTTGCCGGCGGTATAGTTTCCCACAGACTTTGAGACATTGCAGAAGTTGCAAGGTTTACGGCAACATTTCGCTTCCTGGCCGTAGGTGTTGCGATACCAGCACCAGTCAGGATTTTTCAGAGGACGTGGCTTGGACTTAGGTCAACCACGTGAGTTTCGCCGTTGAGGGAATTTAGGATGACGGTAGGAGGAATTACAATGCATGTTTGACCTAAGCATCTGCTGGATGGAGTCGCATAATTTCTATCACTGCGGTATTCCTACTCGAAGTTTGTTTGGCAACTGAGCGTATGTCAGTGACTGGCCGTTTATTTCTTTCTAGAATTTCATCTGCAGAAACAGCTAAGTAATCTATAATAACGCCCTGAAGTGTCACAAGTACAGTCTGTACTGACTGTGCCAGTTTGAATAAGAAAAGTTCTTTGAAAGGTCCTTCATCGAAATGACGTTGGCCAATAACTTCCCTCATTCTTGTTAGCATGCTCACGGTTGACTGACCACCTAACTCCACGTAGAGAAATAATTCGTCCAGAGGCTGTTGATCCGTGAGGACGTTTCTCCTTAGGAGGGTTGCCTTAAGCAACTCATACGAGTTTATTACCTCTGGGCTCGACATATGCACAGTTACGCATTTGCTGAACAACTGCAACGAACTGTGAACGTTGATCGGTTATCCCTTGCTCACAAAAATCAGACTCAGCTATCTGAAACCACATTTCACTACTATATGGCCAATATGGTATGAGCTGAATGGTTTTGGCAGTTGAGAGAATACGAATGACATTAGGACTAGGGTCCTTCATGACGAAATGTATGCCAATTACAATATAGCACAAGAACAAATACAAAAAGGAACGAACTCACTGGCTTTATCTGCGTATATATCGAAGAAGAAGTTCGCGGTTGGGCTCACCAGCTTAGAGACTGACGGTATTGACGTTCACGGATAGTACGAAGTATACTAACGCAAGATCTAATACCCACAACTTCCATAGCATTCGTTCCGCTCAGACCAAAGGCAAAGCAAAACACGATATTTGACCATCCAAATTACGAGATATTTTTCGGGACCAAATCGGAGTGCAAGATGACTGCTTAGCCGGCTAGTGATCGTGCACGAACGTGACACGACGGAGTACCAAATGGCATGGATACTTGACCGGAAGCCTTCAGCTAAACAAGTCGACTTAAATAGCGAGGGTCAGCACCCAATGTTCAGTGTTGATTGCTGTGGTCAATAATTTTGGGGAATTATTTACCGCTATAGGTGGTTAGAGTAATATGAAAAGAAATTCAGCGTAGGGTCCTGATATATCAGGATAGCCTCTGAATCACAGCTAGTTGGAAGGTTACAAAGATATGCATGAGACTCATTGCATATATAAAGAAAAAACCAAGAAAAGTGGCACTATCCACACGCTTCTACTTGATGATTTCCCTATTATCTTAACTGGTGATAATTTGATGGGCTTCTTCAATCAAGTATTTCCGGAAAGGGAATGCACCTGCATTGTATTTTCCGGGACTGATTTAAGGGTGGGACCTAAAATTACGACGGAGGAAGTCATCCCAAAATTGGGTCTAAATATCGATTCTGATAGGTCGAGTGGTTCTCATGAACTCAATCCATGAATACAGTCTGGGCTCACGGAGACTATATCCAGACCATTGTCTGTCCTGTTCACCATGTCACTGGGCCAATCTAAGTCTCTGATAATCTGATAGGGTGCCACCATCAATCCAATCTTCAAAATCCGACCTAGAAATTCGGTTAAGAACGGTGGTCGACATATTTAAAGATCTTAGCAGAGCTTTCGATAAGATTTCTAATGCATTCTCTCGTGCGAAGTTAGTTGGTTTTAGGAAATATTAGAAGACTAGATTGAAAACTTCACTAAGGAAACAGAGTGAGGGTTAACGACATCTTATCATGATGGAACTAGGCGAAGAGCATCATGCCTGTAGACTGCCTGTTTGTTGACTCAGCAGGGATAAGTAATATCTAGCTAAGCCGAGGTAATACGACATACTGTAGCAATATAATACAGTTGTTAGGAATAATAAAATATCAGAGAGCACATTTACATGAGGGTAAAGTTAGGTCCACTAGCCATAAATTTATTAAAATAATCTACTGGAAGTTCACCAATTTAGTTGTTGATGTTTCTTCGTAACGAGAATTCAAGTTTTTGTAAGTTTCCAAATGTAGCGATTAACTGTTGTAATGGCGAGGTCGGCGGACATTCTACGGCTGAACCACCAACACACACTGGATGAATCATTCGAAAGTAATATCTGAACATCTACCAATTGAAGAGTTTGTAATCCCAATACGAATAAACTCTATTCACTATTAAGAAAGGGAATATTTACAGTGCTGCCAATTCCTGTTAGTGGTAGGTATAAGAGGTAGCTTACATCAAGTAATACCTGTAACTGAACTAGTAGAATGTTTTACTTGTACATCCCTACACAGTGATAATAAATCTTTCTTAGATATTATAGACTCAATGATTCCAGTATCAATAACTAAAGAATGAAACTTGTATTGTAACAACAGAAGACAAGGGCCAGGCAACAGATCGCTTATTGAGGAAATCAGCACATATTTATTGATTTTTTGTACATTATTATAGATTATTGTTAGCAGAAAAACCCAGTCTTCTGATTGGTTGTTTCTCACTGAAAGTTAATCTTTCATCTCTTTGTGGTTGTTTTTTGAATGTCAGATCATCTATCTGCGAATCGTATCCGCCTACACAAAGTCTGCTGTGATTGGTTGTTGAATCAGTCTTTGTTCATATTTTTCTGACGAACAATATTGAGGACGTAAACACTGACGTAAATTACTATCAACCGAATTGGCTAGCAGACAGTTCTCGCCACAGTATGACTTTGTGATGAAATTTCTAGTTAGGTGACAATGACCACTGAGAAATGTTGAGAGCAGTAACGATTCCATTTTTACTAAACAAAGCGCAAGAATCTTCTAGATTCTGTGTGGTTAAATACTTAAACTTCAAGGCTTGCATATGTAGCCGAAAAGTGAAGTCTCGAACATTTTGGTTGGGAGCACGAGTAAATTTATTGAACTGTGCCCCCTCTCGTGTTGCAAAAGAAGTGACATGGGAATGATCTGCTAGAAGTCCTTAGAGTTTCTCATATGGCAGGGAAATCGGCTTGTCTGGAAAAGCGAAAATATTCAGTAAACTGCATGCTTCTGGTCCAGTCGTAGAAATAAAATGAACTGAAATTTCACCATTTCGAACATTCTTTGAAAAACACTATATATCAAAGCACCCAAAACAATAAGTGATTACTCGTGCCTAACGGCTGATTAGAAACTTTCCAAGGTTAGTTGATTCCACAGCGACGTCAAAATTTATTGCATATTTGTAATCGTAATCCACAGTGGGCAAATACCAATAAACCAAACAACAAATCGGAAAGGACAGAAATAAGAAGTTCATATTAGGCAAAATTATCTATATTGTGTATATGGAATAAATAAAGACAAGTCCCAATGAACTTTTAGACAGTACAGTAATGGAAATAGTCAGCCACTACATAATAGTTACTGTTTAAAACTCTGAATTAGATTCTTGCTAACAGTAACTACTTTAGATTGATCCTCTAAATAAAATGTTTTTCTTCTGTAAATGACAGCACATTCCCAAAGTTTTAAAATGAGTACAACTAAGGGTTACTTTCTAGAGACATCTGACATGCCAGTATGTGAGTTTAATGTATTCTTGGTATAGTTTTCAATATTTCATTTTGCTCGGCAAATGAAATTAATGATATAGTATACGAGCTCGCCTTGTAACCAGAAGGTCCTGGGTTCGAATCCCAGTGGGTGCGTACTGATCAAGAGTCCCAAAGTAGAACGAAACAGTTGTCCAGTACTTCCAGGTTTTCCAATGGTTCTCTCACTAACGTCACTTCATGATGAAATCCTGTAACCAATCAAATCCCTACAAACCAACACTTGAATATGAAATTAACGACTTGGATTTATTTTTAAGATTTCATTATGTATCTGTTAATTTATGGAAATGTAATATGTCTAGATAGAATGTTAAATGAATAAGTCCGCAGTATGTTTAATTTAAGATTTTGAGTGTTTTATGGGTTTCTTTTAATTTTTTTGTAGTGACAGTTAATACGGTGGTTTTATTTCTACATTTACTGCATTTTATTAGGTGAAATTTTATTGTCCGTGCCGTAGGAGTATAAATGGATAAAAAAATTTAGAAAACATAAGAAAATTTGAGCAAAGAATATTCTTTCCGATAATTCTCTCTCCTGGCTCTACAATTATATGTATACTTTTTTATATACACAGAATGTTCTAGAATAATTGTCATTAACAATAGTGGTGTTTTTTTAAATACTATCGATTTGTTAAGATCAATGAAATTACAGTTCAAGAAAGACGCTTAAGTTATGATAAGCACAAAAATGTAATAATAAGTAGAATATCAAATAAAATTAAGGAAATGTCCACAACAAATTAAGGATCGTTAAAACCTTGATAGACCAGATAGACTTCATTTCAATCTCAAGGAAGTGGAGACGGAGCCTACTGGACACAAGATCGAGGAGAAGAGCAGCTGTGGGTTCAAACCACTATCTAGTACAAGAGACATTCAAGGTGAAGCTGAAAGCCTCGAGGACACCTGGAGACAGACCACAATGCAAGTTCAACACGCAAAAACTGAAGGACACAATCACACAGGACATTTTCACTGCAACTGCCAGAGCAAAGCAGGAAACAGTACGTGGCACCACTGAGGAATCATCCGTGGAAGACCATTGGAACTCTCTGAAGGTAGTTTTAAATGAAACGTGTTCAACAGTCTTAGGAAGAAAGAAGAAACAAGACAAGGAATGGCTCTCAACGGACACTTGGAAGCTAATAGAGGAGAGGAGAATGGTGAAAGAGAAAATGATTCAATGCAAAGATGGACAAGAGAAAGAGACGCTGAACTCAACTAACACAGCACTGGACAAAGAAGTGAAGAAGAGTGCCAGGAAGGACAAAAGACAATTCTACGACAACCTGGCTACTGAAGCTGAGAAGGCAGCAGGCAAAAGGGACCTGAGGACACTATATCAGATAACCAAGTCTCTATCCGGGAAGAGATCAACACAAGTGAAACCTATAAAGGACAGCCAAGGGAACCCAATTACCAAAGAAGAAAGACAGATTAAACAGTGGGCGGACCACTTCAAAGGACTCTTGAATCGACCACCACCTACAACCCGTCCAGTAATACCAACAACAGCACGTACACAACTGCAAGTTGACACCAATCCTCCAACGAAAACTGAAGTCATGAATGCAATCAAGCTTCTGAAAGCTGGAAAAGCAGCTGGAACAGACGGAATACCCCCGGAAGCACTGAAAGCGGACCCAGAGACGACAGCAGATATGCTGACTCCATTATTGCAAAAGATCTGGAAAGAGGGAAAGGTGCCTACTGACTGGAGGAAAGGTTACCTGGTGAAACTACCAAAGAAGGGCGACCTAGGACTCTGCAAGAACTGGCGAGGAATCATGCTCCTGTCGACGCCAAGTAAAATCCTGAGTCGCATCATCCTGGAGAGAATCAAGGACGCACTGGATACAGAACTCCGACCAGAACAAGCTGGATTCAGGAAAGGCAAATCATGTTCTGACCAAATTGCAACTCTACGCATTATCATCGAACAAAGCATGGAATGGCAATCAAATCTCTACCTCAACTTCATAGACTTTGAGAAGGCCTTCGACAGCGTTGACCGCGAAGTTATTTGGAAACTACTCGAGTACTACGGCGTACCCCAAATATTCATCAACCTTATTCAACAGCTGTACGACAACGGCACATGTCAAGTGATCCACAACGGAAAACTCAGCGAAGCGTTTGGAGTAAACACAGGAGTGAGACAAAGGTGCTTATTACCACCAATGATATTCCTAATTGTGGTGGACTGGATTATGCCTCAGACAGTGGTGAACGAGAAGACAGGGATATCCTGAACCGATGTGAAGAAACTAGAAGACCTGGATTTCGCGGATGACTTGTGTTCGAAGACTTACAAGCGAAAACCGACAAACTGGTCGAAGAAGCAGCCGGTGAATACAGGAATCCAGGTGAACATGGACAAGACGGAGGTTATGAAAATAACCAACCAACAACAACAACAGCAACATCCAACGCCAATCACCATCAACGGGAGGGATTTGAAAGAGGTTACTTCTTTCACTTATCTAGGCAGCATTGTCTCAACTACAGGAGGAACGGACGAGGATGTCAAATCGAGCGAGAATCGGGAAGGCGAGAAACACATTCATCAACCTGAAACCAATCTGGAAATCTTCGTCACTCAGCCTGCATCAACAACAAAATTCGGATTTTCAATACAAACGTCAAGTCAGTCAGTTCTTCTATACGGATCAGAAACTTGGCGGGTCACAAAGAATATTTCCACCAACAGGTTTCAGACCTTTATCAACAACTGTCTTTGCTCTATACTGAAGATCAGATGGCCGGAAAGAACAAGAACCAACAAGAAACTATGGGAACAAACAAAACAAGAACCAATCGCCCAACAAATATGCAGGAGGAAGTGGAGATGGATTGGACACTCGCTGAGGAGGCCACTGGGTGACATCGCGCGTCAGGCCATAGCTCGAGTGGAACCCGAAAGTGAAGCGGTGAGTTGGACGTCCAAGGGTGACATGGAGGAGATCGTGTGAGGAGGAGATGAAACAGTATGGACTAACTTGGACGCAAGTGAAAAGTACAGCACAAGACAGAAGCAAGTGGAGACGTGCAGTTGAAGCCCTATGTTCCACTAGGAACCCAAGGGAACAATAATGCAATAATAATAATAAAACCTTGATGGTAACAGTAAGGAAAGTGTCTGGACTAACTTTTTTCGGATACATAGGTAAGGTTTCTTAATGTGGATTCCGACAGCCTCAGCAATATGTAGTAGGCGAACTCTTAAGGTAAAATTAAGATTAGTTGGTATGCGGTAGATGACTTTGAAGGCCTTGTTAACATCAGTCTTGTGTTCTGTATCTACGGGATGAGATAGTGTTGGAAGTGTAAATATACTTTGATAGTCCCTTACTTAACCACAGGATAATGTTCGGATATCCGACCGATAAATACGCCTAATTGTAAGGTCTATGTAACTGGCTTCATATGAGCAATCAAATCAAAAAAGCTAACTTCTGTACTATCTAAAAATGATGGAAATAATAAAAACAATGAACTTTCCTGGAAAACGATGGCGCTAATATGATAAACTCATTGTGAATTAATGAACCGAGAGGAAAAGTAATAAGGACAGCTGTTATAATGAACCAACCATATGAGTACTTCACACTCGACCTAACATAGCTTATAAAAATAAATAAACAGATTTCCTGTCAATAATCACTACTTGAATTTGGATTTCAATGAAATTTGTAGCGTAGACAAGGAGTGAATGTTCTGATTTCGCATTTGGTTCTTCCTTGATATAATTCTGATCACAATTTGTCACCATGTAATATTCTTATTTGAAACTTCTTATTTGCAACAGATATCATGTTAATCGTTTAAAATTAAGTCTGCTTCACATTTGAAAAGCCTTGAAACAACTTCAGCATCAAAACGTATTACTATTCTCCACTCTGACAATAATTTTAGTTGCAACAGAAGTTATCATACGAATATTTTGTGAGAACTCGTGTTCTGAACAGCTGGGTATTCATGTTAAGTTGGATAATTATTTCGTCGAATAATATCAATACAGTTAGAGCTGACTTTATGAACAGAAACATTCAGTTGAAATGTACGAATTCTATCATTAGACAAATATGTTTACTGTTATTATTCCCTTGGGTTATGAATGGAAAATAGAGTTTCGGCAGCACATCACTACTTTGTCCTGTCCTTTGTAGTCCTCTTTAGTTAGCCCCAAGATTGTCCGAAGGCTGTCACCTACACTTCATACGATCTCCTCCATGTCACTGACGGACTTAAGCCTAACTCGTCGTTTCCAATTGGAGTCACTTGAAGGCCCGAATTTCTGACTTCTGTTCTCTCTTTACGGTTGTCTGATTTACTGGTATACGGCCACGTGAATAGTATACAATGGGGGAAATTATCTTTTTCCGTAAGGTTACTTAAAGAATCACCACTTGTATCTCACATTAAAAGTAAGTGAACAGTATTCATTACTTTTTCTGTTTTCCTTTGCGTTCCGAGTGGAACATAGGGCCTCAAGCTAGAGCTTTGAGGTTTAGGTAGCAATGTTTTTTACGGATGAGGTTACTAGCCTCATGCCCAACCTTTCCTCTTTACCGTCCTTACTACCAGCTTAGCGAGGTAAAGGAGTGCGTCGGCTGGTGATTGAACCCCGGACCAAATGCGTGGTTGGCGAGCATTCTACCGCTGAACCACCGACGCAACAGAAGTTCATTATAGAGTTCAGTTTAATGAAAGTGACAAATTTCGTATCGAGAAATTAGATTTTGCTTTACCATTGTACGATTTAATTTCCTGATTTCCTAATCCTTTTAGTTAACACTAACCACAGGAAGTGTGAACTAACATATAGCTGTAACGTGTGTCTTGTCTTGAAACACCCGTTTCATTAATACAGAACTATTACATTAACACAAAAGCAACAAAGGAAATACAATTGTTGTCGAAACAATGGCAGGAAAAAAACATAAGAAACAGTAATAATGTGTGAAATAATATATATTCATTCTAAGTCATATTTACTTACCTACATATAGACAGAATAGAAAAACAAATACATGCGCATCAGATAACTCTGAATGCTTTTACAAAACTAATTAATAAGTCATATGATAGTCGAATTGTTAATCATAGTTAACAGAACGAAAAATAATTCTAACTGATTTCATTTATTCTCTTCAACAGAATTGTCCCACAGTTCCAATTACCTACTGCTAAAAGTTATCTGCTGTCGTTATCATCAGTGTTAAGTGTTAGTAGAATTATTGGCTTAGAATTCATAGCCAATCTATGCCCTTTAAATATCTAAGCGTTGCTTCGGTTGTACTAGAAGGTGGACACTACAGAAGAGTAAGTATAATGGTCTGCTTCTATGCCACTTTGCTTATTTGACAAAACACATTGGGAAATTTTCAAAGCACATTTTATTGCTCTTTGACGTGGTCATGACCAATTAATTTTACTAAAAATATCATATAGTAAATAAGCCGGTATCAATATGTGCTTTTCTAAATAAACTAACTAACATGCGGTTATATTCTATCAAAGTGCTTAAGATTTACTCTGATGTTGATGATCTAGTACATGGAAAGTAGAATGTAAGGGACAGTACTCGGTCATACAATAATTAACATTAAAAGCCTTTCACTGACCAGTACACTGTATTATAATTATTGTTCCCTTGGGTTCCTAGTGGAACATAGGGCTTCAACTGCACGTCTCCACTTGCTTCTGTCTTGTGCTGTACTTTTCACTTGCGTCCAAGTTAGTCCATACTGTTTCATCTCCTCCTCACACGATCTCCTCCATGTCACCCTTGGACGTCCAACTCACCGCTTCACTTTCGGGTTCCACTCGAGCTATGGCCTGACGCGCGATGTCACCCAGTGGCCTCCTCAGCGAGTGTCCAATCCATCTCCACTTCCTCCTGCATATTTGTTGGGCGATTGGTTCTTGTTTTGTTTGTTCCCATAGTTTCTTGTTGGTTCTTGTTCTTTCCGGCCATCTGATCTTCAGTATAGAGCAAAGACAGTTGTTGATAAAGGTCTGAAACCTGTTGGTGGAAATATTCTTTGTGACCCGCCAAGTTTCTGATCCGTATAGAAGAACTGACTGACTTGACGTTTGTATTGAAAATCCGAATTTTGTTGTTGATGCAGGCTGAGTGACGAAGATTTCCAGATTGGTTTCAGGTTGATGAATGTGTTTCTCGCCTTCCCGATTCTCGCTCGATTTGACATCCTCGTCCGTTCCTCCTGTAGTTGAGACAATGCTGCCTAGATAAGTGAAAGAAGTAACCTCTTTCAAATCCCTCCCGTTGATGGTGATTGGCGTTGGATGTTGCTGTTGTTGTTGTTGGTTGGTTATTTTCATAACCTCCGTCTTGTCTATGTTCACCTGGATTCCTGTATTCACCGGCTGCTTCTTCGACCAGTTTGTCGGTTTTCGCTTGTAAGTCTTCGAACACAAGTCATCCGCGAAATCCAGGTCTTCTAGTTTCTTCACGTCGGTCCAGGATATCCCTGTCTTCTCGTTTCCCACTGTCTGACGTATAATCCAGTCCACCAGTACACTGTAGTGTATTATATTTCACAAAATAAGCTCACAGACTTTTGTCTTGAAAGCAAGCATTACCCTAAATGTACTCAATCCTTTTTCTCTCTGATATATCCATACTATACTTCTATGCGTTTAACACTTTAATAATACGATTATTTTCAGAGCATTCTGGTTCTTTACTGAAGGGGAAGTTAGCATTTCCTTCTTACGAAATAATCAGCATTAACTCATATGTCAATTAAGTGCAGGTAACACTAGTCAAAACTTAGATTGTACGGTTTTCTGTGATTACTTATGGTGGATAGTCTTCTAGATGTTGAAGAACTGGAGTTTTCTAGCAATTTTAGTTGGTGCTACTCTTGTATTCTTCGGTTATCTTTTCGTCTTTCTGATCTAACGGAAAGTCTTAAACTTGTCTGAACAAAATAAGACGAAAAAGAAGGAGTGGATTTGATGTGAAAATCTGTTTCATATGTCCAGTTTTCTGCAAAAAAAATGAAATGCCATACTTTGAATACATATATTGAAAGTATAACTGGTAGTCTGTCGCAAAACAGGGAATCCAAAACACTGAAGAGAAACCATAGAAAATGAAAACTCAAGATGATCATCGTTTTTTTCATTGTTTAGCGTTTCGAATGAAGCATCAAGTCTCAAGCATGAGCTAAGAAGTTTCAGTTTCAAATTCTTTGCTTTTCATAGGGTAAGTCTGTCAGAATCAAGCCCAACTTCTCTAAAGAGCCTACTACTAGTCAAATGATGTTTAGGAGTTCATCCACCGCGAATTGAACCCAAACCACCTACGTGGTTGACGTGTATTCTAAGACCAAACCACCGACACACATCATCGATTTACGGTTTATCAAATAGAAGGTACAAGAGTTATGATAGCATAAGACGAAGAAACGCGTCAAAAACAATAATATTAACATGAAGATGTAAGGTTTACAAGGATCTGAGTAAATTGAAAATCACGAAGAATATTCTTACTTTAGGATGTAGATATCCCAGTCATTTGGCGACCAATTAGCATATAATTGACATTTTTTCCACGCTTCATCTCCCTTACTCTTTTATTTATTACTTGAACGACTTTGTATTTATGCATTCTGTAGACTGTCATTCTAAACTTTAAGAGAGGACATGTGAATTTAATGATTCATTATTCTATGTCATTTCTGAATTCTTCGTAGTTAAAAATCATATTCCAAAAACTAAATACATACACAGTTTTTCGGTTTAGTTGTGCTCTCTGATTACTATTATTATTCCCTTGGGTTCCTAGTGGGAAAAAGGGCTTCAGCTGCACGTCTCCACTTGCTTCTGTCTTCTACTGTACTTTTCAATTCCATCCATGTTAGTCCATACTGTTTCAACTCCTATTCACACGATCTCCTCCATGTCACCCTTGGACGTCCCACTCTCCGCTTCCCTTTTGCGTTCTACTCGAGCTATGGCCTGACACGCGATGTCACCCAGCGGCCTCCTCAGCGAGTATTCAATCCATCTCCACTTTCTCTTGCATATTTGTTGAGTGATTGGTTCTTGTTTTGTTTGTTCCCATAGTTTCTTGTTGGTTCTTGTTCTTTCCGGCCATCTGATCTTCAGTATACAACGAAGACAGTTGTTGATAAAGGTCTGCAACAGGCTGTTGGAAATATTCTTTGTGACCCGCCGCCAAGTTTCTGATCCATATAGAAGAACTGACTGACTTGACGTTTGTATTGAAAATCCGAATTTTGTTGTTGATGCAGGCTGAGTGACGAAGATTTCCAGATTGGTTTCAGGTTGATGAATGTGTTTCTCGCCTTTCCGATTCTCGATTTGACATCCTCGTCCGTTCCTCCTGTAGTTGAGACAATGTTCCCTAGATAAGTGAATGAAGTAACCTCTTTCAAATCCCTCCCGCTGATGGTGATTGTGGCTGTATGTTGCTGCTGTTGTTGTTGTTGGTTGGTTATTTCCATAACCTCCGTCTTGTCTATGTTCACCTGGAGTCCTGTATTCACCGGCTGCTTCTTCGACCAGTTTGTCGGTTTTCGCTTGTAAGTCTTCGATTTTGTGTGACATCAAACATAAATCATCCGCGAAATCCAGGTCTTCTAGGTCCTTCACGTCGGTTCAGGATATCCCTGTCTTCTCGTTTCCCACTGTCTGACGCATAATCCAGTCCACCACAATTAGGAATATCATTGGTGATACTAAGCACCCTTGTCTGACTCCTGTGTTTACTCAACGCCTCACTGTGTTTTCCGGTAACATCTTCAGCGCATACCGAGCTGGCAATGAAATCTTCATAAATAAATCGTCCAGCTCAGAGAACACAACTACATCAAAATCATCCATCTGAGCAACAAATCTTCTCCACTATATACACAATATTCCCTACTCAATAGATGGCTACCTTTGAGTGAAATTGCATTTAACTGTAAATCTTTCTGATAATAATAAATCAGTGCACTCAGTGAAATGTACATTTAGTTTGATGATGAGAGATATGCTGTGTTTCTGAAAAAATAATCAACAGAGAAATAAAACTGTATGGAGGAATACCAACGATCAGATATTTGAAAGCTAGAATAGTAATTTTCCTCAGTAACTTCTTTTACAGACCCCATAAAAAAGAAGGCAATACAACAGCCAGTGTACACTGATATACAATGACAGTTTTCTACAGAATGGATGAATATATGCACACAGACTTTATGAATCTATTAGTAAATTAACCATTACTATTATGTTAT
Organism: Trichobilharzia szidati; assembly: GCA_944472155.2. Lineage (NCBI taxonomy): Eukaryota > Metazoa > Platyhelminthes > Trematoda > Strigeidida > Schistosomatidae > Trichobilharzia > Trichobilharzia szidati. The sequence continues at coordinate 96,294,715 of OX235271.1, read as the reverse complement.
ATCTGTCGCTGTTGTTGTTATACTTATTTTGTCCAAATTAGTTTTGAATAACAATCAGCATTGGACAAGCTATCGTTTTTCAACTTTAAATATATACACCCACTTAATCTCTACTTACATTGCAGTCTTAGGAGGGCTATCGTGTGAGATATCTACATCTAGCTGTGTGTTCATCAAGAATATTCATTCTGATAAGCATAAAGTCTTGGATGAAATGAATAATTCAGCCAATGGAGCTATAAATCTTTTCAAGTGTTGGTTTGTAGGGATTTGATTGATTGGTTACAGGATTTCATCATGAGCTGACATTGGTTAGAGAACCATTGGAAAACCAGCTGGGAGTACTGGACAGCTGTTTTGTCCTAGTTTGGGACTCTTCAGTAGTACGCACCCACCGGGTTCTCTAACCAATGTCAGCTCATGATGAAATCCTGTAACCAGTAAATCTTTATTATCTGAGATGACCAGCGTATGTGTTAGTAATAGTAGGATTGTATTAGACGAAATAGGAATCTGGTTGGATTATAGAGTCCATGATGTCACCAACTACTGACGTCAGCTGTGTAGGAAAGTGTAGGCTACCTGACCTTCATGTAACTAAGGAAACCTATGGTTAGAGACGCTAGATTGTGTGGATGAAAATGACTACGCAGAAATTAGCGCAAGTATCCCAAACTGATTAAAACATCTTATTCCTTTATTTGTTTTATCTTTTCTTCCCTTTTTCACGTGTTCTATCACCTCTGATTAGATTGTTCCCACTTTTCTTCCTTTTCATGCACCTCCTACTTTAAATACTGGTGTATTGCGTGACTATACAGACGACTACGCTAAGTCTAATATTGTTACCTCATATCTGCCTGTTTATAAAATCACTTTCTCGATATTTAAATGTCCTTATCACATGGCTTACACTAGCTAACGTCTTACAATAAGTATTGAGCATAAATAGGAAGTTATTCATATAATATTTCCACAATTCTTGTTCTGAATAATTTATGCAGATATCTGGTTTGTGCTTTTCATTTAGTCTAACAATCTTTACCTTTTTCTTGTCTATTACAGTCGTCCATAGCAAACTAAAGTTGATCAGAAATTTGATTGTTTCGAAAACTGAAAGCACCTTTTTTTATAGAATTGTGAAGTGTAATTACAGGAAGTTTATAAAAAAAAGAAGTTTAAGTGTTAGTATTTCTCTTTCCGTGCTAATGCTTAATAGTGTCACTTAAAGCCGAGAGTTTAGGCGAGGAAAATGTTAAATGATATTCAGCTAAATTTTTATGTTTTTCAGAATCACTCGAATCACACTGTAAATGGAGTGATTTTTCCCATCTGCTGCGTATACTTATGAATAGAAAAATCTGACCTAGCAATGACTAATAGTTTTAATTCCCATTTGCTTAAATTATGAGTGTTGTTTGGGTGTGTCCTTAGAACTGATCGATTGTTAATTCCATGTCTGTCCTTCATCTATCATTTGATTGGTGGGATTTGAGAATGAGGACCACGATGCAGAATAGATTATTTAATTCAGACATTGGGAAACGTTTCTGTAAAATAACTAGTGACCGTAAGTAAATTATTTTATAACTTTCTAATCACTATCATGCTGAATAAGTAAGGGTATTAGACAAATTTGTAAATGTGAGTCAAAATTAGCTTGGCAAACTGAATTTCGTCTGCATAAGTACTGCTATTAATTAAGAGATAACAGTTACACACGCGGTTTGGTAACCGATTAAAGATAAAATCAGTAATGAAGTCTGCAGATATTTGGATTTGTTAATACTAGTCACTAGTCCTTGTTGATTCATTGTTAAATGGGTACACTGGACTGATGCTGTGATACTTTTCAGAATTTCTTGTTGATCTAGCCTCCTGAAATAACGAAGAAGATTTGTAGTCCAGGCTGACGCTTTTGATGCAGTCTGTTCTCTGGGCTGAATGATTTGGTTGTGAAGCTTTCATTTCCCGTCTAGACAACATCTTTGTCTCTGACTTCAAAATCTGTATCACTTGTAGCTGAGGGATAATATTGTATAACCTGAATGCTCCTAGTTTGAATGAGTGTCACTTGGATGCAAGTAAAACCGGAGCATTCCTGGTGCAATAGGCCGCATATAACAATATAAACTCATGAAAATGTAATTTTGTACGTTTAACTTTGAAGCATGAAGCTCAGATATAACTACAATGCAATATTTACTGTCACAGATTAGCAAGAACTCTGAAGCCGTCCAAAAAGAAATTTCATAAAAATCTGACTAATGCATAATTTAATTTCAGATATCTAAATAATGTATTACTCATGTTATTAGGTGAACACATCAACTCTACAATAAGTGTCGTTATCAGGGTATGTTATGAACCCCCTCCCCGGCAGTGACATTCGGAAAGATGCTCTTTGGGTCCGAGTTTTAGTGTTGACACCACCACTCATTGTGATTGGACTATACCCTTGGTTTCCGCCACTAAAATCGTTCTCAAACAAATGACATTTATATACTTCTACATTCCCTGCATTCTTTTGTGTGTTCATACTTGTTCTGTAGTATGCGTTTTCAGTCAAGGTGAAAGATTAAAGCAGGTGTGAAGCAAGTGACTTCTTGAGTGCAGCTGAACTGGTGTGCTTTGTTTGAAATATGATATAATTCATTCTGGTCTGATGTTTAATTTGTAGCAGTAGTTTTTCTGAAACTAATATCTGTCTTTTCATTATTGAACTCTGTACTTATTGTCAGAATACGTGAATGCACTATAAAAGTCAGATCCAAACAGGAATTCTTTTTTTTCCTTCAGCTTCCCTAGCGGAACATAGGGCTTCAAGCTAGTGGCTTGAAATTTCTGCAGCAGTGTTTATTTTTACAGGATGGGGTTGCTAGCCTCATGCCCAACCTTTCCTCTTCACCAGCATTATTTGTGGATCTCATCGAGGTAAAGGAGTGCGTCGGCCGGGGATCGAACCCCGGACCATGTGCATGGTCAGCGAGCGTCCTAACCACTATGCCACCGACGCACAATCAGGAATTCTACTCCATCTGAATTGCTTAATTCAGAAATACATTTAAACGTTATATGCTGTAACTTACTTTTTACCTGTTCGAATTTTACATAAACTTGGTTATGTCAAAATTTTTCACACCATACTAATTATCAGGGTAATTTCATAGGGAAAAACCATTCTTGTATTTGGTTAAAAATGCAGCTAAGTGACACTCTCTTGATAAGTTTTAGATGTACAGGGAGTGATAACAATTCACTAGTTAGATGAAATTTAAACCGCTTCACATAAAATTCAAAAGTTTTCAAATTTTATCTGTTAGTGTAAATCTTTCTTCATAGTGTCTGTATGCCAGACGGTAGTTTGCGGCAGCAGAAACTTATGATTTCAGACTCATTCAATTTCAGGTTATATTTGTTACTTTGTGTATATGTAAAATGTGGCACAGTGACAGAGGAAGACACCGAGAAAGGGGGGGGGAAGTAAACCACTACTTAATAAATAACTAATTGTTTCCTGAATAATATTTTGTATCCGTATTTAAATTTAAAAATATAGACTTTGTTGTTTTAGTTTCCTCTAGCAGCAATGTAAACAATTTAAATTTTCAGAATGAAAGCCTGTTTTCACCTAGCACTGTAAAAAAATGTCATGGTGCGTGATCATATGTTATTATCAAGGGAACAATTTTTAGTTGTTTTGAGTATCCTAAGGATTAATTTTTATTTGACGTCATATCTTATAAATTATACATGTTGCCTATGCAATGCATTTGTTATTCCTGTATGACGTAAACCAAAAAGTCTTTTGACAACAGTAGCATACCTGTTCAATGCACATTCGGCAGACGACTCAATAAAGAATATTTATCGGCTCACATTTTCTTTGTCATTTTGCGTTATGGTTATTGAAGTGAATTAAAGTAAAAATAATTTCATAATAATCCTACAAATATGTTTAATTAAGTGAAAAATCTATGAATTCAGAACACCAAAACATAACCTTAAAACAGAATGACAAGACAGTGTCTACTTAAAATGTTTGTCATGATTAAGTTCAAAAGGTATGTAGCCACTTTTCTTGCCTCATGACTGTAAAATTAACACTAAAGTAAAACTGTTGATATGAGGGGGTTGAAGGCAATTGTCAGGAAGTCTTGAACCTAGGTTTCGTGGTAGTTGGCACTCACCGGTCAACCAGGCGTATCTGCAACCTTGAAGGAACTCATTTCCCTTCTGAGATCCGAACCCGAGTCACCCATTGCTGCAGTCAGTGACGTTACCACTGAGCTATTCGGGCTCGCAATGACCTTCTGTAGGACCGTATTGGATATTACTGACTGGACACTAACTAGTATTATATGTCTGCTCCTATCTTTGGTGCAGACTGAATTCTATCAGTTAAGTTTGCGTGGGTTCGAATATCAGAAGGGACATGAGTTCCTTCAGGGTTTCAGATACGCCTTGCTGACTGGTGAGTGCCAACTAGCACGAAACCTAGGTCCAAGGCTTCCTGTTGATTGCTTGCAACCATTTAACATCAACAATTCAAAGTACACCGTGATGGTGAGCCATCTAGAACGATGGCCACATTTCAAACTTGACTGACAGAATTCAGTCTACACCAAACAAAGGACTAGACATATTACACTAGTTACTAACTAGTGTCCAATCAAATTACTATAACAAAACTATTCAACTATCTATCACTCATCAGTCTGTTTAATTATCATTGAAGAAATGAAGGATATGCTTTTTTAAACGATGTCAAAAATAAAATCCAATAGCAATGGCATCAGAAATATTCTTCAGATGGACAATAAAAACTTCGTGATTAAACCATTTAACTCAGAGAACACTGAAATGCCAATACACTATCTATTAGAATAAATCTAGTCGATTTCTAGAATTTTAAAGAACAGAACTGCATAACTTAACCAAAATATCTTTTGTTTAAAGACAGTATGACTGAAGATCCTATCTGAATGTGAAAAAAGACTGAAATGTAAACGAAACACGTTCTTTGTTAAACAATAGCAGTTAATCACCTAATTGAATAAATCACACTACAGTTTGAACAGGTATTCAGTCGTAAGGAAGACAAATAACTGAACCAATGTGAGTACCAACTAAAAATCGATTCATATAACAGCCCTATCGTGGAAATACTGACTGAATATGTGATCACAGTAATATTATGAGCTTGAGCAAAAATTACTCATGAAAGGATTTGAAAAAGTCACTTCCCTTGACAAATCTGAATAAGGCATTCAGAAGACAATCGCTTTAAAACTGGCATGAATGACAATAGTAAAATGTTTGATAATTAAGCGTAAAAAATTAAAGGACAAATTAATAAGTAATCACATTTTAACAGATCAAGTGGTCCTGGGTGAGCTAAGCTTCACATCTTTTGCTTTCTGCAAACATAATTCAGGACGGATGTGAGTACTCCAAAGTGCTTCCATCACCTTTAATAACTATAAACTAGAATTATGTAAAACAATCACTAATATTTTTTAAGATTAGACACTGACAAATTTTCCATGCTAGATTGTGCTTGACCTCTATTCAGACTAAGTTCATTCGAATTTTCTATTGATTAAATAACGATTCAGGAAGATGTTCTTACCTAGAAATTAAATACTGTCTTAGTTCTAGTTGTATGTGTCTCAGAAATTTCTGATGACCTTACAGATACAATTTGAACCAGAATCAACAGAATTTCGTTTCTTAATCGTGGATACAGGAAGAGAAAATCTACCACAGATTAGGAAAAGGGATGGGGCATGTAATGTGAGACTGATAATTGACCAAAGTTTTTGCATCATTATTTACCTGGTTTGATCATTTTTAAGTGACGGTTAAATGAAGCTGCTTTCCTCTACTACAAAGCTGGTCTTGTCTTGGTGAATAACGATTCTGTGTCAAGTGAGCACGCAACTTTTTCTTTTTAAGTTTTTATGATATCAAGAATGTTAATTAAAAATGCCAGGAAAATCATAGAAGCCAAGTACTCTAATTATCTGCACTTCACAAACATTCCGACATAGATCAGATTCACCGATCAATAAAGAACACTTCACATGGTAAAAAGGTTAAATATCAGGTCAACAAAAAGACTATTACCAACTTATAAACAAGAAAACCTCAGAAGATAGACAATCGCAGTTTAAGTTATCAGTAAAGTCCGTTATATCGTTTATAGAGGATTACAAAAGCTCACTTCATTTTCCTCAATTAAGTCATCCAGCTGGTAGAACGCGATAAGACCAAAGAACTACACCACAGTTCAAAAATTCTTCAATCATTTCAACGTTAATGTTTCCATTGTTTTGCCAAAACGAAAACCGAACAAAAATTGTAACTACAGACAATGACACATTAAGCTACTCTGCTTTTATAAATTTATATTTTTTTTATCTTTGTGTAAAAGTATGACTTTCTATCTGAAAATGGAAACTGTCCATTGATATATTTTTTGGCCATTAGTAAAACCACTTTATATGAAGTATCTACATTTTAGTGTGTATTAAAAATCACGTATCGGTAATACACTTGAACTTGGCTAATTTTATCCTCTCACTTGGGTTTCCTATCTTTTGGTGTATTCAGATTTATTATGGGCATAGTTTGAAATAGTTCAGTCCACTTAAATTGCTATACCAGTTGAATCATATCACAGTGGTCAACTGGTAATTTTGAAGTCACTAGTTTAAAAATCGAAGCAAACCAAGTATTCGCTTCAACTTCAAACATAATCCCATTTCACAGGTATTATTAAGAAATCATTTGTCATGGCCATGGAAAAAGACCTATTATACTTGCGAACTTAACACATCCTTTTCTACCCGACAAGTATTTTGATTCTGTATGAAGGATAAATATAAATGTTGATCAACTCAGAGTGTATTTATCAGTTCACCTATCCGTACATTTTACAGAATATAGTGTTGTAGATTTGAACCTAACCAAATAAACAAAGTTCCTATTTGCATGTTGTAATATTTGGTCACTTTGTGCAAGATGGATTGCAGACTCGTTCTTTTCTTCCTCTTAATTCCATAGAATTCTTATGGAAGCACAGAAGACTGTAACTACTACTACTACTACTACTACTACTACTACAACTCCCATATGGCCAAGTGAAAGCTGATGGACAACTGTCAGATCAAAGTTTCTAGCATAACTTTAGCGTCATCTAAAGAGTTTCTCCAAACATTTACGAACCATAATCAGGAAGACTTTTCAAATATGTTTCTCCAATATTCTAAATTTTATAGTCACCTTTACACACCATCTTTCTGTGAATTATATCTTCTTAAGGCTCACAATTCCAGTTTCCACCTTTTTATCTCAGTTCAGTTCATAGAATCTTATCAACTTATTACCTTTATACTAACAAGTTTTTATCTGATTAGTGTATTCCATACTGCATAATATTTCTCAATTCCTTAAACCTTAGTAAGAATTTTTATTAAGAATGCAGCTAAAGTATATTTTTCGATGATGTATGAACTAATAATTCATACACAGCTTGAAAATGACATGACTGAAGAGAGGACATTTCATTAAATGGTTTTTTTATTTCTCACCAGGAATACTTTAGAATTTGTATTTTCTGACCATTCATACACATAATCCACTCAACATCTTGAATTCCCTCAATTCAGTAAGAAAAAACAAGTAATCTCAAGTCTCTTGATGTTCACAGAGGCCATAGCTGTCAGGTGGTTGAAAACTTGACTTACGTATTCAAAATGAAGAAGTCTTTCCCTAATTTGATAACCAACCTTTTAATCTTAAGTAATTATGTCATTTCTCATCAATAATGTAAAGATAGATTGGACACTAGTAACTAGTGTGATGTGTCTAGCCCTTTGTTTGGTGCAGACTGAATTCTATCAGTCAGGTTTGCAATGTGGCCACTATTCTAGATACCTAGCCATCATGGTGTACATTGATTTGATGATATTAGACAGACGGATAGAATTAAGTCTGCACCCAAAGATAGAACTATACAAATCACACTAGTTACTGACTAGTGTCCAATCAAAGTATCCACTACAGTCCTACAGAAGGTCATCGCGAGCCCGAATAGCTCAGTGGTAACGTCTCTGACTGCAGCAATGGGTGACGCGGGTTCGGATCTCAGAATGGACATGAGTTCCTTCAAGGTTGCAGATACGCCTGGTTGACCGGTGAGTGCCAACTACCACGAAACCCAGGTTCAAGACTTTCTGATAATTGCCTTCAACCCCCTCATATCAACAGTTTTACTTTAGTGTTAATTTTACAGTCATGAGGCAAGAAAAGTGGCTACATACCTTTTGAACTTAATCATGACAAACATTTTAAGTAGACACTGTCTTGTCATTCTGTTTTAAGGTTATGTTTTGGTGTTCTGAATTCATAGATTTTTCACTTAATTAAACATATTTGTAGGATTATTATGAAATTATTTTTACTTTAATTCACTTCAAAAACCATAAAATGAAAGATAAAACCTTTGGTTTATGTGAACATTATTCACTTTATACTTTAGGGTTTGTCAAAAGTGTTTCTTCTTATCTAAATTAAAACTGTACTACTATATAGTACTTTTCTTTTAAAAGTGAAGATTACTCATCAGAAATCTGCTTATTTCACTGATATTTATCCTTAATTCTTACAAGTCAGTAGTCACCTTTAGTTTCTAGACAGCGAAATTGAGATATGTCAGTGCATATGACGCAGTATTAATGTGCGGGGGGACATGCTGCCTTCAAATTACCTACAATAACTGATTAACTTAATTCTACCCAAAAAAAGTTAAATAAAGCTAGGTGGCACTTAATCAGCGGTCTAACCAAAGAACGATCTTCTCATCACTTTAGTAACTCTTGCAGTTAACAGCTACAATTGTAGAAAAAGTCGATAATATAATCCTAAGTAGTGTTCATTATTATTTAAAAATTTTGTAAATTCCCCAATCAATGGATATCGTTCTTTTTTCTGAAGTTCTACTATTTAATGTTATTGGCTTTATCAAAGTAACAGGAGACAACAATTTACAAAATCTTAGCTGATATGCAGTAAATTATTTATAGTTCTTCTTCATTAGTTAACTCTACGTTAATAAGTGGATGAAATGATAAAGATAAGAAACCATGTGATCATTGTTCCATTTGATTAGTGTACGGATTATTAAAAAACAGCATACATTTACGTAATGAAAATGCTTATCATATGTGGGTTGACTTTTCCAATCCATGGATGTGTTTATATGTGTTAGATACAGTTCAAATTCCATTTTTATCCATCATTCCTATTTATATAATTTGGATTCATTTAACAGGAAGGGCTTTTAATATGAGATGTTTCTTGCAGTTTTTTCTGGATGGCTTCAATATTATTAAAACCAATTTTGTGATATAATTCTATAGCATGTAAACCTATGGCTGATGATTTTCCAAGCTTTTGTAATTCCGTTGGATTCCCAGTGGTTAAATAGACGCACTACGGTGATTTTATATCTTCTTATCTTGATTTCTCAATAAGTCTGTCCAATGTGTATCACATCACATTGTGAGCATGTTATTTTGTAGAAACGTTTAGTCTGTGAATCCTTAGGAATTCAATTGTTGAGAAATACAGAAAACTATATGACCAATGTCCAATTTTTTAAAAGTCCATTAAGTCGAAACTTGGTTTGAACATAAATAATCATAAATGGTGTTGAGTGAGGTGTAATGGTTCAAAAAAGTAATCATATAGGCACTTAAATCAACTCTGTGATACAGTGAGCTGGGTCTCAGACCACTGTAATAATAATAATAATAATTTGCTTTATTCCAGAAACAGTACTAGTGCTACAGTGTGGAATTTTCAGCACATATCTACATTATTTGCATCTAATTGTACAGACATTTAAAATAAGTATTAAACAAACAAAAAAAATAAATCTGAAGACACCAACAGCAAAAAAACAGGATAAACACAAAAATAATTATAAATGCGAAAAAATACCAAGAAGTAGAAAGAAAAAATAAACATCATATAATTATAACTCAGTATTGGGTAGTGGAAGCTATGATATGATTATGCATGGTGACAGTAAAGCTATAGTCATACAGGAAATTATGAAATGATATTTAAGAATGTTTATCGCCAAGATGATCAGTTAATTTGATTGAAACAATTCTAAACAATCATAAAATAACATTTCAGGGTTGTGGTTTTGTTTTTTATTGTCAGGTCTAATGCAGTGTTTGTAGTGGTAGTGTGAGTAATCCTGAATAATACAAAATTTTTTAAGGTGGTGACTATGGCGTTCACAACCAATGATTGTCAGTTAATATTGCCGAAAAGTATAGAAAATAAGAAAAAACAACCACAAAACTAATTACATGATGGTTAATGACAGGACAATTTTGTAATACTCATAGGGCTAATAGAGTCGGAACCAGTGGATACACAATAGAAGGAATATATTATAGTACAAAAAAGGAAGCCAATGTTAATATTTTAGGTAGCTAAGTATGTTTAAGAAGGACTTCACTAAAGAATACAAAATAAGAGAGAAATAAAAAAGCCTAAAATTATGTTGTTAATAACAAAGCAAGTCATAGGTTTCACGCTTAACATTGTTTCTGTCGCTTAAAACACGGGCCAAGTATGGTATCGTTGAGTTCCTGTACTTGGTTGTACGAGCATATATTATTTTGTACTGATTTCTGGTTCTACTTGATGAGATACAAGGAGAGATTTGGGAATAGAGGGGGTGTTGGGGGTCGGAGAGTATGGTTTTAGACCATTTTTCGCATGTATTCAGATGCCTATCAACTAAAGTAGTGACGAGTTGACTGAGTTTAACACCACTAGTCCTACTGACTACCTTCAACATGTATAAATTACCACTCCATATTTCTTTTTCATGTTTAATATTAAACTTTTTAAACACCTTTCAACATTTGACGCAAACAATTGCAACAATTTTATCTAGTGAATTTCAGTCGAAAATTCTAATTGATTTACGTCACAGGTAAAGATTGATCGAGTTAAAGTCAAGTGGGAGGAATAAAGCCAACAATCTCTGTGAGTGAACAAATCTGACTATATATATAAAGCGAACAATGACTGTGGCTGATCCTTTTCAATTGATTTAGTCACGCTTGTGTTAGTTAGCATGCGCTATACAATATTCATTTTTCATTGTAATAAACAAAGAGAAGGCGAAAAATAGAAAGCAATTATTACAGAACAATTAATTAAACAGTCAGTCCTACACAATCATAAATTATGGCGTATAATGAAGGAAATCATGGTTACTTTGATCAACCATTGGAACCATTGAAGTATGATTTGAATGAATTTGAAGCAACAAGTAGGCTTGATGTCAAAGATAACCTTGAAGTAAGATTAATTAGTTGACTAATTATTATTGATACTCTAACTAATTTGTTTATATGTATGTATGCATGTATGATATATAATTATTATTTAAAAAGGAATTTTAAATATGTACTCAATAATGGCCAGTAATAAAATGTATCGAATGCTTTTCTCTCGACGTTTGATTCACCAGTGGAATGCTTTCGCATACTTGTGGGTGTTGTTGGCTCTACTGAGATTTCAATATAATGTTATTATTTTATAAAGTACCTTATATGCAATAAGAGCCAATAAGAATGGCTCTTAGACTCTAAATGAGTTGACATTTTACCCATTGTCTACAGTGAGTTTTGTTCAATCAGATATAAACAAAGCTAAACGTATTTATTCAGACAGAATTAGTTCTACAAGACAGAAATTATTCATGAGAATGAATATTGGGATGTATTGTAATTCCATATTATATTACTTTGCTTGACAAAGTTGAAGACATTTTTGGCGGAAAGGACTCAGAGGACTTCAGAAAGGACTCAACTACAATACTGGTGACGCTTCAGTAACAGATTTCTGTGCTTCCTTAGAATCATCACTCAAATTATCAAAATTAAATGAGGAAGTACAACAAGAAATACGTCAATGTATCATACCTATACTCAAACAGAAAAGACATAATTCCCAACTTAGCACTGAAGAGCAAAATGCATTGAAGAAACTGAAGAATAGAAAAGATATAGTTATTCTATCGGCTGATAAAGGAAGAACAACAGTAATCCTGGACACAGAAGACTACATAAAGAAAGCAGAGGATTTACTCAAAGATAATAATGTATATCAACAGTTGACAAAAAACACCCTATACAAACATTAGATAACAAAATCAGAACAACGTTAAATAAACTAACGAAATCAGGACAAATTACAGAACAAGATCAATGGCGAATGAAATCTAACGGACCTATTTTACCTCGATTCTATGGTAGACCAAAACTACACAAACCAAACATTCCCTTACGACCAATCGTTTCGCTTCCAGGAACACCAACATATAATCTATCTAAAGAACTTTTCAGGAAATTAAATTACCTAACAGAATCATGCGACCATTCTATCAATTCGTCAATCCAATTTTTAGAGAAAATCAAAAACATTCAAGTAGAAGACAATGAAATAATGGTGTCCTTTGATGTCACAGCATTATATACTTCAATTAGTCAAAAACTAGCAACAGAAACTATGCAACAATTACTCTATAGTGATGAAAACATAAAAACGCAATGTTCAACTTGGATAGAACTCATAAAATTATGCCTTACAACATACTTCCAGTTCAATACTCAAATATATGAACAAATAAAAGGAACACCAATGGGATCGCCCATATCAGGATTATTAGCTGAAGCCGTTATGCAAAGATTAGAATTAATAGCTCTACCTATAATTAAACCGAAAATCTGGGTACGTTACGTTGATGATACATTTGTAATAATTAAAAGAAATGATTTAGAATATACCCATAAATTAATAAACAACATATTTGAAGACATCAAATTCACAAGAGAAGAAGAATTAGATAACAAAATCCCATTTTTAGATGTCTTAATCAGGAGAACCAACACAGGAGATTTAGAAACACAAGTATATAGAAAATCAACGCACACAGATCAAATACTCAACTATACTAGCAATAATCCAATTACTCACAAACGAAACTGTGTGCAGACATTGTTTAAAAGAGTTCAGACACATTGTAGCACTCCAGAGTTGAAAAGAATGGAAGAAAAATACCTACAAACGGTCTTCAAAAAGAATGGTTATCCACAAAATTTCATCAAAAAGTGTTTAAAGTCGAATCAAAACACCAACAAGAAACCATCATCAAAGACCACAAGAAAATTCATCCTACCATACATGAGAAATATCTCTGAAATAATAGCTAGAATACTGAAACCGTTTGATATAGATATAGCACACAAGCCAGTCAAATCGCTTAATTCGATATTATGCAAACCGAAAGATCCAACAGAAAAAGGAGATAAAATTAATACCATTTACAAAATAAATTGTATGAACTATAACAGGCATTACATCGGCCAAAGTGGGCGTCCCCTTCGAATTAGAATCCAAGAACACAAATCAGCCGTGAAAAGACACGATATATATTCTTTAGTATCAATGCATATAGACAATTATGGACATCAATTTGATTGGGATAATGTCAAAATCTTAGACAGAGGAAACACCAAAAGTGCCAGGGAATTCCTAGAAGCCTGGTACTCAAACGAAAATGCAATTAACAAACACGTTAATATAGACGAAATATACCAACTAATAAAAAGTAAATCATGTTACCAGAAAGTTTAAAATCCAAGTCAATAGAAAATGGTCAATACATATGTAAAGATGGTTACCAAGAGAACGCAATTATATCACTCATGAAGAAATTTAAATCATTTCACTTTATGCTAAATATTGCGCTGAAGATGTTGTCCAGAAGGACGACGAAAGCTCCGCAACTAAACCAACCAGCTCAGAGAACACTATTAATTGCAAATCATCCACCTGAGCTACAAATCTTCTCTATTATTTCGGAATGTATTACTCGCAAGCATATCACGGTAACAATACATCATACTGACTTTCTTCATTTTTAAAATATATAGACTAAGCCAGTTGGCACTCCGGTGAAACTCATCGGCTTTTGAGTTAAGTTCCAGTGGCTGAATCGTCTACGAGCTCACGTTGTAACTGGCAGGTGCTGCATTTGAAAGTACGTACTGCTAAAGAGTCCAAAAGTAGAACGAAACAGATATCCAATTACCCCCTGGTTTTCCAATGGTTCTCTAACTGATGTCAGCTAGTGATCGAACCTGTAACCGGTCAAATCCCTGCAAACCAACAGTCAAAAATTGTGTTCATCATGCAAGGTCTCCATTAAACTTGTCTTTAAGGAAAGTAATTTAACCTGGATGTCTTGTAGAAGTACTGGCGTCAATCTATGTTACAGACAGTTTGCCTTTATAGGACCGGTCATACTACCAATTATCGCCATCGAAGTTGTATAGTTTCCCTCTTCATCTACAAAAAATCTACTGTGTATCTGTGACAGTATTAGAAGGGTGTATTTCGAATTTTCCAGAAATGTATACAAAATCTACTTTTTAAAGGGCAAACTAGTTTTACCAATAGGGTCACATAGTTACCTGAATGGCCTTCATTTTTAATTTTTTTACAAAATTTAGATTTTTATCTTCTGAGGTTAACTAATTATCTTGATGATCAAATGATTGTGTTGATTTCAACTAATTTCTGCTACCGTTATCTTGTAAACGTCTTAAAATATTTATCTGATATTGAAACAAGGGCCCGAGGATGTAAATAATGAAGTAGTCTAGGGTTTAAGTAAATAGCTACCCTAGTGAGTAGAATAGAGAACATGTATTTCTTAAAGATTGTTTGTACACCATTCTGACGGATTTCAGGAAGCATGAAACCTAAGTTAATAATAATTCGCTTTATTCCAAAACAGTACTTGTGATACAGAATGGAATTCTCAGCACTTTTACTATAGCATTGCATCCATTTAGTAAATTATCAATAAATAAAATTCTACATATATTAAGGTAGTCTCAGTTAGTTTGGCAACAACATATTGGCATGTCGGTAGCAAAGCCAAAGTTGAACAGTAATTGAAGGTGTTAGAAAAGTAGGTGCTGTCATATTCACTGGCGTAAGCGGAAGAAAGAAACAAAGCAGCACATAACGGAAAAAAAGAGAGAGAGAAAAAGAAAAGAAAGAAAGAAAATGTTGTACTTATAAATGATATGAGTTGGAAAGACGAGGTCCAGTTGTTCTACTGACTATTTAATAAGTTATAGGTGTCACGCCTAATGCTTTCTTTATCGCCCAGAACACGAGCTAAGTAGGGTATGGTTGAGTTTTTGTACTTGCTAGTGCGAGCATATAGTTTTCTATATAGGCTTCTGGTTTTGCCTGATGAGATGCAAGGGGAGAGTTGTGAATGAAGAGGGTGATGTGAGTTAGATAAGTTGGATTTAGCCCATTTCTCACATGGATCCATGTGCCTGTCAACCAGAATATTAACAAGCTGGTTAAGTAGCACGTTGCTTACTCTGCTGACAACCTTTAACATCCTGCGTAATAAGGTATAGTCTTTCTTCAGTAGCCCGGGAAAAACTAAGGGAGAACAATAGAGAATAATAGGCAGAATGCGAGAGTTAACGAATTGTAGGAGTAAGGGTTGGGTTATACCAGAATGTTTTAACTTCTTGATGTAGAAGATAAGACGGAATATTTTCTTAGAAATCGCCAAGATATGAGACGACCAGGAAAGATCAGCAGATAGAATGATGCCTAGGTATTTAATTTCCGACTTGGTTTCTATTTCAGTGCCATCTATGTTGCACACCTCGGATTTATACCTAAAGGTGAAATTGACTGTTTGGCATTTGGAGGGGTTTAAGGTAAGATCGTTTTCCTTGGACCACTGGCCGATTTCTGATAGAAAGCCATTAAGTTTAGAGCAGTCACTTTGACATTTGACAGTCAGGTCGTCAGCATATTTGACAAAATTAATGTCATTTGAGGATGGTAAGTCATGTAGAAAGAGAGAAAAGAGAAATGGGGAGAGTACAACACCTTGGGGGACACCACCTTCAGTGACCACAGTAGAGGAGGATTTACTTTTGTATACGGTGTAATCAGATCTTCCAGCAACTTAACGTCTTACCTCCAACACCAGTCATATTAACCTTGCTGAAGTGCCTGCTGGATGGCGTATATAAGTGTTAGTTACTATGGTTATCTGCATACTTGTTTTCTGCCTACATGTTAGCTTCCATCAACTGAATCCATTTCATAGTAAAAAGTTTGAGCATTGTGATTAGATCAAATAAAGTATAATTATATTTTAATAGTTTACACACAATGATAAGTTTTGTTATTGGTAATATAATATAGTATCAAGTATTCGAGTATATTTTTTTTAAAAAAAATTAAGGTTTGCGAACTACAAAACACTGAACATTGAAAATATGGTCTTGTTTTAATTTTCCCTTATTTTATCACTGATAAAGACTGAAAATCATCGGGCGCTTATCAATGCAGTTATGAGTGGGAATCTAGAATTAGTCAATCACTTGTTTTCACAATACGATGATGATTTCGACTTCCAAAACTTAGATGAGGTAAGAAATGTTTTGTTTTCTCTCTTTTTTCCTTTTTCTTTAATAGGTAATTTAAAGAATTTATCGTATGACTGTTTTCATCACAATTTTGTTATGGTAGGTAGGCTTTTGAAGAAAACTTTCATCACTGAACACTAGAGAATAAAATGAAGAATGCTAAAGATATTTATCAGACATTTTCTGTCTAATGAAGAGAAGTGTCTGATTTGCACAGTTCAGTGGAACTGTAAACATGCCCACATTACAACTCTATTAAAGGTAGGAAATTCTTCCTCACTGTGCATCTCAGTAAAAAGGATGAGATTAAAAAGCTTCAACACTGGCAAAAGGTTGAATACTTTAACGGATAAATTATAGTCTCAGTGATTAGCTGCTTTAGTTACATTTTGTTGGCTGTCGTCAACTTACTGTTATTTCTGTTATTGATCTATTCTTAAATGAATATCATTTTCAAGCAAGATAAGCTAGGCATGATTCAACTGCATATAAACAATAATTAGGATTTAAGATACTGATTGTGATTGGAATCTCATTTTAACCCAAGATATGTCCTCTCATAAGTATTCGCTATAACGAGTTAGATGGAAACCTATTATTCCTCCACAGATCCAGCTAGATTTTTCGTTGAAGACTTATTTTTGTCAAAGCGTATATACTAGATGAACAGGATTTGAGACTACGTGTTTGAGCAAATTCCAGGGAAAATTCAAATGAAAACTGTGATGATCTTCAATAGTTCTACTCCTCATCACCTGATAGAGCACTGTCACAAACTATTATTATCATTCCCTTGGGTCCTGAGTGGAACACAGGGATTCAGCAGCACACCTCCATTTTGTCCGGTTCTCTACAGTCCTCCTTAGCGTGTCCCACGATTGCCCATAACCTCTCATCTCTTTACCACATGATCTTCGGAAACCTATCTCGTCATTTTCCATTCGGGTTCCGCGATTTAATTCGACGGCCTCCTTAGCGTGCGTTCGATCCATGTCCACTTCCTATGGCATATTTGTTGTGCAATTGGTTCATGGTTGATTCGTTCCCAGTGTTCCTAGACGTCCTAATCATGATATGTTTATTCTTATATGAAATCATTTAAGATAATTAAGGTTCAAGTTAATTCCATTTTACTACATTTCACTGAAACAATAGCAGTTAAACGGTTAAAACGGAACCTACGCGTTCAGAATATCATTTGATATTATTAATAAACTTATTAACACTTTTTATCCTTTCCATTCAACTGTTCGACTGCGTGTTAAATAACTGAAGTATGTGAATACTTTGTACATTGACATTAGTATTGTTTTAAGTTGTATACAGTTGGCAAGAACCGACGAAATGAAATGATGTCGCATAATCTTGCTCAGTTTCTGTTGTTCTTACTTTATTCAAACATTTTACCTTGTCATCAAACTTGATAATAAATCTATAAGCCGTAATTATGCGATGAATAGTCAGTGATTGTTAAATTAGTAGGTAAAAAATGAAAATAAGTAGGGAGAAGAAAAAAACAAACCATGCAGATTCATTATTGTACGACCTGATTATACTGCTGTTTCAGGACAGTTATGTGTAACAGGCTTCTAATTATCCACTGGAAAAAAACTTTTTTTTTCAAGTGTAGGTAATTAGGAATATGATGATATTTCTTTTCTTATTTTGCAGAATATTTTTTTCTGGATACAACTGAACTCAAAGACTTTTCGGTCATTTGCCATTCATCTTTCCTGATTTTTTCTTGTAGGCATTCACCGAATTCATACTGAGTACATGTAGTAATCTACTACTGAAAATAAAATAGTTAAACTCGGATAAGTAATTAATGCTTCGTTTATAGATGTGTTTGAATATACCCTATGTTGAAACATACAGTAGATGAACTCAGTCGAATAAAAGGTTTTATATTGGGACTTGGCAGGTAAAATCTGTGAAATAATTTAAACAGTAGTAAGTGGTACAGCGATCAGGACGCTCGCCGACCATGCACATGGTCCGGGGTTCGATCCCTGGCCGTTGACGGACTCCTTTACCTCGCCAAACCAGTAATAAAGCTGGTAAAGAGAGAAGGTTGGGCATGAGGCTAGCAACCCGATCCTGTAAAAATTAACACTGCTACAGAAACTTCAAGCCTCTAGCTTGAAGCCCTATATTCCACTGGGAACGTGAAGGAATAAAAAAGCATTTTAGACCGTATGTGTCACATGAAATAGAATTTCTAATATGGAATTATACTTTACTATACACTTATGTTTTAAGCTTCTTCAACGTCTTTGATTAGTACTATAAAGAAGAAAAGACCGTTGAGGCTCAAGGGAATGGTTATTAGGGCAAACTCATTGTAGGTACATAAATTTGGTATACCGTATCTTCAATGCTTTATTTGCACATCATTTGCAAAATGGTCGAATATCACCACATTCCATAGCTTGTTGGATTCTACACAGTGTTTCTAACGTTCTTCTCACAGTTCTGTTCTTCGATTGCTTTTTCCAGTGTCCAAAACATATTGCTGCTTTTCTGAATTCGTTTACTGATATACTACTTATATCTGATTATAAGTAGCACTCACCACAGTACAAATACTGTTTACGCATCTCATTTACTTGTTGTTGAATGTAACAGATTGGGTAAGAGTATGATATCTAACTGTGAGTTTTCTTCGGAAGACTAAGGCGAAACCTGACACAGATCGAAAGCAGCTTAAACAATTTAGTGAGTGTTATTATTTATAGAAAATACCTTACAGGTTTTGGAAAGCAAAAGTAGCAAGACAAATAACATAACTGCTCAATCTTTTCATTGTTTTTGCATCTCAGTAGCCCTGTTAAGTAGCCTGAGACTGAGTGACTATGCATAAGGGGTATAAAAACCCCTCTAAGCCACATGTTGTAAATATGTCCAGCAACTACAAATTAAGAGAGGAAATAAATTCAGTACACCAAGCCAAACCACCTTGTTTTTCGATAGTTTTAGTCCATCCCTACTAGTCGTAATGCCTACTTATCTGTGAAACGTGAAACAATTTAAAAGCTGTCCACATGTCAAGAAATCGTAAACGAGAATCTTTCAGTCGTTTGGTATTTCATAAATCCTTGAAGCACAGATTAAAATCCCTGAAAAGTGCTTAAAAGTAGAGCAGGTAGAGCATATATAGACTTTGTAGTTCAGTTTTTCAAATATTAATCTGGATGTATCTGTAATATTTTCTAACAATGAGCTGGTTTTCTTCTTTATCCTGAAAGGCACTTTATTTACCGACAAGGATTGTCTTAACTTTTGAGGTTCTGTTTATCCTTCTTTCTCCGGATAAACTTTTAGGCCGAATTTGGCCAAGAAGTACACGAACACGTAGCATGATACCATCGGTATGTGTTTTGTAACATATTTCGACTACTTCACTCTGTAGAGCTAAAATAAGCGTCCCACATCCTGGGACTTAGTTACTGAGTTTTTATAACACATTGTTTTGGCTCTAAGTATTGTTGCGAAGAAGGAAAATTTTCAGACTTTATGAGAAAATGGATAGTTTACTGTAACCATAATATCAGCCATTTTATTGAATTCACTTAGATAGTGTGACAAATTGCTTAGAATTAAGCAAGATAACTTCCACAATTTTTTTATGTCCACACATGTTGCCTTCATTTTTATAAATCCTTTTGTTTTCTTTTACCAAGGATGGAAATAGTTTAATGCATATTGGTGTCAAATCGAAGCAGTTGGCTATTGTTCGCTACCTAGTTGAACATAATGTCCCCTTGTATGCTATAAACAAGGTGAGTATATTTTGTCGTTAACATAAGAACATGCTCAGTTAATTGCATAACTCTGGTTGCTAATTTGATTCAATCTGTATACAGTTCACTTATATAGCTAACCAGGATACTGGTGGTTTAAACGAATTTGGCTCTCTAAACTGAATCAAACTGCGCACACCATTGATGACGCTATCAAGCACTACTAATCGATGTGGGTGGTATTCAACATTCCTTTATGCATCAATTATTAGTATGTAACATAATGCAATTGCGCTTGCTTTCTGGGTTGCCATTTATGGTATCATTCAGATCACACATTGTGACCTGAATAATTTCATTTTTTTGAAAGGAAAATGTAGTTAAATTTCACTTCGAACTGTATATAAATTGCAAATTATGAGTCTGATTCTTAGTTAATTCAGTACATTTTTGAAAAGATGAAAGACAGGGCAACAAAGTCTCCTTATTTTGCTTTCCTTTTGTTTTATTCACAAGTTATCTGGAAGCGTTTAGTCAGATTACATGACAGGATAGCAAAATGGCGTTAGTACTGCAGTAATGAATGATAAACAACGAAATCCTTATTTACAATTCGTAATTTCTGATAAAAATAATCTCAAATGTAGTTTTTTTTCACTACCATTTCTCTACTGATTACCTGTTATTTTATTAGAGTAACTCCAGACCAGAGTTCACAGTAAAAATGCTGTTCTCTAAATAAATTGGCCATTTTTTTAATGCTTACTTAGTTATACGTGGTATATAGGTCATATATTGCGTATTTCAGTTGTGAGGTATGATTTACGCTGTAAACTCCTGCTTAACAGTTCATAATATCATCGGTAATAATATTATATTGCGTGACCAAAATAATATACCAGTGGTCATCAATAGTCGCTTTGTTTATCTAATCTTATCTAGCATTGAATACTACAGGTTAGTTCAGATTCGCTATTAATCTGACTGAATTTAATTTTATCCACTGGGACTCATCATTAATGACGTAGATGAAATCTTCAGATAGCGAAACTGTAACAATAAGCAACAGTCTACTACCATATGTGGTATTCTCTTCTTTTATCTAGCATGCATATATATGTGTATGTATATATATTCAAAATTTCTCTTTGAACATGTTGCTTTTCTATTATTATTATTTTTTAACTGAAAGTGCTTTTTGAGTATGTATGATAATTTTTTGCTGTTTGCCTACGCGAATTTTGTTTCATTGCGTGTTGATCACGCTTACAAAATCTGCTTCTTCTCACTATACACTTACAGGTGTCTTTTTTTTTCTCAGTAGAAAATAGACAACTTAATGTTACAATGTTATTATGCTACAATTCTGTATTACATTACAGAGAAAAATAACCAGCCAGGAATTGATACTTTTTCTGTTGACGTGAATAGTTAGGTGAAGACCAATAGAAGTATATTCAAAATTTCAAAAAAACTTGTCCATTTAGTTGTTACATGATAATTTCCGGTTAGGGAAATTTATTAAATATAAATTATTGTGCAGTTAGTTAATGAGCATAAGTGCACAATTCCTTTGGTTACAATGACGTTATAGTGATGAATGATAAAATGGCATGTATATGTTTATACTACTCACAACAGTTGAATTCAGTAGCATACTACTATGCATAAACAAATCACATGCGGGTGATCAGTTATAGTCATTTCTAATGTTAATAAAACAACTCCAGATTAGTGATGCGTGTGTTAAGCACAATTTAGAATAATTTAGACATTCAATCTGTAATTATCCTTTAAATGTGCTTTTATTCGTTATAAGGGGAGAGTGTTCGAATAAAAAAATTTCACAGACACCACCTGATACTCTGTATACATGAGATTATGTCCAGATAAAAATGATTGATTCTTTAGTCTCTGAATTTTGTCTGTTCTGGGAGTAAGTTGTATGGATTATGCGAAATTATTCACACTGTGAAACCTTCATTTATGATTTTCAAGTGTAACATTAAGTTATTAAAGTCTTCCTTACAATAATCAGTATTTTGCAGAGACAGCGATTGATACTGAAGATGTCTGTGACAGTGACACAATTTGAATCAGTTTACTTATTCAGTAGTATGTAAATTACGACTGAGCAAAAACAAATTATTGGGTGACTTAGGTGTAACCGAAAAACATTTTTAAATAATCACTATGCCCATCCTTAGGTTGTCACCAGATAATACTATGACAAATGCATTAAAGAGATTAGTCAGTACCAAAGCTCATGATTACTGAATGACATTTGACTACGATCAAGAAACTGTGGTCACATCAAGAATGTGAAATGCAGTATAATATGTTTAAATTTGTCTTTTGATTTATACAAAATTATCAACATTAAAGCAGCTGTAATCGTTCATGAGTTATCCGAAAATAACACAGTAGCATCTGAATATCCACAGTGGAGTGACTAGATGATTCACCTGTTTTAAGTTTCACCGGTATTTCTCACTTCTAAAACGTGTTTATTTATACACATCAACTTGCTAACGTCTGATTGTCTCAATTATGTATCGATAAATTTGCTGGCATTAGTTCAGATGAAAACATGAGCTACGATGAAGTCTCACTTGGCAAACTGATTGTGAATGCTTCACAGTTTAAATATTAGGAATTCAACGAGATCAATACGCAGCCTTGTTGTTTAGTATCTTAAAAACTCCGAACATCTAGCTGCTTTTTGAATAATAGACCAGAGTTTCAGAATTAATATGAACAGGGTATTATGATGCGAGTGAAACACCGAGGATTTACAACTTCAATCTTTCGTGATACATTCAGAAGAAATGAAGGCAGTTTAGTTTTCTTATCGTGACCTTAAATTATCTCTTTGCACTTCTGCTTCGCTGTATGCTAATTATCAAAAATTTCTTATTACTTAATCTTCCTTTCTAATTAGCAGATAACTTTAGATGTTTGAATAGCTTTTGACCTATTTATTTTAAAGTTGTTTACTTTTGTGTTACATAATATCAATCTAACATTTTTCCTTTAAGTATTAACGAGTATTAACTTTAGGTTAATCTGAAGTTCTAGATCAATTATTCGGGTAAACAAAATTAATTCTCTCTAGAGCTACTCTTTAAGGGTGTATTGAGTGAAATCTCTTCACTGAATTATTTAAATGTCTTTTCTTATGTGTTTTGAAACGGAGTTCCTATGACATCTTAATTATTGCATAGCTTAAAGTTTTAAGGAGTTAGAAAAACCTGGGATCAGATTAACTGAAAACAGCTTTTGTTATATAGTGACAATACCTGGGGGAGTGACTAGTAAACCTATTCACAGGTAACAGCTACCAACTGTTTTGTACATTTTTAATGTTCCTTTGAACAGTTCCGTTTAATAGGTAGAGTGCACTTTAGATCAGTCACGATATTGTATAAGCTCTAAGGATTACCGCTGCATTTCATTCTAATGAATAAAGAATAACAGCGTTTATTGCAAGTAGAGTTCGGCATGCAGCAGGATGACAATTTAAGATACTAATAAGCTCAGGATGAGAATATGACAAACGCAATTCCCACAAGATCACTTCGCTTGTCTCCAACACCAAAGTTAAGTTAGTTCTTCTATACGAGTCATGGACTTCACGCACACCTTACCTAAAGCATTCACAAAAGACTGCAGACTTTCACTAACAACTGCCTTTGCTCTATAATGAGGATCAGATGGCCAATCAGAAAGGATTAACATCAAGGAGCTCTACCAGGCAATGGACCAACCTAGAAGCTATAGCTCAACAAATATGCCAGAGAAAATTGAAATGGATCGGACACACGCTGAGGAGACCGTTGAATGATAGGGCGCATAAAGCCATTGAATAGAACTTGAATGGGAAATGACGTGTTGGACGTCCATGGGTGACATGATGGCGACTATGTAAGGAGGGGATGAAAAGTTATGGACAATCGTGCAACCAGCTAGAAAAGACTTCGTAGAACAGAATAAAGTGGAGATGCGCTGTTGAATCTCTGTGTCCCACTTAGAACCCAAGGGAATAACAATAAACTAAACCTCATAAACAATCGTAAACGTCATAAAGAGCATCTCAAACAAACTACAGACCTTCATTAACAGTTGTCTTCGCTCAATACTCAAGATCAGATGGCCAGAAAAGATCAGCAATAGGGATCTCTGGGAGCGAACCAACCAGGAACCGATTGTGAAACAAATAGGCAGGAAGAAATGGAGATGGATTGGCTGGCCATACTCTGAGGAAACAATCCATCAAGTGACATCACTAGACAAGCGATTGCTCGAGTGGAACCCGAAAGGGAAGCGGCGAGTTGGTCGTCCTAGGGTGACTTGGAGGAGGTCATGTGAAGAGGAGATGAAAACGTGTGGGCAGACTTGGAGCCAGGTGAAGACTCTAGCAGAGAACCGAACGCAATGGAGACGCACGGCTGAAGCCCTATGTTCCTCTAGGAATTAAAGGAAACAATAATATAATAATAAACCTCATCTGGCTCAAATTTCCCCATTCTTTAAAAAGATAACTGGCAAACACAGTCCTCCTTTTTTTGTGGTTAAATCTCTTATCAACAGAAGTCCATCTTTTACTTTCATTCAACAGTGTCAGTTTTGATGTTCATAATAAGCTCAAATTTCATAGTTTGGAAAACAAACTGACACACTATGGCATATGATGTTTATCAGTATGAAAATAATAAACATTTCTAAATAAATGAAAAACAAACTTCTGTTTTTGTTTTTCTCTTTTCTTATTAATACTTTTAGAATTTATCATTTTTTTATAATAATGAACAGTGTCAGTTTCCTTTATTAAAAGTCAAAATAAATATTTTTTTTCCAAAAAATGGCACTTGAAAAAATATATAGCAGCAAAAAAATATGTGTGAAATATTGTTTACAGAATAATGTTTACGTAGAAGTGTGAAAATCTAACTTAAAATCAAATATATATATATATATGAATTTGTCAGGAACCAGCATCAGTTAGAGATTGTTGAAAACCAGGGGGAACTGGACAGTTGTTTCCTCCTAGTTTGGGACTCTTCAGCAGTGCACACCCATGGCCTCCTCGGGGGTCGTGCCCAACACCTTCACTCTTGGGGACCAGTTCGTCCACCATTTACCTACAGAGTAGGAGTTTAGTGAACAGTGAATTCTAGCTTTTGACATTTCCTGATATAGCGCTACCGTCAAATAATGCCTTCGGTGAACATCCTCTTCACCTTTCCATGAAGGACACCACCGGTCACGAATTCCCAGTACAGCTTCAGGATATCATACATCCAGTAGCCATCAATAAGCTGGAGAATGATGTTTAAATTGTAGGTGTTTGTGGGGATTAAGATTGATTTCAATGCAGACTTCACTATGTGAACCAACATCAGTTAGAAGATCACTGAAAACCAGGGAAAATCGGATAGCTCCTCCTCCATAGTAGAGGGTGAGCACCAACCAGGTCGAAATAATTGTTCAGTGTCCTCTAAATGATGTTGGTTCGAGGTGAAATCTACACTGAAGTTAATCTAAATCCCTACAAAAACCCATCATATATAAATATATACACATATGACTGAAGAATTTCTGTGTGGAGCGTATTCACTAAATTATTAATTCACTTATTGCACTTTTATCTCATAATACAATGCATGATATATAAGACCACCACTCACACGGGCAGGTCTTATAATATTCTCAATCGACATAACCGTAACTGTTTGGAAACATTTATTTCCCGATACGAATTTAAAACAAGCAATAAAGGTTAATAAAGCAGGATTTAATGAATTCATCAAATTTCGGTAGAACTCGTCAGCTGAATACTATACATACACGGATATATACTTTTGAAGTTACATTGGGAGATATAGGACTGAATACTTTACATACACGGATATATATAGTAGATTCAGAGTCTACCATGGTAATACGTTTTACTTATAACTCTACCTCTTATTATTATTTTATTATTACTATTATTATTCTCATTATTATTATTCTTGATTCATTTAAAACTATCCTTTATCAGTAACATTATCTTAACCCACTTCAACACTATTATTATTATTGTTATATTATATTATTGTTATTATAACTATTACTATTGACATCCCTCTGGCTGCAATTCTTGTTAAATTCTCTAATGTCTAATTGTTTATCTAAGTGATGTAATTGAAGCGTAATGCAATTTATCTTAATTTTGATCTCCCATACTCTCTCTCCCCTTATCTAATTGCACATGACCTGGAAAAACATTCGCACCTGTCTTTCTGCATGACTAATTCAATGTAGTTTATTTACTTATCAGTCCTATATCTCCCAATGTAATTTCAAAACTATATATATCCGTGTATGTATAGTATTCAGCTGACGAGTTCTACCGAAATTTGATGAATTCATTAAATCCTGCTTTATTAACCTTTATTGCTTGTTTTAAATTCGTAACTGTTTGGTTTGTTAATGAAAATAATTAAGCCAAACTTGGATTGATATACTTTGTTTAATGCATATATGTTGGAAGTTTCATAATGAAAAACGTTTCGTTTATTAAGACATGTATTCTGACGGATTTTGTCGGCCAACAGTTCAACATTTATGAATTTAAGTGATGCTGATAGTCAGACGTATTTTCGGAACACGGTATGAAATCCTGCTACCTTGTTTTCAAAAGTGTACAGAGCTTACTCAATGACTAATAGTCCATCATCACAGAGTTAGTTTGCAGGTATTCAATTGATTTCAAATTTGATCACAAACGAACTCCAATTAAACTACATTTGGAAACCAGAGAGTACTGGAGAGCTGTTTCATCCTATTTTGGAATGCTCAGTATTAGCCATGGGTGCGTGCTACTGAAAGGCCTCAGAAGGGAGCGAAACAGATATCCTGTATTCACTAGTTCTCAGTGGTACTCTAAATGAAGTTAGTCTATGTTCTAAGCTAAAAACATTACTTTTACTGACGTATCTCCGTTTATCGCACATAGCTTTATTCAAAGTAATAGCTTATAGTAATTTACAGACTCTAGCTTAAATTATCATAACTCGACAGATTATTCAGCAATTATTAGTCGGTTGAAGAGACTCAGATATTAAACATACCCAGAATTTTAAATTCAATGTGTATGAATTACAAACTATGTTTGAAATCTCTCCGAAGAATTTTAATACTGTCAATTTTAGTAATGTTTTGTATATAATGACAAAAATAGATAACATTTACTCTTATCTTGAGGGGAACCCTCTGGTAGTTATGTATACTACATGATATTTATGAGAACGACTTATATTACTTAAAAATTAGTGTTCAAAGGGATGTTTGATGATCATGAGTTTTCTCGTTAAATTTGCATCCCTTATTTCATGAAATGACGAAGATGAACCTGGTTAGAGGGTCTACATATCTATTAAATCCGTTTAATACGACTATTGAGAATGTGAGGACATAAAATTTACTGAAACCAAGAGCCGTTAAATATTAAAACAAATGACTTGATTGCTTTACATTCCTTGTTAAAATGTATTAAAATTAATAACAGTCCGGCTAAAAAGGAAATTTGACATTCAAATATTACAGCTTTACTCGAATTAATCTGTTATCTATTCCTCTAATTGTAATCAAACATCTTTTTTGATACATATACATGTCTATCACTGGATGAATGATGAATTTCAGGATTATATGAATTCATTTGGAGTGTTGGATAGTAGTGAGACCTTTTAAAAAAAAGATGTATACCTATACAACACTAAACGGCTTACAAATCTTTCTTGTTCACTGACGACTGGTTCAGAACTTCAGAATTTAGGCTTTACAGTTGTTTGTATTTATCAGTACATCTTGCATACAACATGAATAAGGTGCAACTTAAACCAAATGTAACTCCCTACTTCATTTAAGAGTACTACAACATCATATTTTTAGTCACAGACACTTTGTCTGACTATACGATATGTTTAAGTGAAACAATTACTTTCCTTTGAAGTATCCGTGTTACTGTCAGCAATATCGACATACTTCCGTCTCCCTGTGAAGATGCCGGATTTCGAACCTGGGACCTCTCGCATGTAAAGCGAGCGCTCTACCACTGACCTGTCGACATAAACACTGGTTAACAACCTCCTGCTTTGCATTCTTTTATCTCATCTTTGTCAACATCATTTTTCAATTGCCTATTTGTTTATTTATTTTTTTTTCACATAGGAAGGTGAAACACCTCTTCATTTGGCTGCAAAGTTGGGATTATCACTCATAGTTGACTATCTTATCGACTGTGAAATGAATCTGCTCACATCTACTGATAAGGTAAAGTTTTTTTCTACTTTCTCTCTTTTTTACTTTTCTAATTATTTATTTGTAACTAGTAAAAAAGTAAACAAATTAATGTAGATACAATTAGGTATCTTGGTGAACTGAGGTGGAAAAGTTTACAAAAATGAATCCATTTTATCTATTGTTTTGTTTTTCTCAAGATAACCCTTCAGTGGAGAGAGAGATAGAGAAAGAGTCAACAAAAGTAAAGAATACTGGGAAACAGAATGAATGCGTTGAGACTACAATGAGATTTTAAAAATTCATTAGGCTTTAATGAGGTAGTGAGAATTGAAGAAAGAAAGGATGTGATATCCACCTCCTTTAACCTTTCATGTGATTGTGCTCTCTGAGCTGGATGATTTAACTGCTAAGTTTTGATTGCTTATTTAGACTACCTCTTTGGGTTAAACTTCTATATGAAATAAACATATTTGAATTTTCCATGAATGATATAATTATCTTTCCTGATGACCTTGATTATGATAGGTTGTTAATTTGCATTGATATCAATCGTTTTATTGACGCGAAATTTAACTGTTTTTGTCATGTGGCTTATTCTTTATTAGATGGAGGATTTCATCATGAGCTGACATCAGTTAAAGAACCACTGGAAAACCTGATTCTCTAACTGATGTCAGCTCATGATGAAATCCTCCACCCAATCGAACAAAATCCCTACAAAAACCAATACCTGAAAATATTCTTTATTATTTGATGAATTTGACCTGTAAAAGTGTATCTACTGATTGAAAAGTAGTCTAGAATTTCAGGGATTTTTCCACGGTTTAACATTTTTACATTTCCCAGTCAAATGAGTATCTATAGTTGTTTACATCTATTGATATGAAAGAAAATATTTCGTGTCTTTTGGTGGCTAGTTCTTAGACTCGGAATGCTTATCACAATTCATGCAATTCATTTTTACCGTTGAATAGAGTATACTTATGTTTGTATGTAAACATTTAAATAACATTTTTAACATATTCTGTAAGATGTAGTGTGAATTTTAGCTTAATTCAACTTATGGTTCTTTAGTTATGAACCACTGCAGCCATTTTGTCCATTGAATATGGGATCCTGACCACCTACCTGCTGTAACTGATTTACAGGGAGAGATGTTGTAATCCCCATACTATCTATATCATTTCAAAGGTTATTTTTGATACGTTATATAACTTAAGACGCCATACTTTAGTATTGGCTTCAGCGAAAACTATAAAAGTTTGCACTAACTGACTTAGACAAATATAGGTTCGGTTACTGAGCTACCGACTTCCAACATAGACTTTTAGAGCAGTTTAAGCTGCCAAACTTTATAAAGCAACCAAAGTTAGGGAAAAGAATAAGAGAAGTTCAAAAGAACTGTAATAAAAAGAAATGTGTGGGAGAAATCTTAATGATTTGGAAAAACATGAGGATTTCATAGTCATGGGAGATTATTTTGAGTGAAAGTATCTAAGTCATTGGGAAAAGTTTTGCGCTATATCGCCAGCAGTCTGAAACTATTTGTTCTTAGAATCTCGAGAATCCCAACCAGACAGTCTACACCTCCCTGATACCTCAGACCTACTGTCAAAGACTTCATGCATTGATTCTATGTTTTGGCTTGCCTCCCTAACTCTTTTCCAACCTAGTTCTATGTCAGCTCGCATTACGCGACAAGGGAGGCTGTGAAGTGGTATGAGTAACGCCTTTTCCAGCTGTCTCATAGGATGCAACTTCACAACTGCAACGATTGACTCTCCTTCTTTACCCAACAGTCTACACATAATCATGATATTACACACCACATTGTAAATACTTATGACGGTAGATATGACTCAAAAATCTGTGGTCCTAGATAGCTGGTCTTATCGTATCTTCCACTTTCAACGGTTATGTGTCTTATCCGCAAAGAAGTACTGAGAGAACCGCTTCGCAGTATACACGTACTTTGATCGATGGCAAGATATCATGTCTTCGTCAGAATGAACTTAAGTTGGTAAATGCTTCGCGAGCCTTTTGTATTCGTGCTGAATCTTCCTCAGCAGTTAGTTGATTATGGCTGATGCCATGCTGAGCTATTTCACTCCCTACTTTTAAACTAGGATTCGGTGCCGCTCGGTAAAATGTACAACTGATTCACTTCAATAGTCATAAATCGTTACTGTATATAGTAAGGTTGTACTCACCATACTTCACTAGTCAAAGAATCAGACAGTTCCATCACTCACTCAAGGTTAATACTTGTTAGCAATGTACCACAGAATGATTTTGGTGCAGTCAACTCAGTAATTAAAACTTCCACCAAAAATGCTACCAAAGTGGCCAAATGGCCACCGCCTTCATGATGAACTTAATTTTAATCTCACCAAAGGAAATTGAAGATAGACAGGACTGATGTACGCTTCATCCACTCTGTGTATGTATGATATTTTATCGTCTTAGTTTAAATTACTCT
This sequence comes from Trichobilharzia szidati, assembly GCA_944472155.2. Classification (NCBI taxonomy): domain Eukaryota; kingdom Metazoa; phylum Platyhelminthes; class Trematoda; order Strigeidida; family Schistosomatidae; genus Trichobilharzia; species Trichobilharzia szidati. The sequence goes on along the minus strand of OX235271.1, from coordinate 96,263,630 downwards.
CGTATGCAGGGAATATACACCAATTAGAGAACTAAAGTCTTTCCGTAGCACTCTAATTCAGAATGGTTATCCCCCAGCATTCATCAACAGACATATGATAATCCACATAAAACAGGAGTACCAAAGAAAGTGTTAGCTATAAACCTGGAATTCAAAAGTGACACAACAGGTGAATTTCCTCAAAGCAGAGTATCGACAATGATTCGAAAAACATTCTTCACCGCAGCTTTACAATTCACCCCTCCACGCAACCTCTTATTCATCAAAACGCCAAAGAGAATGTTCCACTGTTAGTAACATCTAAGTGCATACATTATTTCACTTTCTATTGTGGAGATAAGTACATAGGCCGTATCAGTAGGATGCTGTATGTACGCGCATAAGAACATCTCCCAATATAACTGCTGAGAGAAGAAACTAGGCCAACCGATAGTTAAACTCCTCAGCATCTCGTTCTTACAAGTCATTCAGTATCAGTAGAATAATCTTCATAGTGGTATATAAGACAAGACCAAGTCGTTCTTTCCAAGTACTTGTAATTTTTAATGGTAATCATTTCTGAGTGATATTCACCACTTATTGTTTTTGGGTGACGTAATTTATTATTTTTCTTGATATGGGATTTCATATGTCTTATCACCGACTGATAAGAAAACAACTGATTTATAGGCGTTACCCTGACAACACCACACAACTGTTCAGCTTTGGAGTGAGGTTACGAAAAGAATATTCTTTGCTGGCCTATGTCTTTTTAATTTATGTCATTCCTAGTCTAAACATCTGTTTGATAAATCAATATATTGTGGATCTAAATTTAGAACATTCATTTTCCCTATGACACATATGAAAACTGTCATTAATATATTCATTTTCGATTTTTTGCAATTGTTTTTACTGCTTTCTTTAAAGCATTGGAGCATATGTGAAGATATTAGAAGTAAAATGAATTCATCATTCCACTCACTGATTTGCTTTTCTCATGCTTTGTTAAATCTTCAGTTGGAAATTCATTCGCCTTTTTTTCCTACTTTTGCTGTTATTGTTGAAACACAATGACAATGTGACAAATAAGAATGTTTTAGATTCCATTTTTTGAAAAAAAGTAATAATAAGGCAAGAAATAAAAATTTGCATTCGAACAAAGGCATAAAATTTACGAATGTAGCGTGATAGATACTTAGGATGTTTTATTAGAACGCGTAAAACACAAAGTCAATAGTACATAACAAAAATATTCATTCAGACATCTATAAAACACAAAATAATCGAGCAAAGAATATTCTTTTCGATAAATTCCTCTTCCAGGCTCTACAATTATATATACATGTTTATATACACAGAATATTTTAAATTAGTAGTTAATAACAATATCAGCGATTTTTTAAATAATATCGATTTGTAAAGTATGATCAATGCTATTGCAGTTCATTAAAGATGCTTAAATTATAATAATAATAAAGATATAACAGCGAATAGAATATCAACTAAAATTAGGGAAATTTCACAAAAATTCCGGATTATTCAAACCTGGATGGCCAAGGTAATGATAATGACTGAACTAACTTCTTTTGGATGCATAAATTAGGCTTGTTAATATGGATCCCCACAGCCTCAGCAATATTCAGTAGTCGAACTCTTAAAGCAAAATTGAGATTCGTAGGTATGCGGTAAATGACCATGAAAGCATGATTAACGTCAATCTTGTGTTCTGTCTCCACAAGATTAGACAGAATAGCGCTGCGAATAGATTTTGTTTGTCCTTTGCTTAACCAGGCAGGGTGATGTTCGGAAATTCGACGAGAAACACGCCTAATTGTACGGCCTATGTAACTGGCTCCACAGGAGCAGTTAAATTGGTAGATACACATGGAAGAGGCGAAATTAGGCAGTTTGTCTTTTATTCCCGAACGCAGAAGAGGAGTGTTTTTAAAGATACAGCGTAATTCAGCAGCAGGGAATGCTCTTTTTACCGCATTTCTAAGGCGCTGTGTTAGTATCTCACTTGTGTTGTCTCCTAGGAACTGCATCTGTAAGAACAAGGCCTTTTTTGGAACTGTTGGTAACTTGGGCTGCTTTGGTTTCAGATTCAGATTCTTATCAATAAACTTTTCAGGATAACCATTCTCACTTAGCAACCGTTTAATATTGTTAAGTTCCTCGTCAAGACATTCATCCGAGCAAATCTCTCTTGCTCTGTGGACCAAGCACTTTATTAGATTGCGTTTGTATTTCAAAGGCACAAAGCTGAGAAAATGTGTGTACTGGCCCGTTGATGTTTTTTTTTTCCTTCACGTTCCCAGTGGAATATAGGGCTTCAAGCTAGAGGCTTGAAGTTTCTGTAGCAGTGTTTATTTTTACAGGATGGGGTTGCTAGCCTCATTCCCAACCTTTCCTCTTTATCAGCTTTATTTCTGGTTTAGCGAGGCAAAGGAGTGCGTCAGTGGCTGGGGATCGAACCCCGGACCATGTGCATGGTCGGCGAGCGTCCTAACCGCTGTGCCACCGACGCACCGACCCGTTGATGTAGGTTTTCTATAAACACTTCTTATTGTGTCGTCCTCTTTTCTGGTCATAAGGACGTCTAAAAATGAAATACTAGAGTCTTTTTCTTTCTCAATAGTAAAATTTATTGCAGGATGGAAAGTGAATTTTACAGGAAATATTTGGCAGATTTGAATGTAGTTGATTTATTTGAGATGAAAAACAACCACACATGAACTCGTGATTCACAGAATAAACTGAAAGTCCATTACCTAGATCAATAAATCATTGAAGGAATTATATGTGAAAAAGCATATATAACTTTCAAAAGAATGGATATTGAATAAATTCATCATCAGGCTCTACAGTTATATATACATTATAGTGAATGAATGAATTAGTGTTATGAACAACATTAATGTTGTTTAAATAACATCGAATCAATAATATTGATAGATTACAGCTCAATAGCATCAACATAAAATAAGCTGAATGTCAGAAGAATTAGGAAAGATAATATTACAAATTCATGAGTTTATAGTTTCTACTGAGGGCCAGGGCAGTAGTAGGGGCTGGACTTGTTTCTTTTGAACACAGAGCACTGGTTGTTTGAGGCGAATTGCAATAGCCTCTGCTGTTTGGAGCATGCGGTGCTTCGACGATTTTGGTATTTGTTAGGCACCCGGTAGATTATAGAAAAGGATTCTTCTATGCTGGCTTTGTGACCGGTTTGCACCAGATGGTCTAATATCGAGCTGTTAATAGTTTTAACTACACCTTTACTTAGCCATAGTGGGATATGTTCTCGAGCACGAAAAATCAAGTTCCTAGAGCAACGGCCAATATAACTCGCTCCACAAGCGCAGTTGAATTGGTAGATTCAATTTGAAGTGGTTATTTTAGGTACTTGATCTTTCAGTCGAGGTAGAACCATCGGTCGTGTAGAGAATAATACGCGTAGTTTGCCAGCATTAAAAGTTCTTTGAACTGATTTTCTTAATTTCTTCGTAATTATCTCGCTTGGTATATCGCCCATGAATTGTAGTCGTAAATATAAAGGCTTCTTGTTTACAGACAGTTTAAATGTACAGACTATCACTGTTATATATTTTAAAATACTTCTTTAGTTTCTAGAGCTATACGTCCATATTAGTTAAGGAGTAATAGTTTTTAATGTCGTATCATTACGACCAGTAAAGTGTTACTGGCTAACAGTTTGAAACATGTGCATGTGGTAATGTACATTAAAATATGGCCCAAAATTACATGTTAGATATCGGAATAAATAATCATGAATAAAACCAAAATACATACTAGTGATTATGGTGTAAAATCATTTTTATTTTCTCTGATAAGTTCCAAAAACTGGAAGGGAAATAGAGAAGTTTGTAAATGTGCGTGTCATTATGTAAGTGAGTACAGAATTATGCAACCCAAAAGAAAATTTGTTGAAAAGCAGTTAATAATTGGATAAGTGAAGGATGTATGAATACAAGACAAATGGTCACACCTAGAAAGTATGACGTAATACAGTGACTTCTGACTTATGGATTCTATAGATGCAGAGCAAGGTGGAAACAATGGATGGACTTCTTTTCTTTGTATACAAAGTTCAGTCTGTTTCAAGAGAATTGACGTGGCTAACGCCTGTTGGCTTTTGGCAGTTTATTAGGCACTTGGAAGATAACGGAAAGGAATTCTGCGATACTTGCCTTCTGGTTTGTTTGGACTAGGTAATTTTTTCTATTCCTTTACGTTCCCAGTGGAAAACAGGGCTTCAAGCTACAACCTTGAAGTTTCGGTAGCAGTGGTGTTTATTTTGACGTGATGGGGGTGCCAGCCTCATGCCCAACCCTCCCTCTTTAACAGTCTTATTACTGGCGTAGCGAGGTTGTGGAGTGCGTCGGCCGGGAATCGAACCCCGGAACACCTGCGTGGTCGGCGAGCACTCTACCTCTGTGCCACCAACGCACCTTTAGACTAGGTATGCTAACATAGAATAGATAAGGCTTTTTTTCTTATACCCTTCTTGTTTACACTGGTAGGTATCACTAGTCAAGAAAAACTAGGTTAGTACACCAACGGCCAATGTAACTGACTCTAAACGACCAGCTGAACTGGTAGATGAAGGAAGAGGTGTCTAATCCAGGTACTTTATCCTTAAGATTCAGTATCTCAACCTGGCATTTAGAAAACTTGAGTTACAGTTGACTGGTAATATAAGTTTACCTAATCGATTTACCTAACTTGTTCATTGGTTGTTCACCAGGTACGTCACTTCTAAACTGAAGTAGCATAAAAATTAGTTTCTTGTTCAAAGATGAAACACATTTCCTTTGTACTTTCATAGCTATACGCATCGTCTCAGATGAGTTTGATGGTTGGTATACGTCACTGAAATGAGTGATTATCTCAAGCTTATCATAGTTGTTTTAACGACGGTTGAACGCATCATATGTACACAGGCAGGAAAATGTGAATTCTGCCGGTTTGTCTAGGGGTATGATATTTGGTCCGCTTGCGAAAACGTGGATAATAAAAAAATTAAAATAAATGACATCAACTATAAATCTATCCCTAATCGTAACCATAAGTTTAATCCTGAGCCTAACACTAAACCTAACACTAATCCTAATCCTAACCCTTATTCAAACCGTAATTCTAACCCTAGTGCTAATTATAACCCTGATCCTAACCCTAACCCCAATACTTACCTTAACCCTAATCCTCGTCCTAACGAGCTATTAACACATTGTCCAAACAGTACTTAAAAACGTGATCTGGGTGAAATTTGTTCCTAAGTTGGTGAATAGCCTTGATATTTCAGCTGTGATAGTGACACATGCCATTGGCCAACGACTAGCATGCGTTCAAGGTCATTGGGGCGTTCACACTCCTGGGACACTACTGTTGAACTTCGCCTCAAAGCATGACTGACACTTTGTGAAACTGGGCGATATGTACGGGGTGACTACTACCAGATACTAACAGATGTGACTGATGTAATCCTACTTCTAAACACTAAGTGTGACGTTATTTTTCGCCTGAATAACCTAGTGTTATCGATAATAAACTGAAAACTGAGTGACGAAGGTTTAAATCCCTAGAGAGACATAAATTTCCTCAGGATATGTTTCACTAATAAATGCCTATAAACATTAAAACCAGCTTCAGAGTTTCCTGCTGACTTACTTCTGTCGTCTACTTCCGAAGCAAACTAAATGAATGGAAATAAATAACAGAGTATGAATACAATAAATTCTCATAAACTTTATGTATCATGTAGCAATAAAATACTTATATCATTGGAGAGATAACAATAAAATCCCCTGTAGCATTTGGAACACATGCATGCATGCATTCACAGTGTACATCTTTCAGTTGTTTTGAATCACCACTTTGTTTACACACTGAAAAGGTAAACTATTGTTGCTTTCATTGAAGAAACTATTCTGTCAATACTTCCTTAGTGTTGGCGAAATCTTTCTACCCCCTCGCCCCTCGCTCCCCTTTTTTTAAGGCATAATAATAAGTATATGTTCATGTCGATTAACCCTCATTTGGGATTAATTAAGATTATCATAACGAACATATTCAGAAGAAAAACATACACGTTAAAGTGAGAAGTAGAAGGTAGTAGTGGGTAGAGGGAAGTAACAGAACTGGCTTACCCTATCTTTATTAAACAACAGTAAACAATAATCATAAGAAAATATAAGAAAAACAAAAAAACTAAGTGACTATTGATTTAGGAGCATTAACAAATGACTTTTGGGATTATTTTGCTTATTTTGTTTATTTGTGTTGTTTGTAATGTATTCCCTCAAGTGCTATAAAACATTAAGGGCGTTTTTTCTTCTTGTTGCTTTGATTTATGCTATAGAAATGTAATTTATAAGCAAAAAGTGATAAACTACTGAATTAACAGTTAGCATATTAAATAAGAGCAATTAGATTTAATGTAAAGTGTTTGTCACACCTGAGCTATTTGCCAGATCTTCTTTGCCCAACCTTATTTATCATTCCTGTTTGATTCTTTTATCAAGAGAGCTTCCATGGAAAAAAATCATCTAATCGAGAATACAGTTTTATGCATTCAAACATAAAGTAATGAAAAATTCTAATGTATCTATTGGCTTGTCATTGATGGTGCTCCACCATTCATGTTACTTATTACCTTGATAGTGATTAAGAATAATATTTCTTATTTAACATGATTCTCGCATGTGGTTTGGTTGAAGTTTTAGGTCATGTTGTAACAACAGAAGACAAGGGCCAGGCAACAGATCGTTTATTAAGGAAAATCAACACATATTTATAGATTTTAATGTACATTGTTGTAGATTATTGTTAGTTGAAAATACAGTCTTTTGATTGGTTGTTTCTCACAGAAAGTTAACCTTGCATCTCTTTGTGGCTGTGTCAGATCATCCATATTCTAACTGTATCCGCCTACGCAAAGCCTTTGTTCTCATTTTCTCACCACCAATATTGGGACATAAACATTGACGTCAGTTACTGTCTACCAACTTTGGCTAGCAGCCAGCTCTCACCACAATGTCATCATTAATAATGATCCGTTTAGTGAACAATGTATCCGTTTCATTTTTTAACATGAATTCATGGTGATATTATTGTCCTGCTTTTGTTCTCATGAACAGTTGTTGTATTCCAGAGACAAACCTTAAGAGTACTTTTCATGCCATTTATCGTCGTCCACAGGCATTTATAGATATCGAAAATGATTGTTTAGCTGACTAATACATCACTACTGTCACTTGTTTGTACATTTCGTTCATCAGGCTCCATTTGTCGAACAGTCCACTAATACAGAATATTACATTATTTTATTATTTGTATTTTATTCCTTAAACATTCCCAGTGGAACATAGGGCTTCAAGCTAGAGCTTTGAAGTTTTGGTAGCAGTGGTGTTTATTTTTACGGGATGGGGTTGCTAGCCTTATGCCCAACCTTCCCTCTTTACCAGTCTTATTGCTGGCCTAGGAGAAAAGGAGTGCGTCGGCCTGAGATCGAACCCCGAACCACATGTGTGGTTGGCGAGCATTCTACTGCTGTGCCACCGACGCACAACTAATACAGAATATTTATAAAATTTATCACAAACTTATGTCAATTTGATGCGATGATCCAAGTTAAAGTCAGTGAAGTGTATGCTACAGTACATGTAACATACTCATTAGAATTTCAAGTTTTGTCTAATATACATACACTGAAGTTAATATGACATTTAGATAATGAGATTTTGTAGGGACTATGATTAATTTCAATATAGATCTTTTCACAAACCGACATCAGTTATAGATCATTCTTGACGACATCTACTTTGAAATTGATCCAGATCCCACAAAAAACCATAATCTGCAGCTCATTGATAGCTACTGTGTGGATATCCTGTAGCTGTACTGAGAATTCGTGGCTAGTGGGAGCAAGCGTGTTCAGATGGAGTGGATGCTCATCAAAGGCATTAGTTCTACATCAGGAAGTGATAAGGTTATAAATTACAGTTCACTGAATTTCAGCTCAGGTGGTTTAATTTCCAAGTTCATTCTCTGCTGGGATCGCAGCTGTGCACTGTTGAAGAGTCCCAAACTATGACGAAATAGCTGTCTATTGTTTCATGGCTTTAAATGATTTCTGACCGATACTGATTCGTGACAAAGTGTTCATTGAGATAATGTGACATTTCATGAAACTATCTCTTCAAAATGAACAACCTATGAAAGGTACTTTGAGTTAAGCTATGAAAGACAAGTTTAATTAAATTTTAATTGCATCCCACAGAGTAAAAGTTGAGATGAATATTAATACAAATGACGCAGTGAAAAAAACAGTTCGTCGACAATTTTATTACTTGAATTATCCATCCAGTATAATGAAAAGTCTTGTTGTTGACATTTTCAGTAATAATGATTGTATAGCTATCAGAGTGAATAAAATGTTTGTCAGAGATGAGCGTTTTGTTGGCTGTGGTTTGTCTTTCCCTTTGGCATTGGTCTATGACAGCCATACTCCTTGACGAAAAGAATATTAGTTGAAATATGACTACGTTTCAATCTCTGCACCTGATATCTATCCCTGTTAGTCTTATTCATCAAACAGAGCAGTGTAGGTGGGATTTTCAGTTATGTATCAAATTTATGGTGAATGACTATCCGGATCCGATCACAATATTTGTGCTAATCATCATATTTAACATTGTAAACAGTTTCTACAATGCCAATGTAGCCTCTGAATACTGCGGAATGAATCTTCTAAATAATTCGTTGCATTATTACGTAATCAATGAATTATTTTCCTTTTTGTCTTCTAGAATGGCAATACACCTTTACATTTGGCTTGTATAAATGATCAATCGAATGTAGCATTGTCACTCTGCAACGCTGGAGCACCTTTAGAAGTTAGAAATAAGGTAAAAAGAAACTAAATTTTACAATTGTTTTAGTCTTTTAATAGTTATTTATGTCAATGGTATATAAAAGTGTAGATACATTGTTCTTTCTGTTGATGTTTTTAAGGACTGGATAGGATTTAAGCAGAAATAATTCAAAAGTAGTAGCAAATCATTAGCGAAATATTGAATATTATTGAATTTTTCCAAGCCTTTCAAAGCCAGTGAAGTATTGTTAAACTTTTCTATTGTTCGTTAAACTTAACAGAAAACACCTGTATTAGTTTTGCCGCTTAATTTATACCTACAATGCAAATGAATGATGATTGATTAGAAGAATAATAGTCATTGTTTCCAGATCCCATCGCTGACTACTCCTAAACAAGCTATACATCTGTCAATAATAGATTAAAGTATCTCCAAGACAATGGATAATTCTCTTCTCAGTGATACTTTAATGTATTTTGAGCTGTGGCATACATTTCTTAATAACTACTGAATGGTGAACATTTCAACTGGAAAGTTTGTAAAATGCTTTCCAAATCACAATTAAATCACTCTTAAAATGTTTGTTCTATTGGAAAGAACGGCCTGCGAATTACCCGCTAAGATTATCAAATTGTCGGCATGCATTTACCACCTACTTCTATTAATCAGTTGTAATATGCTTTAAAATAAGAAATTTATGCTTTTATGGAATGTACTTTTTTCATTTCATACGTGCTGAAGGGAGCGTAAGGCTTCAAGCTTTGAATTCACAGTAGCAGTGTTTTAAAATCTTTCTGAAGCTTAAAAGCGGATATATCAGGTTTAGGAGTGTATCCGCCGGGAATCGAACTCAGGTCTTTGACAGCGCTGGCAAGCATTCCATCACTGAACCACTGGCGTACCAGATGTAACATAAGGAATACTGTTTTCCATCATATTAACTATGACAAAACATAATAACGGTTGCTATAATTTTTGTTTGCTAGTCATGTCTATTAAGTAAAAAAGACAACAACAAGAAAACGTGTAATAAACATTAACAATTCTTGTAAGGAATATGTGTATGCATTCTAATGACAACTCATGCGGAAATTATACATCTACTTGTACATGTACTCTTCATTGAAGTTTTGTCAAGTCTAGAAAAAACTTATTCTCAGACTAAAGCGTTCATTGTATACGTAAACTGATATATAGCCAAGTAAAGCAGAGAAATGTTTACTTCTGTAGTACGTGACGATAGAGTCATTAAGACTAAAAGTACAAGTATACCTGAATAGATGACGAAGCTTAAAGCTGAAGAGAGGTAGTTAAAAAAAAGGAAACTGTGGCATTTTGCACGTGAATTTCTACTTTGATGTAGTAGTCTTTGTCTAGTCATTGGACTGTAGATTATTATTTGATAGTAAAAAGACATTTTAAAATAGTGTGAAATGCTTCTTTTACACAGGTTACACATTACTAGTGCAATAAAAAGAACCTGACTGGTTGAGATGTTCTTCTTTGACTATTGAGTTGGTAATTTAACACCTGGTATTTTTGTATTTATCATCACAGAACTACAGGTAGGCTGTGTGGGTTTTTACATCCGAGTGTTCAGATACTTGTTGATTTATCTTATGTTTGTTTGACTGAAGGCCTCTAACTGAAGTGTTTCTTTAAAAATATTTTCAATAGGATCGTAAAACACCTCTACTATGCGCAGTGTTTGCTGGTTCAGAGAGTTGTGTACATGTGCTTTTACGATCTGGTGCACGAGCAGATGTTACTGACGAGGTAAGATAGGTAGAAATTATTTTTCCCTATTTAAAGGTGATTAAATAACAGTTATGAATCTATGTTATTTTGAAACAGTACACCACAAAAGTGATTGCATTTTTTAATTAAAATGCGCTGTTCCTTCTCCTTTTCTGTTTTCTTTCTTCTTGCATGACTTGTCTCACTCTGATGAAATGAACTTTGTTAAGTATGCCGATGATCTAACTATTTCAATGTCTGTTAACTCCCAGCTAGACTGTATTAAGATGAACAACTTTCTATCAGGAATTAGCAAATGGTCTTCGTCTGATGGCCTTAAACTAAATCCTTCCAAATGTCAGACTGTTAATTTCAGTTTCCGATGTAAACGAAAGTTAAATGAAGCCGCTGGTTCTTATGACCCTTGCAAAATTGATGATACTGATATAGAAACCAAGTCTGAAGTTAACTATCTTGGATTAATTCTTTCTTCTGACCTATCTTAGTTTTCCCATGTCTTAGCGATTTCTAAAAGAATATTTCGTCTGACTTTTTACATTAAGAAGTTAAGGCATTCAGGCATAACCCAACCACTCCTCTTACAGTTTGTCAACTCATGTATTTTACCTATTCTTCTTTACTGTTCACCCTTATTCTTTCCTGGATTGCTTAAAAAAGACTATGTCATACTTCGTAGAACTCTGAAGACTGTCAGTAGGACGAGTGGTATCCCATTGGGCCATTTCGTTGACATTGTCACTGACAGGCACTTGATGTCATGCAACAAATTTGCTAAAGGAATTTTGTCAGACTGGGAGCACCCACTCTACCCGCAGCTCCAACCTTGTGTCTCCTCAGGTAAAACAAGAAGTCTTTTCAGAAGACTTTAAACACGTACGTTTAAGTATAAAACTTCCACTATACCATATTTCTCACGTACTTTATTTGATGAAAGTAGTGTTAGGCATGAACTAACTAACCTTCTTTGCACTACTAAATAAACCATTTCCTCCACCCCTACAACATCAAACTTTATTGTTAATGTATTTCTTATATTTATAATCCTCTCAGTTTTTGCTTTTGTTTATTTGTTTTCATAAGTGTTAACATCAGTTAAGCTGTGTTATAACTGTTAATTTTGTATTTCCTCTCACTATACTATATCAACAGAACATTAGATTCAATAGTCTATAACATGCTAAAATTTCCAAACTGAATCGACAATATTGTTTGAAACAAACTCACTGTTATTATTATTATCATTATTATTATATTTAATATTCTCAGTTCGTGCTTTGAATATTTTTGACTCTATATTGTAAACGTGGACAAATTCCTCTGGTTAATTTTGTTTTAATTTTATTTATATTTTAAGTAAATCAGATGCAATATTGTGACAAATGCTGAGAATTCCATTCTGTATTATAAGTACTGTTTTTGGAATAAAGTAGATTATTATTAATGATAATTTTTGTTTACAAATTTTTATCAAGGGAGGTAATACACCACTTCATATTGCTGCAATACAAGGGGATTATCCTACTGTCAGATTACTCTCTAAAGCTTTCACGGATGTTGACATATTTAACTCAGTAAGTTTGCTCATTTCTTTCTGTTTTATAACCACCGATTTTTCTAGTACTTTTTACTTCAAACTTATTTGTGATATTGTTTTGTTATAAAAGGCGCAAATTAAATTCTAAAGTTATTTTGAAATATTTCGAAAAATCTTGATTGACAGTGAAGATTAATCATCCTAAAAAGTTTGGCCGACACCTATATACTGACTTCATCTCAACAATGTAGGTCAATTTTTTTAAAAAAAGCACTAAATGAGGTGAACAGATAGCTAGAATAATAAAACGTTAAAAGGCAGATAATTGTGTATTCTAAGCTCAGCTGAAATTCTGAAAGTTCAAATAGCCCACTGTTTCACATCCGTCTAACTTTAGTTATCACTGATTTAAAATGAGCGCAATTTTCCAGCTTGTGACTTAAACAAATTTATTAACTAATCATGTGGAAATGAATTTCAGTCACTGAAAGATAAGTGTTGATGTTGCTTTTTTTATTATATATTCACGTGAATTCATTTATTAACTTTTCCCGAAAACACACTACAGTGCATTTAAAAGCTTCAGATCTTATTTCTATTGACTAGAAATAATATTGTATAAATTCTTGTGAATAATACATTACTATCCTTTAATTCTAACTTACCTACCTTCACATGCAATCCATATATCCTTCTAACAATAACAATAGTGATTAAAGTAGGCAGGCAGACAGTATTGTTTTTTAAATTTGTTCAGTCAGCAATAGTATCAAATGTCGATTTCAAAATAAGACTAAAGAAATCTGAGAAACACTATTCACGGTAGAATACGCTCCTTCTATACACGTGTTGACAATTTTATCTGCTTCTTTTTATAGAAGCACGATAATCAAATTTTTTCAAAAACATTTTTTAGAATGTGAAAATTTTCTTGTAATTACGATTGTTAGTAATTTCACCTATGCGGTCATCTATACAGTCATTTATTAGAATATTATAGACTCAGTGCCCTGTGAGTTTGAATATGCTGATCAAGATCTGAAATGTATTCAGAATTTAGAAAAATAATACAAAAAAGTGAATACTGAAAGTTGAATTTATTATTATATCCTTGGGTCCTATGGAACATAGGGCTTCAACTGCACTCACTCTTCTTTTCTGTTCTTCATCATTAGTCATACTTCAATCCTCTTCACAGACCTCCATGTCACCTTGGACGCCACTCGCCCTTCTTCGGCACTCGAGCTGCTACGCATGTCACCACGGCCTCCTCAGGAGTGTCAATCCATCTCCACTTTCTCCTGCATATTTGTTGGCGATTGGTTCTGTTTTGTTTGTTCCCATAGTTTCTCGTTGGTGATTCTTTCCGGCCATCTGATCTTCAGTATAGAGCGAAGACAGATGTTGATAAAGGTCTGCAACAGGCTGTTGGAAATATTCTTTGTGACCGCCAAGTTTCTGATCAGTAAACTCCAATTTATTCTAAATCTACAGGAATGTGAAAACACATTAATGATAATTTCATGAAGTGAATGGTTTACTGAGAAGTATAGTTGAATACTTAACATGTTAGAAGAAATCACTGCCTTTGAATTCGTCTTCAAGACAAATCGTAAGCAAGAAGTCTAATTGACACGGAAGAATATCACTGTTTTTAACCTATCAAAGTTCTGCAGCTTTATTTAAACTTCCTGATAGAGACATAACATAACTCTCAACGAAGATCGAAATAAATTATATATTCACTGAAGCTGTAAGAATATCAATCATGAACGACTGTGAACAACAGTGATATGTATGTATGACGTAAAGTGCTAGAAATTTATGTCGTCGCCAGATGGATGTAAACACTTTACTGATAATTTCAAACTGCATTACTACATTAAGTCAGTAATCTAAGGTTAATTATATGTTGAGATTTTATGAGGCACAAATAAAAGCTGGCATTCTGTTTTCTCCTCTGTGATTAGATTTTAAGAATGACGAAGTTTCACGTGATTGTTTAAATTATCTTATAGGCCGAATTCACCCCACTGCATTTGGCTGCAAGACATGGACACTTGAGAACAGTTCGTTATCTTATATTGGCTGGCGCTGATCCTGGTATCACGAGTCGTGTAAGTTTATAAACGATGAACATATATGTGCATATACATATATATATATATATATCCATACATTTTGAGGCTTATCATTTTGAGTATACTGTTGTCGAGATGGATCTGAGGACGAGCAGTGCTGATCTGCCTTTTAGATGGCGTGGAATTAATTAACATTTCATTGACATTCATTAAATTTAACAGTTTTCAGCTCATCTATATCAACCAAGCATCCATGCATTAAATGTTATGCTGTGGATTTGTAAGTGCTAAAACAATTAGAAATCTACACCTTGAACTTTCCGGTTTCCCTTGAAGTTGACAATAAAATTTGAATTTTATTCAAACTTTGAGTCTTGTAAATATGTGTGATATGGTCACAGTCACTGCAGAATACTTCGTAATTTAATTAAAAAAGGGTAGATTGTCATCAGTACTTAGACTAAAGTTTCTACAGTCGCATCATGCATTCATTATCCAAATACTGTTTCAGTTGTAGTTAGCGAATATATTACTATGGCATTGTTTAGCAATGGGACAACTATTGGCGTTTAAAATATTTGTGGTAGGTTATGTATTTTGGAATGACCAATCTTCTAACTTGATCAGTGCATGGCATTTTCTTCACATGTGGCTATCTCGTCATTTGTATTACCTGGGACCTGAACTAGAGATGAGCTAATATCTTATTTTCCTAACATCAAAAGGTTGTCTGCTAGACTACCGAGCCAAATTTAGACCATTTCCCTGATAATAGCAGCAAAAAGAAACCAGAAAATTCCTCCATAACCAAATATGTAATAAGGCTGATTTGGAGAATTGATATTATGTTGCTTTTTCAGAGTAATTTCTAGTGAAATTGTTGTTAGCGAACATTTAATTTTTTTTCTTCATGCATTTATAGTCTTTTAACAATGCTGATCTAATGATTTTCATTTACATTCCACTTGTGCTTAACATTTTCCATATTATTATACACATGAAATTTTATGCTAGAGCCTATCTTTCTTACCCCTGGGTTTCTTAGAATAACTTTGTTTTATTGAAGTATTCTATTCTGTTCTCATACGCATATAATATGCTTTAGTAAGCGTATATATGATTAAAACTGCGCCTTTAATTCTAAGGCAGAATACTGGCCAACGACGCTGGAGGTTCAGGCTGGAATTCCAGCCGACACATTCCTAAACATCATGTAGTCGCGAGTAAGCTAGGGAGAGGAGAGAAGGTTGAGCATGTGGCTAGCAATCCCACCCCGTAGAAACAACACCAACACCACTTTTCAGTAGTTTGAAGCCTTATGTTCCATTCGTAATGTAAAAGAATCATAAAATAAATAAATGTAATTTGACTCTCCAAAGTAATTCGTTTTACTATACACTTCGTTCATTTAAAGGAAGTTAGAAAGTTGTGTAAGTAACTTGATATGTTTATGAGCAATAAATTCTGCTCGAAACGTCATTAGTAAATATTACTGTATAACACTGTGAGAATTTATCAAAATAAATTTTACCCACAATGGAATTATACTCTACTACAGTGCACAAGTTCTGTTCTTATATACACCTTGTTCCTCGAATAATATTTGCTTTTATAAGTCCTTTGTCAAAGATTTCATCAAGAAAAATATTTACTGAAGGCGGATGACGATTTGTTTGGTGGTTTGGGAGTTTTATAGTGGCTTATTGATTTGTACAATATCACCATCATATCTCCATAAAATAAATGAAGTAGTTTTACTACCTATAGAAATACCATTAAATTTTAAAGTAGTATGATTTAATATCAATTTGCTCAATACCCAGGATCAAGTGACCGACCATAACAGATAAGCAACAAGTCACTAGAGTCAGCAGCGAACTAACCAACAGCCATTTGCCCAACAGATATACACAAAGAAGTGAATATAGGTTGTACATAATTCGACGAGATTGTTGAGTGATTTAATGCGCCAGGCCATCGAGTGGGATCTGAACGGAAGCGACGAAACGGATTTTCGAGGGTGGTGTGGAGGAGGTCGTGTGAGGAAAACATGAAAGCTAATGGGCTATCATGAAGCTAGCTAAAATGATCGAAGAGAAGACAATGAAATGGTGATGTGCTCCTGAAGCTCAGTGTTCCTTCTGCATATTTGTTGAGTAGTAGGTCGTTGGTCTGCTCGCTGCAGACCAGACATCTTCTTTTCTTGTTCTTTCTGGCCGGTCATCTAGTCTTCAGTGTTGAACGAAGTCAGGTGTTAATAAAAATCTTCAGTCGGTTTAAATGCTTTGGGTGGCTCTGGAATCTGTGGAAGCACTAATTTGACTAGGACGAGTAAGTGATCCTTCGCCTTTAAAATCTTTATTCTAACCATGGCAGTTATTTTCAGTGCAGATTTCGTCGCGAACCAGTTTCAGTTAGAGATCTTTGAAAACCAGGAAGCACTGAACAGCTGTTTTTCCTTAGTTTGGAACTCTTCAGCATTGCACATCCAAGAACCTACCAGGGATCGAAACAGAGACTTTCCATTTCAGAGACCAAGCTTATTGATTATTTAGCCATCTGGACTGTCCAGTGCCCTCTGGTTTTCAGTGATCTCTAACTGATGTTGATTTGTAACGATATCTCCACGGAAATTAATTCGAATCCCTACAGAAACTCATTAGTGCGTCGGTGGCACAGTGGTTAGGACTCTC
Organism: Trichobilharzia szidati; assembly: GCA_944472155.2. Classification (NCBI taxonomy): domain Eukaryota; kingdom Metazoa; phylum Platyhelminthes; class Trematoda; order Strigeidida; family Schistosomatidae; genus Trichobilharzia; species Trichobilharzia szidati. The sequence goes on along the minus strand of OX235271.1, from coordinate 96,246,685 downwards.
ACCGACCATGGACATGGTCCAGGGTTCGATCCACTGCCGGCGCACACCTGATATCTATGATCGGCCTGTAGAATTTGGGCTACCGATATCACATGCTGAAAATTCCATACGTGTACCACAATACGGTGCGGAATCAAGCTATAATCAAAAAATTAAAAAAATTAATAAAAAAATTATCTAAATACTGTAGTTATGCCTGAGAATGTAATCTAATCGAAATTTTAGGAGGTGGAATGACTTACGAAACTCACTCAGTGTATTTTTTCATTTCCTATGATGATGGAATAAACGTACCTTTGTAAAAAAAAAAAACAACGCTACCATCAGACTGCACCAGTGAACTACTGCTTACCAGTAAAAGAAAGTGTAGGAAATAACACAGCTGACAGTAGACAGATTAATACTAATAACCGTATAGCCACATTTCGCGTACACTACGAAAATGAAAACAGTGTGGAGTTTTGACTTTTTCATTGACATGCTGTTGACTAATGATGATTTCCCTACGGAACCACACCAATTCCTCTTATTCATTAATATCTGTAGTTTTCAATCAAAGATGTTATTAAGAGATGTTATTACTTAGACTCCTGATAGTTGAGTATTTGTGTGTAATTCACTCTATACATTCACTTCTCTTCTTAGACGGGAATAACGCCAGATGTTATGGCTTTTGCTCAAGGCTATGCAAAAGTTGGGATGTTGTTAACCAAAATGAAACCAGTAAGTTATACACTGATAATTTTATGACAAAAAGATTAATTATTTGCCTAAGGGACTATTTTACTTGGGTTGAAATAATTCAAGGTTAACTTTTTAATACTAACGAACATGCTGTATTTATCCTTAGTGTATGAACAATAATCTTTCACCTTCTTTCCCTGACTAGTATGCATATAATTGGAGGCGGTCATGTGATGAGGGATGAGTTTCTCTTAGGTTAAAGATATATACACACCTGGTTATTTTCAGTAGATAATGAACTTAGGTGTTAAATACTGATATCGTTAGAAACTGGCTGTTTGTGACTACTTGCAGTGTTACACGAAGTGGTGCTATTCGATTCAGTAGCAATTTAAAGAGGTCGTTCAGTAAAGTTTGGCTAGAAGGAGTGAATTGTATTGCGATAGTTGCTGTTTAATAATTTACGAATATAAGCACATATCTCGAATATAAGTCCATGATTTACGTACATTTTTGAAGCATAGACTGTCACAATTTAAAGATGGAGTAGTTGTGTAGTTGTAGCATGAACAAACTAACTTAATTCACTTCATAGGTGGAGACAATGTAATCAACAGAGAAAAACGGTGATGTGGTTAGATGATTTCCTAGGACGAAATTAGACTCAAGACCCAATTAAAAAATGAGTTGCACTGCTGCATACATTCGGACCTCTTTTAACTGTAGAATTACAGTCTCAAACTGGAATCAGTTCAGTAACAGCTCAATTCTAAACAACTACTTGAAAAGACAACAGTTCTCATTTCACCACAGGCGATAATTTCTTTCGCCATTATTGACATCAGTCCATCTTCACTATGAAAATGGAGCTATTACAACAACCGGCTTGGGGACATCTGGAGTTTTTATTTATTGGTGAGAAGACTAAAAGTTATTAGCTAATATGCTGTCCGTTGGCTTTAAAATCACGATAATGTAATCACATCTCGTAAAATTCAACCTTTTTTAAGCATATGTAATTCAAAGTTTCATATAATGTGGGTCTCAGTCAATGCACAGCACAGTTTGAAACTGCAAAAACGACCAGACTGAGGGTTACAATCCCATATTGAAATACTTTATGCTGGTATTTGATACTCATCTTATAAATTTCCAATTTTGAAGAAGGTTATTCAGAGTTAAACGTATCAACCATAATAAGCAACTCTATGTTCATCTGCCATTATGATGTCAGGCTCAAATGTATGTTCCAAATGTTTTCACCGCTAGTTATAACCCGCGATGACAACATTAGTACAGTAAATTCCATCCTTCTACAAATTAAATTACCATAGTGATCTATTTTCAATAAAACGAAGATCAAGCGATATTGTCTGACGTGATACTGTTGGTTGGAGAATACTGAGTCACATTATCACTGTCACCAAGATGAATTCGGCAATCGGGAAGTTATAAACTAGTTTGTGTGGCAACCTGAACTACTTCAGCTCTGTGAAAAGTTATGTATTGAACATCAGTTAGTCAGTATCAACGGGTTTTCAGTCGTGTCAGTTAAAGTGGAAGTAATAAACGGAAATGATAGACCTGAAGGTCTCAGTGAACAAAAAGTTTCTTTATGTTGAAAAAATATTCGCCTTACATAAAACTAGGTTGAATATATATAATTACTGTTAGAGTCTGATACAACAGTTAATAAGTAGTACTAGAATTTGACTAAATATTCGTTCACTTTCACTTAATAACAATAGCTAATTAGATAATGGGAATAAAAGGAATAGTTTTATGAAGTATAACTTAAAGTGTTTAAGGAAAGGAGGAGTATCCCTAAATTTCATAGGTTATAGCTATTAGTGCCAATACTGCATATCAGAGTAATAAATTCCATTGTTCGTTTGACATACGAAATGGATTTTATACCTTCAATTAACAAAATAATTACTGGTAACATGTGAATTCAGAGGATAAAATATCCGAATTTTACAGTTAGAATGACTCACTTAGCAGTTTGTTGCAATTAAAATTTCACTACGGTTATTAAATGAGTCAAATTTTCGGATTTTTGCCTCAGCTACTTTGAAGAGACTTTATTCTTCGTCTCTAAGCGCCAAAGTTTCTGCGATGCCCTTCTTGAAATTTTGTGATAAATTTAAGGGATGCATGCTTCCTTTTGATAGAGTGGTATTTCTCTGTTTTTAGTTAAGTATTGTCAAGCAAAGTATTCGAATATACAGGTGCTTAAACTAACATTCCAGGTGAGTTATGTTCAAATATTAATAGAAACACATCGAAATGTTCATATCAGGAATTCGCAATTAATAAACAAACATGTGTTCTTATCATAGGGAAGGGTTATCCATCGCTGTTTGCTTGTAAAATGCAACTGTCTTTATCATAAGGCATTGACAGTGTAGACAGTTTACAGATATATTACAACTGCTACTTTTATATTATATACAGCATACTTAAAATAGGTATATATAAGTAATAACGTAACTGGTTAGTCGCATGTTGCAAATGGAATATTTTCAGTTTTCAAAGAAAACTATGCTGAGGTTTCCCCTCGAAGTGTGTGACTTGAAGACGGCTAGTTTTATTCGAATATCCGCCTTATCGTATGAATCACTGATCTGTACTAACTGTTAGATACTTACATACCACCTTAGAGACTGAAGATATTTGGAACCTTAATATTTCCAAGCTTCGACATTCCATCTGATCCACCTTCATTTTCACAATATTATTATGTAATTTACCGGGGTTAACTTTCAGAGAGACAAATTTAAGCATTCCTATACGAAGTTAAAATTTTCATATATTTATAATTAAATTCACCATAGTGAATAATTCTTTTACTCCCTTACAGGAGAAGCGTACAGCCTGGATTGAACAATTAAAAGAAGGCACACATCGTTTTCCAAGAATTAAAGTTAAAATATTCGGTTCAAGTTTGGTTGGTAAAACTCAATTAACCCACTCTCTGTTAACTGGGCCTATATCTGCTTATCTTAAGAAGAAGTTGACTTCTGTATCAGAATTTGCTGGTCTAAGTGGTGAATTAGGTAAGAATAAGTTGTATCACTTGTCAAGTTGCCTTTTCATTTAACTGCATTTCTAAACGTTGACAATAAATTAAAAAGCCTAGGCATGCAACTGATCATTTCCTATTTTGACAGGTTTGTAATCAAATATGGTACTGTCGAAGCATTGGAATAGTTTGACATTGATTATATATTTAAACTGTAAACTGTAGTTGTTTATGCGATTATTTTGACTTCACACCTAGTATACGATGTAATCCAGCGAAAAATAACTTCTTAGTGACGTACACGGATATACATTTCAGCATCACTTCTGATCACTTTTGAAGCTGAACTAAATAAATTTCAAATGTTGATAATCAGATATGGCTTCAATCCATTTTTGATTCTGTGAGGCGTATTATTATTATTATTGTTCCCTTGGGTTCCTAGTGGAACATAGGGCTTCAACTGCACGTCTCCACTTGCTTCTGTCTTCTGCTCTACTTTTCACCTGCATCCATGTTAGTCCATACTGTTTCAACTCCTCTTCACACGATCTCCTCCATGTCATCCTTGGACGTCCCACTCGCCGCTTCCCTTTCGGGTTCCACTCGAGCTATGGCCTGACGCGCGATGTCACCCAGCGGCCTCCTCAGCGAGTGTCCAATCCATCTCCACTTTCTCCTGCATATTTGTTGGGCGATTGGTTCTTGTTTTGTTTGTTCCCATAGTTTCTTGTTGGTGATTCTTTCCGGCCATCTGATCTTGAGTATAGAACGAAGACAGTTGTTGATAAAGGTCTTCAACAGGCTGTTGGAAATATTCTTTGTGACCCGCCAAGTTTCTGATCCGTATAGAAGAACTGACTGACTTGACGTTTGTATTGAAAATCCGAATTTTGTTGTTGATGCTGAGTGACGAAGATTTCCAGATTGGTTTCAGGTTGATGAATGTGTTTCTCGCCTTCCCGATTCTCGATTTGACATCCTCGTCCGTTCCTCCTGTAGTTGAGACAATGCTCCCTAGATAGTAAGTGAATGAAGTAACCTCTTTCAAATCCCTCCCGTTGATGGTGATTGGCGCTGGATGTTGCTGCTGTTGTTGTTGTTTGGTTATTTTCATAACCTCCGTCTTGTCTATGTTCACCTGGAGTCCTGTCTTTGCTGCTTCTTCGACCATGAGCTGACAGGAGTTTTCTCCGAGAGCTTAGGAAGTCCTTCTAAGTTCCATTCCAGACATGGTAGAGTGGACGTTTAGAGTTGCTACAAAAATATCATTAGACAAGGTAATAGTTTCAGTAGCAAGGCGTACGATAAACAGCTGGAACTTTTGGCGTCCTGAGTGAAAACAATCTTTATGATTATTTATAAAGTAAACTCAAAAGTTCGCTTGATCTACAATTAAATTTAGTTGAATTGTTACAGCGTATTTGAAAAAAATCAAATCAGATTTAGTTTTATCCATAAAGGGAATTGTAACTGTTCTATTTTTGGAACAGTTTGAATGAAAATGCATTCATTAGTTCATTGACAGATGTATATATGTTTGTATGTATATAAGTACGTATGTGCCTACGTACCTTGAATTATGTAATGTCAACTGATTCTATGTATCTCTTCATTAAATATGTCTATCTTCCTTTCAGTTCAATTTATTTATTTATAATACTGTTTCTGCTTACTTCCTACTTTGGTAAAGAGTAACACTTTTATTTCCGTTTCTATGTGTAACTATTTTATAACTTGTGTCATAGATAAGTTGATGCTTCTGCTTGACTAATTTATATGCCAAATTATGCAAAGTTGTACTTGATCTGTGATTTTTGTTATCACTTTTTGCTAGAGCCTGTCTACTTACCATTGATTAATGTCCTCTATGTAAGCTGTTTAGTGGATGTGTGTTGTTAACCTAGTTTAAAATGCATATCATGCATATTATACTGTCACGTTGTTAACCAATAGTAATACTTTAGTCTGTCTTGTTTAACATTTCAGTAGTACGGATGCAGTATCCTGGTATTTATTTATTCATTTTATATCCCTACTTGTCTGATTTAATTTGGCTTAGATAATCAATCTCTATCGACTTATCTCAAGTCATTGTAGAGGTATCGGTACTAGGAATAGACATTTCAACAGAGACCAAGCGTTTCGGTTCACTACAACTAACTGAAGAGAAATATAAAATAATTAAAACAAATAACAGTTGATATCCGTTGCACATGAGGCTGCTCTTGTGGCTAGTCTAATGGATAATACCTTGGCGTTTTGAGATGACGGCTGCTGAGTTTGACTGTCACCAGTGACACCATCAATGATCAGGAATGCTGATATGTTCAACTGACGACTCTAAAATGTGATGAAAGGCGCGTCAGAAACTCCAGTGCTAGGCACCAAGTAGCACTTTCTGAGTAATCAATAATATTCGAGTGTTGGTTTTCAGGGATTTGATTCGCATCAAGATTTCATCATGAGCTGACATCGGTTAGGGAACAATTGGAAAACCTGGGAGTACTGCCAGACAGCTGTCTCGTCCTAGTTGAGGACTCTTCAGCAGTACTCAATCATCGGGGGTCGAACCTAGGACCTTCCAGTTACAAGATCAGCGAGCTCGTAGACCATTAAGCCACTGGGACCCGATCCAATGGCCAGACCATGAATTCCAACTTCTACTAATTCACGATATAGTGTGACCAATAGCGAATGTCATCGGTGGCGAGTATTTGTCCTCACACCTGACCTACTGTAACCTGGGTTCGAACCCCAGTGGGTGCGTACTGAGAAGAGTCCCAAACTAGGACGAAATAGCTCTCCAGCACTCCCAGGTTTTCCAGTGGTTCTCTAACCGACATCGGTTCATGATGAAATTCAATAATGTACCGTCGTGAAGTTTTCCAAATGCATAACCGCGGTCCTTCTAACTTGTAAACCGATATTTAGGTGGAATTTTAAATCGAAAACTACACTTTACTAGGAATACATGATTACAATACACCTATAAATAATGGATTTATTCTTCACATACAGTCTCTTAGTCCGTCATAGTTGTATTGAAGGATAACTGTTTCTTTCCAGCCTAGTAATTTAAATTTTGCTGAACTCTGATGTAATTAATCCATCTTTTATAAATATGCAGGACGTTGTATTGAAAAGAAATGACGTATTTAAAGAGTGTGACATCTGTGAAAATTATCTCAAGAGACCTGATCACACAAAATGCAATCAGTTTAGATGGTTGGAGGCAATCGGTAGGAGCCTTCGACCAGGTTTCGTGCTAGTTGGCACTCACCAGTCAGCAAGGCGTATCTGCAATGGCGAGCCACCTAGTGGCATGGTGGCCACATTGCAAACCTGACTGATAGAATTCACTGTGCACCGAAGAAAGGACTAGACATATCACACTAATTACTAGTGTCCAATCAAAGTATACAGTTTATTTAAGTAGACGAAAAGCACTCACAACAATCCGTATTCTTCATTATCCAATGTTTATACTACTCAGGTGTGACTCGAAAGTACTAATGGCTTGTTTGAGTGATATTCATTTGCTCATATCATATGCTGTGGCTATATATATTCTGATGATGGTATTTTATGTGAATATGAAAATATAGAAAGGATTGAAAAAAGCAGTTATTACTACAGGGAGGATTCAACGGGTGGCAAAAGAGGAAACAAAATGTTGCTGAACAAAGTGTAACAAAAATAAGAATAAAATTATCGAAATAGGTCAAGCATCAAACTTTGTTTGAGGAAAAAGATTCAAGTCCTCACATAACCAGTATATATATATATATACATATATATGCTTTCAAGTTAATGAAAATAATTTCAAAAACTTTTATTGGAAATCATCTCCATCACTGCAAAGTGAATGCTTTGCAGTTAAACACACACACAACTCAAAAATTATGGTGACGATTTATTTTAGCTTAGGCGGACGATATTATGGTGTAGTTGGATGTTTATTTGAGTAGCTTTCATTGTCTTTCTAGACAATACATTCACCTTAGGCTTAAGTTTGAAATAAACTTTTATAATGCATTATTTGTTTATTGGGCATTTCTCCTGGTAATCTTGACTGTTTTGAGATTTTTCCATTCTCTAGTTCCCTTGTATTGGTATTGATTATTTTGTTGACCTGAAAATTAACCTTTTTTCCCATACGACTTCATTTACATTGATTGATAAATCTTATCTGTGTCAGTATGTCTGTTGATTGCAGATTCTTGGGCATTCTTAGTGTTTCTTTTGTGTAGGATTTCTAGATTTCTTTTAGTTGTATTGTTGTCCGTAGGTGTCTGCAAGAATTGATATGAGGGTATGGATACCATGTCTTTTGATGACCAGTTCATTTTTGTGGCTGTGAATATGAAGACGACGTCCACTTCGACCAATATACTGCTTTCCACAGTTTTTGCAGTTTATCTTGTAAGGGATGTTAGTTTTGTCTTCACTTGTTGTTGCGTCTTCCGGTTTTGTGGTGTCATCTATTCCAAAAGGACTTCAACAGTCTTGTAGTAATTTCACAGATATTCTCTATATATGATGGAACGATTTTCTTTGCGATTTCACTAGACAGCTTTGAAGTGGTCGAATGAATAGAGGGTAGACGTCTTTTGATGAAGGTTAGTGGATATCCATTTTAGTGGGAGATATTTCGCCCATATACTCCTCAAGACATGAATGCTGCATTGTAAAGTATTCTAAAAGCTTATTTCATATTGGAGTCTGTGACGAGGATTTTGTCAATAAGATACTGAAAGCTTCTCAATGAAACCGTCCAACTCACAGAACACAACTACGCCATTATAGTTCAGAAAGCACAATAGCACCAAAGTCCTCTATCTGTAAAATAAATCGTTTTAAAATCAGAGTTTGGAAATCAAAGTGTTTTCCTGTCATTTGAATGTATATGTGTGTTCTCTATTAGTTAGCATAACAGATTATTTAATTTTCTCAAAACTACTATAAAGGGTGGGAAAAACGATATTACATAAGTTAATATTTAGTAAAGAGTGAAATGAATAATGTCACGTTCTCTGAAGAAGGATAAACAAAGATATGTAACCTGTTGTACAAAAGACAGAGGATGTATTTTGAGTTGAAAGCTGCGCTAACACATTTTCTTCTGCATAGTGTTATGTCTTTGAAGCTTGTCTTTAGGGTGATGCTGATTAGAAATCTCTTTAAACATCGTTCTGTGCAAAATGTTTTAGTCAATATGAAGATGTTTGTTTCGATAAAAGTTTTATTCCTCCTTTGCAAGTTGCATGTATTCTGAGGATAAGAAATAGATGTCTGAGGTATCCCTTACAAAAGCTATTATATAAGGTGTGCTCAAACCGTGTAATCAGTGTACTTTTAAACCGAAAAACTTTTCTATCTACGGCAATCAAGCTCCAGTCATTAACATTTTAATAACTGAATTGTCCAGGCGGAATATTACTGCTTAAATAGGTAAACTAGATAAAACATTTACATTTTGTAACTGTCGGTCAGTATTGTTAACACAACTCACTAAGAAATTTTATAATTTAAAGGTCAGAATGACCAGAAAATCGTCCATTTGCTTAATATAAAGCAGTCGGCTTACCTTCTGAGACTTTTGCAGATCACTGAGTCACAAGAATGATAAATTTGTGTAGACAGATTTCATGAAATAACAAAGCCAGTCGAAAATTTAGTTTTAATAATGTTGAAATGATTCAACACTTCACCTTATCTAAATAATATCTGGTCATCCTGTAACTAACATCATATTGCATTACCTATCTTTAAGGAAGGGAAGTTACAGTGTGGCCACCATGCTAGTCAGCCTGCCATTACGACGACCTCTGAGTTGTTGTTAGATAATGAAAGCAGTCGACAGTTAGCCTTGCACCTTGGTTTCATAGTTGTTCGCACTGGTCATCAAGGCGTATCTGCCATCCTGAAGGAACATGAAGGAAGCCATGTCAGCAGAATTGGGTAATCCAGGTTCAAATCTCAGAAGGGGCATGAATTTCAGTTGGCTCCAACCACCTAACAACAATTCAGAAAGTTAAACTTTAATTAGCGGTGAAATCATTAAGAAGTCAGTATCACAAAATAGGCTTCAAATTATGTTACTACAAAATTATCTTCATTTAACTCTACATCAACATTCGCTATTCACATTCCATAATGAATGATTTGACTGACTGTTTATATATAATTTGTATGTCACAGTGAGTTAATTCCCTAAACATAATTTGAAAACACAACATCTGTAAAATCGGTTTTATATCTACTCAACAATCTTTTGAATACTGAAATGTTTTCAAACCGTCTAATTTAGTTTATTTCATTGTATTCTGAACAATTGTTTACAAAAAGTGAATGAAGAATGCATAAATGATGAATAGATTAACACTACTGATTTGTTACTCTTCTTTTTTTTCGAAAGATAAACAAGAGGCATCCTGCTGACAGATGTTATTTAACATTTCAAAAGGGAAGGAAGCATAACAATCATTAGGTAGATGATAAATTAAGTTTAAAATACACAATGTGGCTTAGTTACATGTAACAGGAAAACGCTTACGGGGAGAGAAATGAAAAGTCGACTATGAAATAAGTGGCAAGGCTAATAGGATAATGTTTATATTACTCACAATTTAGATTATTTGTGATTAGATTTAATTTGATTCACCGAATTCATGTCATATTTTCATGTAAACATTGATTCACTGTTCAATGGAAACTTTGTTAAGAAATAGGGGTTTCTAAATTTTCTATGAAAAGTTGTGACCAGTGAAGTTAATCATAAAATGATAGAAAGATTGGCCGAATACAACACCACGATGTTTCTAAGTCCTTACTGTTAACTGAATTCTGTTTATTAACACTGCAATACATCTATCTGACTAGGAGGACTGCCGTCTTGATGGTTTGTGAATAGATATTACAGTTTTGGAGGCGATGAAGAAAAAAGTTGACCATGACCAAGTGTGTGGACAGATACTCAGTATTCACGTAGAAAACAGTGAGAGTTTGAAGGCACAGGAAATTAGATTCTTACTCCACAGTGATCTAGTAATGCTTTTGCCTCCAGACCTGAATTTGTTATCTCCAGTGGTTGTGGTTGCACATCACTGAATAGCACGAAGTTGAAACAAAACAGCTACCCATTTCTTCCTGTCTTAAAGCAGTTTCCTGTTTAATATTATGTTATGATGAGGTCTATTGTGACACTTGCAGGGTACAGTTGACCTACGAAATAAATTAGAGTAAAGCTGAAAACTGTCAAAATGTCAGGAGTTTTTCCTGGAATAACAAATACTAAAGTCTTTATTTGGCTAAATATAAAGTTGGGTCAAATTTCCCTACGAACCAACATTTGAATACCAATGAGATGCTCACTGGCGACTTGCCCTATCCAGGTAGGTAGTTACCTGGGGTTCTAGTGAGAAGTCGTGACCAGTAGGGTGCAGCAGGTCGGGTGTGGGGACAAATACTCGCCGAAGACATTGGCTAACTGTCGCGCTATGTCGTGAATTGGCAGAAGTTAGAATTCATGGACCATTGGATCATGTCCCAGTGGCTTAATGGTATACGAGCTCGCTTTGTAACCAGAAGGTACTGGGTTTGAACCCCGGTGGGTGCGTACTGTTGAAGAGTCCCAAACTAGAACGAAACAACTGTCCAGTACTCCCAGCTGGTTTTCCAATGGTTCTCTAACTAATGTCAGCTCATGATGAAAATCCTGAAACTAATCAAATCCCTACGAACCAACATTTGAAAATTTCTGAAGTGTTTATGACCTTGGGAAATTGATACATACATGAAATCCTGCTTTCACTAACCATTTGAGTCACTTTCCTGTCTAATAGTTTTCGTGTTTCTTCACCAAAAAATACCGGTCTTTCATATTACTGAAGGTTACTATGTCAGTGAACAAAAGCCATAATCAGATGATTAGTCTGATCCAGCAAACTGATGTCTACAAATCACAAGCGTAAGTTGTCTGAACTACATTCCCAGTGTGACGCCTACATACCTTTAGGCAACTTACAAGTTCACTGATTAGTAGATTTTAGCTTGCTGACATCAGGAACAAACAGCTAATTAATTGTCTTACCAACTCTCAGTGACTGAATGAGAGTTGGGACGTTTATTTACCAGATATATTTTCCATTCTCATCATGTGAAATGGCCGTTAACTATTTTAGGCATGCACGGAAGGCAAGTTTTAAGTCACATGCTACGAAATAATAGTCTGATGAGTCACAGTGGGAGGAAATCTTGATGAAAACATTGAATAAATCTTAATCTCATCTAAATTTTACAAAAGAATGTAAAGAAATGAGAGCAAAATGAACAACCTGAGCATCTGGATGGAAATACGAGTATATCTTGTGAACAGTAATCACGTCAGTAGGTCGTGCAGTTATGTCGCCGTTTTATATTCAGGCTGAAGTCATTGTAGGCGTTTTAATTGACGGCTTTCTCCTTCTCGAAGTTATCTGATGGATTAATTTTTCCATGTTTACTTGTATTCATTATCTATTCTGACTTTTTATTTACGAAATTCTCATTAATAAAGAGTTTTCAAGAGCTAATTTGTAGGAATTTGATTTGTTTCAAGTATGTTTCACCGAGTGACATCAGTCAGGGAATCATTGAAACCATGGAGTACTGGACAGCTGTTTTGTCCTAGTTTGGAACTCTTTAACAGTACACACTCCATGGAGTTCAAACTCGAAACCTTCACAGAAAGCAAACGCACTACTGACAACCACTAAGAAGGATGAAATAATATTAGATGGTTGGAGGTAACTGACAAGAAAACCTTAGCCTGGATTTTGTGCTAGTTGGTAGTCATCAGTAAGGCGTGTATACGTATCTGACAGATCAACATATTCATTACAATCCTTCACGAAGTCACTCTTGAAACCAAACAGTTCCGTGGTAACGTCTCTAGCTGCAGCATTGAATGACGCGGGTTAGAATTTCACCAGTAACATCTATTCCTCCATGAATGCAGATACATCTTGCTGATGAGAGCCAACATGGACGAAACTAAGGTCCAAGGCTTCTCATCAATTCCCTTGAACCATCTAATATCAGTTCAGGGTGTACTGCAATGACGATCCACTTAACTTGGTGGTGACCACCAGTAAAGACTAGATACATGACAATGAGTATACCTCAATGGCCTGCTAGTGTTGCCTATTGTTTATTCAAATCAAAACAATAAAAATTAACTATATACTTCAAACATTCTTACTGTCTGTTTCTACTGTCACATTTAACTCAATTTTACCATCCAACTTATATATCTCATTTATGGTATTTGTTTTCTCACTACACTAGGTCCAGTATCTCACTTATATCGTCATCACTATCCATACATTTGGAATATAGACTCAGAACATGAAAATTATACTCAAGGGATTAATGTTCACAGTAAGTTAAGTATCATTTGTTATATACATATATATATACGTGCATAAATATATGTGCGTTGATGTAATCGAATTACCAAATTTTATAGATATGCAATGTATCACTTTTCAGTCTGTCAGTGATGGAAGTTAATTATTACTTCAGTTTAATCTAGTCGATAATATATTTTCATTTTTTGTATACATCGATTTGTTTGAGTGATTTTCGAAGAATACTCAAGAGATGTCTGAGATGACATAGGTCCATAACACATTTGTCATTATTACCAATGAGCTGTTTGGTTTCGAGTAGAAAATCGGGCTTCAACAGCATTCTGTTCTCTGCACTCCTCTTTAGCCGGCCCCATAATCATCAATGAGCTTTCATTTCCTTCTTACACGATTTCCTCCACGTCACTCTCGGATCCAAGTCAAACTCGTCATTTTCCGTTCAAGTCTCACTCGGGGCGTTTGGCATCATTCACTCAACGGTCTTCTCAGCGCATGTCCAGTCCACCTTCACTTCCTTCCGAGTATTTATCAGGCGATAGGTTTTTGGTTAGTTCGTTACTTAGCTTACTGGTTCACTAGCTGGAGGAAAGAAGGAAGTCTGAGCATGAGGCTAACGACCCTCTTATGAAAAATCATTCCATTCGCTACAGAAACTTCCCACAGACAAGTATTATAACTGGATGACATTTTGAATACAATTCAATGTGTATTGTCATATCAGTTGAGACTAAGGCTTCATGTAATTCTTAAAATGTTACTAATATGTGCTATGTATGTCAGATGAGGTTATCTAATGGGGAATTATATTCTATCACTATAATCAAGTTCTTTCTCTACACTAATAAAATGATATAAAATTACACGTATTTATAGCATATTTAATTATATTTAAAACAATTAGTTCCCTTTATGAATTTAGATAAAGCAATAAGAAGACGTAATTTGTCTGAATCGTGTAATGTTGTATTTGCGCAACACATTTCGAACAATCTGGTCGATCACACACGGACTTGTCATAGGAATATATATGAAATTAATAAAGAGGTAAGAGGTGAGAAAATAGACTTAGGTCAAGTTAAAAGGACATATTGAAGGTCAAAGTAACAATGAAGACCACTAAACCAAATAGCAGAGGTAATAGTACATCTGCTATGGTATCAAAACAAAATTTACCAAGGAAGGTTTAATGTGATGACGAATTGTTTTTGAACGCATAAAGGTGGTTTAAACTTTCTAATTCCAGCTAGAGCTTCCACAAATTTTAGGATACGCCCCAAACACGTTTGATAGATAGGTTTAGAAGATGTGTTAACATCAATTTTATGTCCTGTCTCTATAATATGTTTCGCTAGGTCTCCTGTTCTCACCATTAATGGGTTCTGAAGATTCTATTTGTTTCTGGAGCCATTTAGGAATATGCTCTGAAGCCCTTACTTGCAGAGATCGATGAGTCCTCCCTATGTATGTGTGTCCACACGTACATTCAAATTGGTAAATACAGTGGGATGTGACGTCATTTTTCGCATGTTCGAAGGGCTTAGATAGATATATTGGCTTTGCATTCTCTATTATTATGATATTGGCTGCATAAAAAGTCTTTTTGACAGCAGCGTTCAGTCTTGGTAAATTTTGTTTTGATACCATAGCAGATGTACTATTACCTCTGCTATTTGGTTTAGTGATCTTCATTGTTACTTTGACCTTGAATATGTCCTTTTAACTTGACCTAAGTCTATTTTCTCACCTCTTACCTCTTTATTAATTTCATATATATTCCTATGACAAGTCCGTGTGTGATCGACCAGATTGTTCGAAATGTGTTGCTCAAATACAACATTACACGATTCAGACAAATTACGTCTTCTTATTGCTTTATCTAAATTTAATTATATGTTGGAAAAACACTTAAATAGGTGATAAGTGAAGTTTATTCTAAAACCCAACTCACGGAGTACTTCAAACCCGTAACCTGGCCACCTGTTAACCTAGATGCATGATTAAATCAGTGACTTAGTCTTGCTTTCACCTTAGTAACCGAAGAGCCTGCCCGGATATTATTTGAATGAAAGACACGTAACACAGTGCTTGATATGATTACATAAATAAGCTTTACTGTGGGCTATAATCATTCAAATTATTGCATTATTATGTCATTTGATTCCATTAAATGAAATTCTAATCAAAACAGTATTACTGTACTAGCAACTCAAAATCTTGCGTTCATTAGAACATCAGCTTTGACTAGACCACTAGTGGGGAAAATTTGATCGGTGTTTGCTGTTGCACTTCAGATTGTTTTTACACTTCATGTCGTGAACAAGTGAACAGTTCACGTTGAACAATGATACTGACAGTCATCAAACTGTATATGTGTGCCTATCAAGCGTAGATAAGACGTTGGGTTTTAATCCCAGGTAACATATTTCATTCATTTTGAAACTGTAGACAATCTACTAATAAGCTAATTGGATTTGTTTCCAAAACATCAAGGTATAACTGTCATTAATCTAAGGTTAAAAGGAAAGACGACATGTTTACGGAAGCAGGCTTCCGTTCATAAACCTAGCCAGAAATATCCATGAAATATTTATCATGAGCAGTAAACATTGAGACAAAATTTTGTAAAGAATATTTAAATTATTATGAATGAGAAAGCGTCAGTCCCGTTTCGTGCAGTATACAATCTGACGTCAGAAAAAAACCTGAAGTTAATCAAAATACCATTCTGAATAAAGCAGATAATCAATATTTCCAACATTCTACTGAGATGAGACATAAACATTTATTGTATTTAAGTGTCTACTGTGGAAATCAAATGAAAAGAGATATTTTCAATGAGGCTAACTGTTTTCAATTGAAAGCTTATAAATAATGAAAAAAGATATTTCACAAAAGCTCATCAGTTAACGTATGTAAACATTAGTAATGCTTATGCAATAGCAGCTGTAAACTGTTTTTAATCAATATATATATATATATATATAAACCACGAACACCTACATTTTCTCAAATCTGATTGGTTCACATGTTTTTATTCAAGGGCATTTGATTGTTTTATTTTGAATTTTGAGTTAAACAAAAAAATTATCAAAAATAAGACTGTTCTTCCTGATTAGCTGGAGAAACAAATGGCTTTCTCTGACAGACTAATAGGATAAATTGGTTTGTTGTTGAAACGGTCTTGAAACGCCTTCTGATGTATATATAGAGTGAAAATATCACAATTTTGTTCGGCCTTTCCACCCTGGCTTGAAACAGCTCTAACCGTGAATAAATTGTAAGAATAAATCAGCGTTATTCATCCCTGTATTCTTAATATATGTGGAAAATAAAACCTTTCTGTAAATAGCAAGAGATATACAGCCCCGTAGAACTGAATAAAAACGTAGGATTTTAAATGAGGCTAGCATTAGGGTGGTATTTAAACCAGTCAACTCATACAGAGACAAAGTTTGTCGACTTAAGGACCTGATATATCCAATTAAGAAAAAAGCATAATATTCTAGTTTGGGTTTGCAGGGATTTAATGGGTTTCGGGATTTCCTCATGCTCAGTTGCGACTGGCTTTATTCAGGTAGGTAGTTACCTGGGTTCAGGTGCGAAGTCATGACCAGTGGGGTACAGAAGGTCAGGTGTGAGGACAAGTACTCGCCATCGATGACATTCGCTAGTGGTCACACTATATCGTTGGAATTTATGATCTGGCCATTGGATCTGGTCCAAGTGGATCCTTGTAACCGGAAGGTCCTAGGTTCTACCCTCGATGGTTTAGTACTGCTGAAGAGGACGAGACAGCTGTCTGGCAGTATTCCCAGGTTTTCCAATCTTTCCCTGACCGATGTCAGCTAGTGATGAAATCCTGTAAATAGATATAATTTAATAAATACAGTGCAATGGGGTCAATTACATAGGTCAAACTACTAGATCGGGGTCAATTAGATTATTGGAATGTGGGAATTTAGCTAGAGCTAGAATAGTTGACCTTGCTAAGTTAAATAACCCTGAAAGAAAATTTCAGCCATTTCAATGCATTGACATGCATGCAGTCACACAGTAGGCTGGGACAAGATGAAAGTACTAAAAAGTCATGTATTCAGGCGGGGAGAGAACTTCATCACCGAATCTTCGTTCATCGAGTCAACGCTAAACACGTACAGTCGAAATGATGCAACGCTTAAACCGGCTATATGAAAAATTACAATAAATAACAAGGGGAATACAAAACATCTTTTTAGAGTAAATTTTGAAGCTGTGTGAATACATTGATATGATTATCGGCAACGAATTGTGCTCGAAACGTCATACAGTTGTCATACTTTTACCACTGTACATCATTTGTAATATCGAATTGTATTCTACCATAGTACCGAAATTCCACACTTACATTAATTAATTTTGTAAATTCTTGTCTGATACTTCAATGACTTTGCTGAAAAGTAGAGCAACTGGTACTTCAACAGGTAACAGAAGTGCCCAAATTATTTCAGTATTGGGTGTACGCTGCTATCTCCAAGCTACACAAATCCACAATGACCTCACACTAAGTAGAATGAGCCTAAGACCTGGTAAATTATACTTACATTTAAAAGTGTCATCAGCAATAACGTCTGAATAACTTGATGTATACAAATATGACTGATACAGGGAAATTACCATCTTTAGTGGAAAATGAACTTTTTGTGTATCATACGGGGTTCATCACAGATGAATATTATTTTAACCTGTATCCTACTGACTAATGCAGACTAACTGAATTAGAAAAACAGAAGTGAAACACCTAAACTGCATTACCCTTACTGTCTTACTGATCAGTCTACCGGATCCCAGACTCCGTAAACCAACTGTGATAGCCTAAGGGTGGTTTTACCATTGTTTTAGATGCCTCATTCTTACTCCTAGTTACTAACCGCGTAATAAGAATGATAGCATAAAATCAAACAAAGTCAGGTTGTCTTATGTACAACATCATGTTTATGCGATTAATGTACATTCTGATAGATGAGTAGGTCTGTCTGTTTGTTTTCGACATAGAACTTTGAACATATGTGCGGCAGTTCAAGTCACCACACTCCATGTAGCACACAAAGCAAGAGAAGAAAGTAGAAGAAATGCATAATAATATAGACAGTAAACAGAGGTGTGAGACAAAGGAATAGTAATAACGAAGAACAAAACAGTTTAATTGGAAATCATAAGTCACAAGGAGTGGATGCATCTGCGTCAGCCATTGAGAACGATTTTGAGCCATGTCACCAATCGTTTCCAACCATTGGTTTTTACCGTCCCGAGGACCCCAACCAGGAAGTCTACACCTTCCTACGTGGCTTAAACCAACTGTTGCAGATTTCATTGACTGGTGCCATGTTTTAGTTTGACCGCCGCTAGCTCTTTTCCAGCCTGACCCTATATCAGCCCATCGAGGAAGGCGATGACCAGGCATACATAACACATATCCTAACCATCTCAGTCGACGTAATTTCACAGTTTCCTCGACTGATTTCCCCGCCTTACCTGCACTCGACGCCTAACCTCAATATTGCTCACCTTATTATACCACTTCACACGGGAGATAGAACGCAGGCACCTGTGATCAAAGACAGCTAGCCAAGCTTTTCATGTCTTCCACACAGCCAGCCATACAGGAGGACGGAGCGGACTGCTGAGCAGTACACACGCCCTATGGTTGATAGCCGGACGTCACGTCCACGCCAGAGACGGCGTTAACTGGCATATGCGAAACTAGCCCTCTGTATCCGTACTGAGATTTCGTCAGAGATCAACCCTTTGGGGTTGATGGTACTTCCCAAGTAAGTGAAGCGGTCAACGTGCTCTACCACTTCACTTCCTATTTGTAATCTAGGGATCGGTGTAGTCCAATCCTGCAACATCATCTTGCATTTAACAGGGGCAAATCGCATGCCAAACACACGAAGATTGTTGCTCAAGGTGTTCAGTAGACTCTGTATTTTGTCAGCGTCCTCGCCTAGAAGGACTATATCGTCTGCATATTCTAAGTCGACGAGATTATTCCCTGGTAGCAAGTCAATTCCAGAGTCTCTGAAGGGAGTTATGGTTAAGTTCATTAGTACGTCTATGATGAAGTTGAGTAGAAATGAAGATAAGAATGACTAGTGGTTAATATTAAGTGATAAAAAAGGCATCTCAATGAATACAATCAAATTTGTTGGCGCTAGACCATAAGTAACATTCATGTTGTAAGAGGTATGTGCAGAATTTCTACAAACACAAAGATTTAGAATCCGTAATGTTTCATCAAAGTACAAGTTTCAAAGTCAGTAAACTACAGCATAATTAGTGGAATAAAATATTATTAGATTTTGCCTATGCTGAAAGTGTTTAAGTTATTCTAGTTTTGTAGTTCATTTTTTATGGCATTATGTAACAGGCGAGAAAAATCCCAATCGTCATTGCTTATCATTTATGCAAATCCAAATCAATAAAAATAAAGCGTAGACTGAACAAATTGTAACTTTTTTTCTTTATTGAGTGAAACTAAGAGAAGATATTCTCATTCCAAGTAAAAACAAGAAGGAATGATTTTTCGTTAGCTGATAGTCAACAAATTTGTTGCCAATAATTGTTCTATGTGATAATCCTTTGAAGAAAATCAATGCAGACCTTATTTTGATAATTTAGTATTTTCTATAGTTGGTTTGTAAGGATTAGATTTGTTTTTGTTTTTACAAGTTGATCACGGATTGATATCAGTTAGAGAACTATTGAAAATCAAGGAGTACTGGACAGCTGTTTCATCCTAGTTTGGGAATCATCAGCAGTACGCCACCCATTGGGGTTCGACTCTTAAAAACAGATCTAATCCTTATAAACCGACTATAGAAAATTAATCTGATGCTCGCTAGTGACTTGCTACAGGACAGAGCTTCCTGGAGTTCTAGTGAGAAGTCGTGACCAGTGAGGTCCAATTATATGTCACGTGTGTGGATGGATGTCCCACCGATGACATTGGTTGGTGGTTGCGCCAAATCCCGAATTAGTAGAAGTTAGAATTCATGGACTGGCCGTTGAATTGGGTCCCAGTGGCTGAATGGTATGCGAGCCAGTTTGCCTTGTAACCGGAAGGTCCTGGGTTCGAACTCTGGTGGTGGGTGCATACTGGCGATGATTCCCGAAGAGCTAGAATGAAACAGCTGTCCGGTATTCCCTGCTAGTTTTCAATGGTTCTCTAAATGATATCAATCCGTGATCAACCCCTTTAAAAAAAACAAATTTAGTATTTGTCAGAGAGAAGATATACTATACTGAATAAGTTTCGGTAAGCAGAACTAAGCAGCTACAATAGTTAACTGAATACCAAAATCATTTGCACAACATTGTCTTTTTAACGAAAATGGTCGGTAGAATAGCTCGAAGACAACCACATAACTTACCAGTGTCAATCGTACATATTTGATAACTTCCCTTTATATATATATATATTGAACAGAGTATTCACCAAAGTTGGACTTTAATCGGGTTGTACAAAACAAGGATTTCAACTGAGTAAAATTCACTTTTCGACGCTTACATTTCTCTAGCTGCGTACGCGTAATGGTAATATGAATTACAGAAGACAATAACAAGTAGTTTTCGTATGTGTGTGTGTTAAAAGTTGACAGTGAGTGGAAATACTGAAGTGCTTAGATGATTATGAATTACAAGGTGATTGGAAATGTGAGTAAATAAAGAAAAGTCAATATAAGGCTGCATGGACAGACATAAAATAGATGGTAAGAAGACTAAGTACATTCGATTATGTGAAAAAGGGAATCTGTCAAATTAAATTCAGTAAGACGGGAAAACAAGATGAGTCGTCAAAGTAGTATATAAAATGCTAGAAAGCGGTAAACTCCAATCAAATCCCTACAAACCAACACTTGAATATCAATAAGATGCTCACTAGCAACCTGCCCTATTCAGGTAGGTAGTTACCTGGGATTCTAGTGAGAAGTCGTGACCAGGAGGGTGCAGCAGGTCGGGTGTGAGGACAAATAATCGCCACGGATGACAGTGGCTAGGGGTCACGCAATGTCGTGAATTGGCAGAAGTTAGAATTCATGAACTGGCCATTGGATCGGGTCCCAGTGGCTTAATGGTATACGAGCTAGCCTTGTAACCAGAAGGTCCTGAGTTCGAAGCCTGTTATTGGGTGAGTACTGCCGAAGAGTCCCAAACTAGGACGAAACAGCTGTCCAGTACTCCCTGCAGGTTTTCCAATGGTTCTCTAACTAATGTCAGCTCATGATGAAATCCTGAAAGTGAAACAACAGGGAATATAAAGAAGTTCTTTGAATCACCTGATAAAAGTTAAGAACAAAGTGAAAAAAGCGATCATATAAACTGTTTTTTGCTAGCAAGATTCTGGCTCTAAGTCGTATGTTGTTAAGCAAGGGAACTCCTGTCGCTTTCAGCAAACTTTATCATGCTTTGTAGACATTCTTTTAGGATGCATTAGAAGCTGCCTGGTCATTATCTACTTCATGCTGTAAAGTAGGTGAATTAGTACCTCTACTCTCTGCTTAACTCCGTCAAGCTTAGAGTTGTTCTCGAACGAGGCAGAATATATATATATCTTGACGGTATCTCAATAGGTTGTACAACCTGCAAAACTTCAATAAAAAATATTCTCCAGTGAATAACTCAATTCCCTAATTTGACGGTCAACTTATAAAGATTACTCTATTCGGTTTGTTTATTTCTCTTAAAATTATACACAATTCACGTACCTAACTGTTTACACAACAAATAGCCAACAGTGCATCAAATCTAGTTAAATATTTCTAATAAACTTGTTCAATCAAGTATTTCTATTTCATTAGCCACAATGACTTGTTTTCACTGTTAATCTCTCCTTTTTCTTCAGTCAAAACAAATATTATTTATTACTGAAATAATGATAATTAAATTTCGCAAATCCAACGGTAAACACAAATAATTGTTTAACAATATCATAATTATTTTAGCGATGTATTCATCTCAATAATACTAGTGTTTATAGGGGAAAGTAGTTTTGATAGGGAATTGAAAACACAGAATACTAAGGATAGCAGGAAACAGTAGAGCGATGATATACCATACACCTGAATATTCCAGTTGGAACAAACGCTATCATAAAATGTGTAAAAACAAAGGGTTTCTGATGCAATAGGCCACTGAAACCACGAAAAGGAAATCTTATATATGTAACTTTGAGGCCTACTACTATGAAGCAATATTTACTGCTTCACACTAGCAAGAACTTTGAAGCCGTCCATTGTTCAATGTTAGATATCGAAAAGGATATATTATTTACGTCATTGTGTGAACATAGCAACGCACCATGTTGCTACAATAAATGTCGTCGCTAGGATAAGCTATAAAACCACACAAACAGCACATCAGTATTCAGCGAAACTCAACATAGTAGATCCGTCTTAATTAACCATATCACCTGTGATTTTAATAAGTATAATAACATATATTCTGCAAATGACTAACAGTAAAGTATATTTGAGTCTAAATACAAAAATTACACCATTAAAAGAAATGTAAAACGTTAAACTAAGTTATTGATAGGATGAACCAACGGAAGATTACCGCTATTTCTGGATCACCCGCATGAACACCTATCTTGTCCTATTTCACGCACAAAAGTAAATGCTACCGAATAGATACAGAAACGAAGTAGTCGTGAGTCGTTTTTATGTTAGGCTATGTGGGAGAACGAGAAGGCTGTATTCATAAGGGTAGGGATTGGGAGTTTATTTGAATACAGCAAGAATAGGCATTCAGAAAAAGCCTGGCACTGTAGCCAATTTGCCGTACAAACAACGGTAAAAGCAATTAAGGACCTCCAGCCTAAGTTTAATAACTTCCGCAGGATTTCTGAAGCCTCATCCAAACTGCTCGATCAAAGTGATTGATCCCAGCGGCCTACGAATATGAGGAGAGAAAGCTGCTTGGACGAAATTTAATGAAAACTCTTAACTACG
The DNA here is from genome assembly GCA_944472155.2 of Trichobilharzia szidati. Taxonomy (NCBI): domain Eukaryota; kingdom Metazoa; phylum Platyhelminthes; class Trematoda; order Strigeidida; family Schistosomatidae; genus Trichobilharzia; species Trichobilharzia szidati. The sequence continues at coordinate 96,223,574 of OX235271.1, read as the reverse complement.
GTAAATGATAATGAACAGTGTAGGCATAAAGTAAAAGGTAATGAAAAAGTTAGGGACCAGGCAGTACTGAACAGCCATATCGTCCTAGTCTGAGACTCTTCAGCAAATCAAATCCCTACAGGATGAAGCTTCTTGGAGTTCCAGTTAGATTTCATGATCTGTGGGGTCCACCAGGCCGGGTGTGAGGGAAGATATTCACCGATGACATTGACTGCTGGTGGAGCTAAAATGGCTAATTGATTGAAGTTAGAATTCATGGGCCGTTGGATGCTGTTCCAAGTGGCTGATTGGTCAACGAGCTTCGCTTCATAACCTGAAGGTCCTGGTTTCGGCCCCGCTAGAGTCATGAGCGTGAGCGGCCAGGAAGTCCTAAACTAGGACGACACAGCTATCCAGCAATCCATGGTTTTTGATAGTTCTCTAACTGATGCAAATCCTAATCGAACTTGATGCATTTTTGCGAAATTGTTGAGTGATACGTCAGTCATCAGAATATCAAGAGTATTACTGAAGATGTTCATTAAGCCTTAAAAAAAACCTCCTTTTGGCTGGTAGTAAACCATTCCAAGGGTAAACGTGACACTCAAAAGGACGCCCATTAAAATAACTTCAGTTGCGTAATCGCTTATTAACTGCCTTTGTTATTATATCCGACTTGCTGAGTCCCTTATGTCTTCAATGATGGATTCCGTTGGGACAGTGATACATTCGGTAAAAAAAAATGACAATCATAAGAAAGCCTATTGAATTCACTTTCTAACAGTACTGTCAGTGATGACACTATCTGATTCTATTCCTGACTGTCTAATATACGGATCTTACATAACTTTTTTACCCATCAAAAAAAACTACTCTCTCACAATAAATCATTAGATTTATGAAATCAAATTATTCAAATGATAAATAACATTTGTTCTACTTCAGGAAGTAAAAGTAATAAATACAATGAAAACAAGTAAATAAAAATGAATGAAGCAGAAAAAGACGTAAATGAGTTAATGCAGATTTAATTAAATGTGATGTGATGCTAGCAGTTTGTTATGTGCATAGAAAATAACCATTGATAAATAAATCCGTCCCCGCCAAAAAAATCAAGTGCAGTATTTTCCACTGTTTAAAAACCATTCTGACTTTACGGCAGTATAGAATTTATGATGATAATAAGCATAAAGGAAACAGTAGTGAATAAAGATTAAAAAAGGTATATATTATGGTGCGTTATACTCTATATGACAAATCTGTTAATACGGTCGGCACTGAACTTCATCTGTTGTGCGTTTCTGATGATACTACTAGTTGGTTGTACAAGCTTTAATAAATAAAGCAGGCCTTATTATTATTGTTTCCTTTAATTCCTAGAGGAACATAGGGCTTCAGCCGTGCTTCTCCATTGCGTTCGGTTCTCTGCTAGAGTCTTCACCTGGCTCCAAGTCTGCCCACACGTTTTCATCTCCTCTTCACATGACCTCCTCCAAGTCACCCTTGCACTGACGACCAACTCGCCGCTTCCCTTTCGGGTTCCACTCGAGCAATGGCTTGTCTAGTGATGTCACTTGATGGCTTGTTTCCTCAGAGTATGGCCAATCCATCTCCATTTCTTCCTGCCTATTTGTTTCACAATCGGTTCCTGGTTGGTTCGCTCATTTCCAGAGATCTCTGTTGCTGATCTTTTCTGGCCGGCCATCTGATCTTGAGTATTGAGCGAAGACAACTGTTAATGAAGGTCTGTAGTTTGTTTGAGATGCTTTTTATGACGCGCTGGCCAAGTCTCTGATCCGTATAGTAGCACTGACTTCACATTGGAGTTGAAAATCCGGATCTTATTTTTGATGCTGAGTGCTGTTGACCTCCACACAGACTTGAGAGTAGTGAAAGCTTGTCTTGTCTTGGTTGTACAAGCTTTAATAAATAAAGCAGGCCTTAGACCTGCAATTTAATGGTTGGGATTTAGACGTGTAATCTAGTGGGTTGCAGAGCTTTTGGAAGGGGTGTGAAAATGCCTTTTTATGTTTATGCATTACATCCTTTAGTGAAAGTGTTTTCTTGGTCGGCTTCATTTCTGCTGTTATCACACATTAGGATCCTACAGCTTTATAACAATATCTATTTAACGACAGTTATTCCATTGTGAGTAAAATTTATTTTGATAAAGTCTCACAGTGTTATACAGTAATATTTACTTATGACCAAGTTTCGAGCACAATTCATCGCTTATAATCATATCAAGGTATTCACACAACTTTGTAACTTCGTTTATATAATTCCATTATTTTCCATTGCTTGACTTGATTGGTAGTAGTATTTTCCATATTTCGACTATGAGTGATGAATCATTCCGATTGCACGTGTTGGATGTAGATTCGACGAACAAGGATTCAGTAGTCAACCTCTCTCTCCACCTACCTATATTACTTCTTAGAATTTTAACCCTCTCCCACTCTATTGTGTGGCTGGTGTGAAGTTTACCTTCTTCTATTCGTTTTATTTCGCAATCTAACATAGCTAATTCTCCTTGTTCATTTTCCGATTCAAATGTGAATTTTATTCCTTTTACTAGTGAGTTTGTATGTCTCAAGAAGCTAGAGATATGTTCTGGTTTTTAACGCAGTGGAAAATACTACTACCAATCAAGCCAAGCAATGAAAAATAATGGAGTTATATAAACGAAGTTACAAAGTTGTGTGAATACCTTGATATGATTATAAGCGATGAATTGTGCTCGAAACTTGGTCATAAGTAAATATTACTGTATAACACTGTGAGACTTTATCAAAATAAATTTTACCCAAAATGGAATTATACTCTACCACAGAGAACAAGTTCTATTCTTATATTAACGATAGTTATTTCAGAATCGTTTTTTACATCTTTCGCTGTGCTGTTGCATTTTCCGCATTATGAAGTCAGTAGGATTTTCACACTAAGCAAATCTCAAACATGTAGTATAGATATGTAACAGAGACTATATGCTACGTTTTTCCGTCGACCAGGATTACGACGAATGAAAGTGAAGAATCTTGGGGAATCATGCATAGTTCATGGCATGCTTATATTAAGGAACAGCTCCCCCTATTCCAGACTCTTCAGGCCAACCTACTTTGTACACAGGGTATCTTGATGAAAAGAAACATTTTTTGAATTAGAAATGTCGGTTTTTGAAATCCCACAGGGTTTTAAATATATTCTATATAGATAAGGTTCAACAAATTAGATTTTGACAACAAAATGAAATCGGCTACATTGCTGATCTCATGCTACTTCAAGCCCTTAGTTTGCAGCCAGAAACCATCGATCGAATATGATCCAGTTCATTTACAAATAAGACAATAAAATCACATGAATAACAATTCGACTGTTAGAGTGCAGAACAAAATTACGAAAGAAGTGAGCCTTTCTACGTAGGAGAAACCACAGTTTCAGCCAGGTCGTATTTTATCCTCTTTTGCAGGTCTTATTGAATATTGAAGTAAGTGATTTCAAAGAAAGGTTGAAAGTTGGCTCAATGCTCAGGTGTGGTCTCCGTAGCATGATGGTGTAAACTGTTGATTGATACAAGTGCTTGTTGGTAAGATCAAGTTGATCCTCACGCAGGACAGTTGTTTGGCTTGTTCAGGGCTGAGCTCATCACCAGTATGCCTTCGATCTGAATACTTTTGGTTTCCAAATGAAACCATAGTAAATTCTCATCTCAAACTTTGTATCTTGAAAATGACAAATCAGATTCTAAGCGTTCTGACAAAATTGTCATTTTGGTCAATCTACCTGCTAATAATCTAGGTATACAGTGTGTCAGGCTGACATTACCTAATGCCAATATAGTTAAGTTCGGGAAAAAGTTGGCTATAGCTTAATTATTCATCTAATGAAGGGGGATAACATGAAACAAAAGTAACTCTTCAGTGATCGCAGATACTTTAAAATTTCTGATCATAATTAAAATGAACTAATAAAGACCTCTAAAAAATCAATGATAATTGTGATTACTTTGGGTTGATTAATTAGAAATACAGTGGAAATTACCATTTAGATAGACATTTAGAAAACAAAAGAAATGAGCGAAGAAAACTCTTTTCCATAACTTCCTCATCTGGCCTACTGCAGGTATATATATACACGATACTAAAAAAGTAATTACTATTGACGATATCGATTTTCTTTAAATGAAATCAAGTTGCTTAGATCAATGGGTTACAGTTCAAAAGCATGTTTAAGTAATAATTTACATAAAAATATCATATTAAATTAGATATCAGGTAAAAATTAAAAAAGAAATTTATGCTACAATGAAAGATAGTTAAAACTTTAATAGCTTGGAAAAGACTTAGAGGCCATGAGAAATCGTCAGAGTTTTACAATCGAATAATGATGACTAAGACAAAGAAAGAGTCTGTATGAAATCTTCTGAACGTCTTCGAACAATAGAAGTTTAGCTTCTTCAGGTGTCTTCTGATGACTTCACTTATATTTCAAAGACAAACTAGCACGAAAAATTGAGATTACTCGGAATATGGGAGGTACCTTTAAAAGCCTTGTTAACATCAACTTTATATCCAAAATCTACAAAGTGAGCTACAACAAAGCTACGAATAGACCTTGGTGGTGCCTTGCTTAACCGCGCAGGATGATGTTTAGAAATGTGTTGATCAACATGCTTAATGGCTGGTTCAATTTAGCTTACTCCATAAGGACGGTTATACTAGTAGATACATGTAGAAGAGGTGAAATTAAGCAGTTTATCCTTACATCTCGGACGAAAACTGGAGTGGTTTTAAAAAGATGTTAGAGTTCTGCTATACTGAACACTCTTTTTACTACGTTCTTTAAGCACTGTGTTGTAATTTCACTGATGTTATCACCAAAGAACTGAAGTTTCATCAACAGCCGCTTCTTCAGAGCTGTCACTGTACTGACTTACCTTGACGCTAAGTTCATATTTGTGTCAATAAACTTTTCTGGTTGTCCATTTTTACTGAGCAATTCTCTGATAATCATAAGCTCTTCATTAAGAAAGTCATTTGAGCAGAATGTTTTAACATTGTAAACCAAAAACGTTACTGAACTGCGTTCACATTTCAAAGGTACAAAAATCAGAAAAATGAGCATACTAACCAGCTGATGTAGATTTTCTATATATTCTCCTCTTTATTGTACCACCCTCTTTCTTAGTCACAAGGATGTCTAAGGATGCCATCTATCAGGTATTACTGTACTGCTTGAAGTTTTATTCAGTCGGTGTTCTGTATGATGTAAACTAAAAAATTTAATTGTGAAGGTCTGAATTGTCTTTTTAGACAATAGATTTTGCGTAAATCTCTCCATCATTTCACAATTAAATAAACATGCTAACGTCAAAGAGAGATTTTCACTTCTCACTTTAACCATTCATTTAATTTACTTTCTATCAACAGTTACAAATGAATACAGTCTATGGGATTTTTCTGGATTTCAATCATACTATTGCTTTTATGATCATTTTATCGGTGATATCAATTGTATACACTTAGTACTGTTCAATTTAATGGATACGTTAGAATGGAGACGTAAAAGTGTACGATTTTGGCTTGATTTTTTGCATGCACGAATTCCTGTCACTGGTCCTCTATGTAAGTGATTCATATTCTTATGAAAATCTTTTTGCTAATGATTTCTATTATAGATAAATCCTTTATTATTTGTGAATATTCCACTGGGTGAAATCAGTACAGCATTCGCATGACACACCTTGCAGTTTTTCACACATTGTATAAAAACACCTATTATTTATTTCGATGATAAATGCTCATTATTATAACTAGATACTCAGAGGATTGTGATGCTCATTAATTTAATATCCAATAATAATTATTCTGATTTAATTATGTATAGTCAGTCTCCTTTCATTATCTGTTACAAATCATTTATAGTCAGCTTACTAAGGTAATTATAGAACTAATAGCAAACCAATCGGAGAAGCTTTCTTGTTTTAAACTTGTTACCATATAGTCTCTTCGAGGTGGAGGCGGAGATCATTTGTCTATCAAAGTTGGAAAATAAAAATTATCAACAAGTACGACTACTGAGTTTTTTGAAGGCCTAATTTTAACTATGCACGAAGACATTTCACTAAGTCTTTGTAGTATCCAAATGTGACTAATTTATTAGATACACAGGATGCATGATATTGCTATCAACAATCTTGTATCTGGCAGAGATGTATGAGCAAGTAACTCAAACGATGTGTTTCTGTTTCCTTTTCTAATGGAAGTCAAAGTATCATTATGTCATTTCATTCAAGTCCAACAAATACGGCTGATGTTAGGAGAAATTAGTTAGGAAGGATATGTTGACCTAGGTTCTGAACCTACAGCAATTTATTAACGAGAAGGACTTATAATTTTAAAAGACCTTGTGCTGCACTTGCATCTCGAACTTGTGCTATCCAGTGATGAGAGAAGTGGCCCACGTATAAGTGCCGAAACTTATACACACTGATTAACGTCTAATAGTGTAAAATTTCAGTGCACAACAGTGTTGTACAACTTAGAATAACAATTTTATTCTACACATTACTGATAGATTTTGATCAGTACGCTATGGATCACATATCCATATCTGATTACCATCATATTCACAGTAATAATAATAATATTCATAATAATAATCCTGACAAGTAAACTTTTTAAAGATTAAACTACTTATGACAAGTAAGTAGCCAACAGTGACTGGTGAAAAAACATGTCTTGTCTGCGATTTCATTTATATGAAAATTCGACTATCGTAGGGTAGATTAAATGACTGCCATAGAAGATAAATCCGTGTGTCGATTTTTTATTTTGATATCTGTCAACATACTTTGAGTAGAATAAAAATAAATGGGAGTAGATCGTATTATCATTATGAAAAAAGAAGATACAGAGTAGTGAATTAAATTTTATCAATTCACACACCATTGATCAAAGCCATTGCTGCATCACTAGTGCTCATATCACTAGTGGATCAGATCAGTTTATACTTTGACATTTAAGCCAGTTTTGTAGTTTTAACTGGGCCGTGAAAATATAAACGTAATAAAAAAACTGTATTCAGAATATAACCTTGCGGTAACATACAAGAACTGTAAATGTTCACTAACTAATGGATTGGTAATTTTCCTAACGATTAAGGAAGTTACCAACAATGGCCAACAACAGTTCAACACAGACCAACAGAAAGTAATCACTGAAATAGTGTTTTCGTGACTGCGAAAAGGAGATAAATATAAATCGAACAGGGCAAGATTTATTAGGAGAAACTACAGCTGTTCATCTGCTTATTTTACCGGACCAAACACTTCGGAGTAAGATACGGTAAATTTTATTCTCTCACACTGTTTTACAGTGTTATAACAAATCTTGAATGACACTAAATTTCATCTGTATGAAGCATGAATATTATGCATTGCTTTTATAGAAAACATCCCTCTGTTCATCAGTGGGAATGAAATTTACGCTAGACATACGTTTCCTTTGACTTCACCCAACCCTTCAATAGTGTGCATAATCTTCTTCAAAATAAAGGAGTTATAAATATAATATTTTAAGAAATATTACTAGTTCTATTTCAGCTACATAGAGTTACTACGAAAACTGTATCCCCTTAGTCCATCTAAGAGACTGTTATCAATCATTAGTACTGTGAACGACTAAATTGTTAACGAGGGTAGAACACGAGAAAAGTTCGTTGAAAATCTCCTCCTGAGCAATTTTATTGTCGTAAATATGAAGTTATATGGTTTTGTTTAGTCATGAAAAACGTGAAATAACTATTGCTAACTAGCCCAATGAGTGCAAATAAAAAATTTCCTAATACCAATTAGACTTCTACCAGAGAATTTATTAATTTTCAAAGTTATTTTACTTTTAAGACACTTACATATTGTCAAGTATTGGTTTTGTAGGGATTTATTGTTTGACTGGTTGGAGGATTTCATCATGAGCTGACATCAGTGGCTTAATTGTCTACGAGATCGCCTTGTAACCAGAAGGTCCTCGGTTCGAACCCTGGCAGTGTGTGCGTACTGCTGAAGAGTCTCAAACTAAGCTGATGCAACAGCTGTCCAGTACTCCCTGCAGGTTTTCCAATGGTTCTCTAACTGATGTCAACTCACGATGACATCCTACAAACAACTTACATATTGATCACATAACTTTGTGGATGTCATAACGAAGATCGTCTGTTTAAAAATAAGACGTCTGTTTTCAAGATTTAATTGTCTGGCCATAAAGTAACTTCTAAAAAGATGAAAACTCTATCTTACATATGGTTTTTGACTAAAGTTGTCTGAAATCCTATTCAGAGCAGAACTACTAAACAGTAATTCAGTACACTAGAGCAGGATGATTTCAGTTTGCCCAACTAATGATATATATATATATATATATATATGAGTTATAGCATCACTCCGCCGAACGGAGTTAAGTCAGCAAGGGAGTATCATTAGCTCTCTGTTTGTAGCACATTGCTAGCTGCATAGAAATTTTAGTGGTTGTTAACTAATACTTCAGTTTTCCCCAATTCTGATAAACTGATCAAGAAGAGACGCCAAAGCAAACGTCTACAAACATTCAGCAGAAAATGTTTAAGAATATTTCAATATCAACAAGATCATTTCAGTAGTCTCCCTCTCGGGTAGGAATTTTTTTAATAGTGTGTTCCCACAAGCTCATCCGAAATGGGTCACAGTACATGAGTGCATTTAGTCACTACGTCTAGGATCCATCTTCATATTTTACAACTTACATTAACACGGAATATAAGATAGCCAGTTTTATCGGTTGTTTACTCATGGAGTAGACTGAATTGGATTTGAAGACCTTTAGCTGAGATAAAGCTGTTGAATATTTAAGACATATTGTTTACGCATTAAATAGATGCAAAACTGTTCATGAGACTTCATTTACTTCATTTACGCTTACTGATTATCAGATCACTAGTTTCTAATCGCTACTTTCAACGGCTTTTAAAAATACTATTTTCATTATGCCTCATTTTATACCTATTTATAAATCGTTTTATTCTAACTCCGCAATTTTTTTCTTGAAGTATTTGGAGGCAGACCAACACAAATGGCTCGTGTAATTCTTGTCGGAACTCATGCAGATGTAGTCCAGTGTCAAAAAGATCCAAATGGAGTTTATTGTGATGAAGAGGCCTTACAGTTCTTAAAAGAAATTATATCAGAATATGAGTAAGTGAAAGATTGGCTTTTATTCGCTGAAGAATATTTTTTCAGATAACTCAGTTTCTGACTGATGAGATTCCCTTCCGAAATGCATTTAACACGCTTCATGATATACACTTGGACTGGACTGTTATGAATCCTAGATTGAAGGCGGTTTACTAAATTCATCTGGTTGCACTAAGACTGTTCCCAGTAGAGATTTCTCATGATAATAACTGGAACTTTTATGTAAATCCTAGTTGTTTCATAACTCAATTTCACGTTAGAAAAATATTTAATGCAGAGATTAAAGTGCTTATAATTATAGAGGAAATCGGTAGTCTCAAAGGGATTGAAACACTCGATCTTCATTATGTATTGGCGGTCATAATGATGACACTGATGAATTGGTATCCTCCAAGATATATTCTTTGGCTGCAGGTATTCAAACTTCAAGTCATGCCTTCTAATCAGTCTGAATTATACTACTTTCTTTACGGCTTTTATCATCACTCAACTTCTACATCAAAATATCTTCTGAAGTATTCTTTTATGCGAGCACACAATGCAGTAAGCACATTTCTGTAAAACTATAGACAAAAATCCTAATCCCAATGTTTTCCACTATGATAGGTATCAACTGAGTTGACTGGGAGTATTTCAGCTAGTACTAGTGTTTGCAGTGGTATTACATTCTCTGTGTTGAAGTTGTTTTATGAAGTGGAAATGACATGAAGGTCATGTTATTGAATACAGTGATAATGCATCATTGTTTATATTAATTTCTATTGACAATTATTCTTGTCATGTTCACTGGAATAATGTTGTTGTATGGTATTTGTGTAAAGTCAGAGAAAGCAAAGTGCAGGGTAATAGGGTCAATGATACTGTCTTTTTACTCAGTAATGAAAGGACTGTTAACTAAACTTAACCATAGTTTATATAGAATAAGGCCACTGTTAAGCAGTGCTTTGGGGTTAAGTTCATGATCATAAGGCTTTATGCATGTATCATTAAAAATAAAAGTGTTTGACATATGATACTGGTAAAAATTGTTAGTATCACTGCTCATTGGAGTTTTAGGCAAGAGAAGTGGAGGAAAAAGACTGCCAGTATAGAAAGCATGAAGTGAGAAGGAAACTGAAGAGAGACTCTGAAAAAAGGTAGAACAGAAATATTACTAGCAAATTGGGTTTTGATGTGGTTGTGTGTTCTCTGAGCTGGATAGCTAATTTGCGAAGCTTTCATTACCCTGAACGTGACTGGTTGTTCAAGATCACCAGGAGAGATGACTAATAAACACGTGGAGAAATCTAAAAGCTCACTTCAAACTGAATTATGCTCTGAAGGACAATGAAAGCTTCGCAAATTAACTATCCAGCTCAGAGAACACAAAACCACTTCAAAATCATCCACAAATCTTCTCCATCACATCTAAATTGGGTTTTTGATGTAAAAATGCCATACTCTGTTAGTGCTGTACGTTATTCACTCAAAGAAACTTTGTTCCAGCTCCTACTGTTTTCCTCTTTTTTATAGCATGAATATTGAATTATAGACATTTTAAAGAAACTACAACTAAGCCGTCATTGAAGTTTACAATGTTTCAAAGCTGAGAAAACTCTACAGTATTAACTGAGACAAACCTACACATTATGCTACATAGAGGTTTAAATAATGCTACAAGTTTCAATTTCAATAATCAAACAGTTACTATTTTCTGTGCGTTAGCTAAATAAATTAAGAGGGTTTTGTGTAGTCTTACAGTTTAGAGTAGTGCACGTAAACCAAGTTTTCAGACAGCTATAAACTTTTTAAAAATAGTCTAACTATTTTAGATGATTCGAACAAATTTAAATGAAACAACATCATTGAACAATATTGTACAAACAAATATGGTTACATGCACGGGGTATAAAGAATTGTTACATTGGATTGATAAAAATGTATGTAGATTAATTTGTGAAAAAACAAACTTCGGAAACTTTCAGTTGTTAATGTATATTGTATCAAATGCTCTTTTAAAAATATAAATTGTATTATGAGTTTAAGTAGATTTGTTTTAATGTCTGAGATTTACAATTTCTCAATAGAATAGTTGAAAAAAATTGTAAATATGCTTATTTCCACTATAAGTGATGTTCTGTTTCCGTTACATAGGAACTCTATTTGTTGTTTGTTTATATGCAGAAGAGTTTTATAAATGAGTCTTCTGATAAAAGTCTCCTTTCCTTACAGCCATTAGTCCGACTGAAACAAATCTTGATCGAAATTCACACATAGCTAGCTAGCTACCTACTTATTTGGTCTTCTTCAGGCGTGGGTAGTGGTGAATTCCGGTTTCTATAACGATATCACTTTATAGGATTCAGACAGACGTTGATAACAAGTTTGAAAAATAATAAGCATGCTTTAACGTCAATAGAATAATAATAATATCAAAATGATAACAGGAGTGGTTACAAGATTTCATCATGAGCTGACATCGGTTAGAGAACCATTGGAAAACCTGGGAGAACTGGACAGCTGTTTCGTCCTAGTTTGAGTTCGAACCCTGGTGGTGCTGAAGAGTCCCAAACTAGAACGAAACAGCTGTCCAGTTCTCCCATGTTTTCCAGTGGTTCTCTAACCGACGTCAACTCATGATGAAATCCTGTAACCAATCAATCAAATCCCTATAAACCATTACTTGAAGATAACCAGAGTATTCGTTCTCATTGTTTCTTGACTGTTTATGAATAATTAAGTCAAACCTTCTACTTACCTCAAAAATATCTATAATTAAATTAACATCTTGTTCATTGTATGGACTCAACCATATTTTGAATACCTTCGAGTAAGCGAAATCTTTTCTTCATATTCACGTATCATTGATAAATGCGGCGGAAAATTCGAAACAACAACAATAACTTCGGTCTCTGAATGAAACTATATACTACTGATTGATTTGGACGAGTAGTTTTATGCCACCCAAATCAACCGGTAGTGCTCACTAGCCAGATAGAGGTGACCTAAATTCCGCTGATGAACTCGGCCCCGAACGAGCAAAACAGCAGTTCGACGTTTAGATCACCTCGATCTGGCTAGCAAGCACTACCGATTGACTTGAGTAGCACACAACTACTTACCTCGACCAGTCAGTGGTAGATAGTTTCATGCAAATATGCTTGCTTATTTGAATACTATTTATGGTATCAAGTGGATCACATACTATGATCTGAATCATTTGATTTCCAGAGGAAATTGGGGTGACATTTCGCGCCCTTGAACTGTGTAAATTGCTAATTGCGAATTAATTTGTTAGTTGTAAATTAACTTCGGTTTCTCTTAATTCTTATTCAATGATCTGAAGATGAGTCAACGTAGTGAAGTCATTCAAGACATTTTTAAGTAAATAAATTCTGAATTACGTCTTCACGTGATCACTTTACATTTCCATTCTTCCCTTGTTTTCTGGAGTCACAGTATATAAATGAGCTTTTATCTGTTTTATGGTAGGAAAGAAAAGAATTTATGGCTCATGTTCCCCTCATTTTGGGACTCCTCAATGTTTTTCACCATTTGATGGGTTTTTTTCTCTAAGACTCTAGAAAGACACTCACCCACCCAACGATTTGAAGGCAATATGCAGAAAATGTGTTGTTACAATAAATTTAGCATCTGTTGATTATGTATCATCAATGAGCAAGACTTTTTATTCCCTAGTGCTTCTTCAAAAAATCCACATCAACAAAATGTCTTCTACTGATAATACTCTGAATAATATTACTCAGTATTCAACTGAAAAGAAGTAACGTGAGAGTGGTGAAGTATAATGGGTATTGAAAATGAAGTTCCTTGATGAGAGGTACAAGTTTTCTTATAATATTCTGTCGATGTGTCATCATTGATAACTTCTGAATAAGATAAACCTATTTAATCTCAAATTGATTGCGCTGAAGATGTCGCCAGAGGGATGAAGCCAATTACATCAGCTCAGAAACAAACACATCAAGATAAACCAACATCATACCGCGCTTTTGTATTTTTCGCCAAAAAACTACATTTGTTCAAAAGTTTAGGACTCCTTTACTTTGGTTTTGCATCCTATCGGTATTCAGTTTGCAAGCAAGAAAAGATTTCAAGGTATCTTTTCTTTTTAAGGGCTCTGTAATCCAACTTCTTTTTGACGCTGGAAAATTCCACCGTTTTTCGATGATGAATATTACACTTATGAAGTCTTTTGACAGAAACCCGTAGTCACAGTTCAGCGTATATTAATTTTACGACACATTCAGACTGATTTCACAGAAAAGCATAGGCATCAGATTTATCAGGAAATTACTTTGACCCAAAACCATCTGTTTTGCACAGAGTGAAAGGCATACGTTCGTAACAGTTAGTAATCTGTCCAGTTGTTACATCATGTCTGCAAAATGAAGTTTGCTAAAGGGTTTTGCCGACTGATTTTCAATACCTAACATGAGCAACTTTTCAATAGATTATTTAGTCACCTTGTTGAACACACTCCACTTAATCCTCAGGCTTCTTACCAAAATGAACACATGGCAGTGGTGACCATATGATGGCTAATTCCTTAATAGCAACCCTACCTAACTATAGCTTATATGATTTGCCGGCTACTTATTATCATAGAAGGTATCACAGAGACTATCTAACCATGTATTTTAAGAGTTTTTTTATAAAATTAGCAAAGTTCCACCGACATCTCTTTTGAAAATAAAACGTATAAGAGATCAACATCATTAGGTGTAAAGCGGACATCGCTTACTCCATTTCCTGTAATATAGTTTCAGCGAGACGTTGGACTAAGTGTTCCCAACAATAAAAGCCTCATTATCAGAAAAACATTACGTCCAGAAAAGCATTAACGCGCTACACTGTCGTTTTGTTTATCACAGTGATCCATTCAATAGAATCTGATCAGTACCAAGAAGACCTTTTTGTGTTACTTCGGTTACTGTGATTTAAATGTCTGGTGTAAACTTCCACAGATAAATGAGGTCGACTTAATGCTCAGACATGCTCTTCTAAATATTCGTGAGAGCGTGTGATTATCTTAGGATATAAAAATACTTTGACAGAGAAAGACGGCAAGAATAATTCACAGACAAGGTAGGGTATCTTGGCAACTAAATTCTAAAGTCCAATATACTAAATAGAACTAATGGATTAGGTTTTATCGAAACCTCTGACAACTTCGGTAATAATTAAAGATACTACTGAAAAACGTTTTCTTAGTAAATTCACAAAGTTTAAAGCTTTGAACATTTTCTTGAAGCATAACTGTCAAATTAACAAACGCTTTTCTTTCATTCATACCGCTTGTGCATTGACTTTTTCCTTCCTACGGATAGTAACTTTCCCCTGACACTACATTACTTAATTCGATGAATATTGTTTCGTTAAATCACTTAAACTGTCTCCTTTCTATCATGAACTCTTTTCGAATTATTTAGAGATAAGCTGGACATTCACGAATTTGTTTATCTACTCGATGCAAGAGATGGAACATCCACAGAAATGAAACAACTGAAGACATATTTAGCAGATGTTCGAAATATCATAATTCATGTAAGTTATTTCAACATTTTACTTTTTCACAACATATGATTCTATCTTGTAATCTATACTGTTTAAAATGTGCTGAGTAAACTTGGAAAACCATAAGATGAAAATGTTGCCTAAGGCGCTTCTGTTAATAACATGCCAGTCAATAAAAGCAGTATAAATTCAAAAGAAAAACCAAAAAACAGGAATGTTTCATGCTTATTAACAAATATCTAAGTGTTCGATTGTTAAAAAATAAATTAGCCATCGGCTAATTGTAAAATTTAAGTGTAGTATGCCAGAAAAGCAACAGTGACGCAATACAATCGACTTGTATTTATTCCATTTGTTCTAGATTACCACGTAGGTATTATACAAGTGAAGATAAATTCATGCAATGAATATTTGAGACCTATTTTTTCATACAAGACTAGCATGCCAATAGTTGGACTGATATAAATCTGTCGTCTCAGTTTAGTTTTGTTTTAATTCCAGTATCTATTTAAGGTTTGTTGCGTGTTGAAGTACTTGTGACGGAATTTCGTTAGTTTTTTCGACTTGAATATGAAATCAAGTTTTCATGGGTCACATCATTTATACAACAGTTATCAAACTCTTCAATCAAAAGGTATAATACGGATTTAATTGAATTTTAGATTTTCCCGTCGATTGATTGGACCGAAGTGCTCGGTCTCAGGTTGACATGTCGGCTTCTTGTGCAGATGCTTCGACGATGTCTGGGCATTTAATTAAAATTTAATTGGTGGATGGTGACTAGCAGTGGAATCCAGGATGCGCATTTCGTCCTATTTGGGACTCGTCATCCGGATGTACCTGCATTCCCCAGTGAGGTGGCTCTCGTGGCCCAAGTGGTCTAGTGGATAACGCTTTGGCGTTTGAAACTATGGGCACTGGGTTCAAGCCTCGGTGGGAACATCATTACTCATTACATCCGGACGACGAGTCCCAAATAGGAGGAAATGCGCATCCTGGATTCCACTGCTAGTCACCATCCACCAATTAAAGTATAATACGGATGTTTAGAAACATGGTTTTATCTCTCTTATTATTATATTCACTTTACATTAAGAAAAAAAACAGAAGGCAAATTCGTATTTTGTTATCATGATAAACTAAAGGTCTTTATCTTGAGCGCTATATACTCGTGACTGTTGTAAGTACGCATTTAGTTGGTTTTAGGCCATAAGTAGAGAAAAGGAAAGAGTCTGAATATCTTATGGATATGCAGATTGTGCGTAATAAGGCTGGCACAAGAAAATGAACACTGCGTCATGTGTACTTACTACAAGGGGAATCAGAAGGCATTTAAAAGTGCGTACATTTATACTTAATCATTTGTCATTTACATGTTTAAAAAAATATTTCTTGAAGAGTGATTCGTTTACATGTGTTTCATAGAGGATTCTGTAAGCTGTGACAAAAATAATTTAATGTATTAAGTCTCAAACGGAAGATTGTATCAGAATATGAACCAATGGCTATTCAAAAATCATAAACAGTAATCTTCAGTCAGCAAAAAACCAAGTTACTAAATGACTATCTCAATGACTGGACGTATCCGAAACGTTTTAGGAACACTGGTGGAACATGTTTTGTTGAGTAACTAAGTGAAACTTATTTAATAATTGGAAACATTGATTTCCCGATACGAATTTAAAGCAAGCAACAAAGGGTAATAAAGCAGGATTTAATGAATTCATCAAATTTCGGTAGAACTCTTCAGATGAGTACTCTACATACAGGGATATATATATACTATTGGAAATACATTGGGAGATATAAGATTGATAAGCAAATAAACTACATTGAATTAATCATGCAAAACGACACGTGTGAATGTTTTTCAGATCATGTTCAAATAGATAAGGGGAAGGGAGAATGAGAGATTAGAATTAAGATAAAATGCATTACGCTTCAGTTACATTACCTAGATACACAATTAGTCATTAGAGAAAAAACTTAAATATGTCAAGAATTGAGAACTGAGTAATATTAATAGTTATAATAATAATAATGCTGAAACGACTCAAGATGATGCTACTGACAAAAGATCGTTTTAAATGAATCAAGAATAATAATAAGAGGTAGTAAAAAGCTATAATAACCTGATAATAATAATAATCACAGTAAATAAGTAAACGCATCATCATGCAGATTCAGATTAGGACCATTTCCTTCTGTAGACAGAGACCTGGTTTATCAACCCGAATTGCACAAGGGCCCGCAATTGCAGATATCTTCCTGTTTCTTGGTCTGCTGACAACAGTGTCAAAAAGCTCACTAACAAAACATCTTATTAGATAGTTGGAGGCAATTGGCAAGAAGCCTTGGATCTAGGTTTCATGCTAGTTGGCACTCGTCAGTAAGGCCTATCTGCAACCTTGAAGGAACTCATGTCCCTTCTGAGATTCGATCCCGCGTCATCCAGTGCTGCAGTCAGAGACCTTATAACTGAGCTATTCGGGCTCGCGATCGACCTCCTGTAGGACTGTAGTGGGTATTTTGATTAGACACCTAAGTTCAAGACATCCTGCTGATTGCCTCCAACTATCTAATATCATCAAATCAATGTGCACAGTGATGGCGAGTTACCTAGAATGGTGGCCACATTGCAAACCTGACTGATAGAATTCAGTCTGCACCAAAAAAATGACTAGATACATCACTAGTATCCAATCAAAATAACGAAACATCTTGAGGACTACGAACATGATGTCGATCTAGGTGATGTAACTGAAGCGTAATGCATTTTATCTTAATTCTAATCTCTCATTCTCCCTTCCCCTTATCTATTTGAACATGACCTGAAAAACATTCACACGTGTCGTTTTGCATGATTAATTCAATGTAGTTTATTTGCTTATCAATCTTATATCTCCCAATGTATTTCCAATAGTATATATATATCCCTGTATGTAGAGTATTCAGCTGAAGAGTTCTACCGAAATTTGATGAATTCATTAAATCCTGCTTTATTACCCTTTGTTGCCTGATTTAAACTAAGTGAAAATCTTCACCACTAACCTCATAAAGTAGTGACTGATTTTTAGTCGAAGCGGATTACGTGCATAGGTCTGTCAAAGTCTCAGAGATGCAGTTATTGTAAGTGAACGGTACTAAATTGTAGTGCAATAAATTTCAGAATTAAATGTTGGTAGTTAATCTGTGCTTGGGAACTATGTTAAAACGTTTCCCAAGTGTTCACTACAATCATGAACCATAATCGGAATTACAACCTAAGAGAATAGTCAACTCTTATTTTTATCAGTATAACAACAACAAAATTGGATTATTGATTTCCATACTTGAGTAGGTAGTCATTAATCTTAATTTGATTTAAACTCACAGACATGTCGTTATTATTACTCAAAAGATGCAGCTCTATGTGTTCCCACTTAGTTGTGATGATTAATGAGTTTGATTTATCCTCAATTGTTTACTGTTTACAGACAGTTCGGTGATTTTTGAGAATTCTTCTGAATGAGATTAAACAGGCATTAAGTTGTGAATTGACAGAAATAGAATCCATAGGTTACTGGTTTACAATCCAGAGGTTGAATGGGAAGCCTACTTGCCTTAGTATCTAAAGATTCTATGTTCTATCCATTTTGGGGTCATGGGTACTCACAGCTGAAAACTTTAGGCTAAGACTAAAAAACTGTCCGGTACCTGATGGATATACCAACTAATCTCCAACTGATGTTGGCTCAAACTGAAATTATACTTCAGACTAATGACGTCCTCACAAACCCATCAAAAATTCAGCCACACTTTTAAATAAATAAGTGGTAGCAGTAGGTAGTAAGAAATTTATGAAAACAAAACACGTAGTTCAGCGAAGAGTCTCTTTTCGGCGGCGAATTCATTTTCTTAGCTGTACAATCGCAAATATATATATGTGTTATTTTGTATGTATGTGTACATTAAGTTTGTCAAACAAAAATACAATTGGTTATGGTTATTTTAACCTAAACAGGTGAAGATTGGTAATTGGAGTTACATAATACAAAATCAGTCAAGAAAAATAGGTGTTAATGAAATTAGGGTAGTAACAAAGGTGATGAGTTGTCACAAACAGTTGTTAAAAAAGAAGTTATATAATAATATGAATAGTTTGATGAGTGAGTTTTACTCAGGATACACATAGGAACAAAGTAGAGAATACGAAATTACGTAAGAGTTCTAAATGAATACAAGAATTATAAGCAATTAAAGAACAGGCAAACAAACAAAATTAAGTCATCAAAATCAAAAAAAAAAGTTGTTACCAAGACAGTAGAAGTGGTTGAGTAATTCTCTTTTGTATGCACAGCTCTGGTTTTTCTATGTGAATGGCCAGAGCTTCAGCGATACAAAGAAGACGAAACCGTATTGCCTTTGGTAGGTTATTCTTGACTCTGTAGATTACTTTGAAGCAGGAGGCGTTTGTTGAGATGGAATGATCAGTGTTAACCTGTCCAAGAGGATTCAAGAACACTATCCAGCATGGTTGCGAAAAGGCAGTAGTGGTACAATAAGGAGTGCGATAATTGAACACCTGGTTAACACTGATCATGGAAATGAATTCGGCACCGAAAAGAGACTCTTCGCTGAACTACGTGTTTTGTTTTCATTAATGCCTGGATGGGGATTATCCATGAAGTAAGAAATTTCCCCGCCGACCATGCACATGGTCCGGGGTTCAATCCCCGGCCGACGCACTCCTTTACCTGGTTAAGCCAGAAATAATGCTGGTGAAGAGGAAAGGTTGGGCATGAGGCTAGCAACCCCATCCTGTAAAAATAAACACTGCTACAGAAACTTCAAGCCACTAACTTGAAGCCCTATGTTCCACTGGGGAACGCGAAGGAAAAAAAAAGAAATTTCCCTCAATGCAAGTCTTCTGTTTGTCACTACTTATTAGTAGTTTATTCCCGCAGTTGTAAAGAAACCAATGTTTACATGGGAATACAAATCTGTCCCATCTAGTTTTTTTAACTACAAACCCTACCAAATTATTTTGACACCTGATGGTTTTCGGTAAAAATTAAATCAGAAAAGTAATCATCAGCATTAGAAAACGCATCACTTTATCACGATAGTTTGTTAAAATCACTTAATATTCTTAACTATTTGTGAAATAAGCTATGCGTAGATGCACCTCTAGAAATATGTTTGAAATTAAAACTGCATTTGATACAAAAAGCGCATATCGTTACATTTGAAACAATGCAACTAAAACTCTTGACTTTGTTTATTGAAGGTCAGCAGTCATTAGTGTTGTGTGCTTTTCATACAAATCGATTATTTGACTCTGTCATTCAAAAATGCAGTCTTATAAAGACTACCATCATAGCACATGTTAGTATTGATTGAATTCTATCGGTCAAGTTTACAAATTCACCAAGATAGATGAGTTGCTAACTCAGCACACTATGAATTGATGTTAGCTGATAGTGAACAATCAGCTGGAAGTCAGAGACCTCGGTTTCGTCTTTATGGTAGTTGTCAGCAAGGCGTATCTACAACCGACTGACTGTGACAAAAATATAGTAAAACGATGACTTAAATTGAAATAAAGACCTAGACTGCGGTAAAAATCAAATCGTCAGCTGAAATTAGTCATCGTGGATCAGAATGGAAATGGAATCACTAACTAGAGTTTGCTTTTTCAAATATTGGTTTTGTAGGGATTTTGTTTGTTTGCATGGAGGATTTCATCATGAGCTGACATCAGTTAGAGAACCACTGGAAAACCTGGGAGTACTGGACAGCTGTTTCGTCCTGGTTTTGAACTCTTCAGCAGTACGCACCCACGGGATTTTGCTTTTTGTTCTTTCAATAGAAAGTTAAATTATTGATCCATAGTCCGTGGATTCTAATCATTTTGAAATTCCCTTAATCATTGCTCCATTCAATATTTTTCCGGTCTGAATTTCGTTGACAAAAAGCTGTTGTTTTACAAATTTCGTGTACGCCAGTATAACAAATACCTATTGAGCCAAAAAAAGACGCTTAGCACATGAGAACTGTATTTCACAGTCATCTTTTTTTGTATTTGCCTAACCTGTGCACTACAAAAATACATAAGTTTATTGTCTATAGTTGATTAATTTTATACGTATCACATTTATAAGTAAAAAAAAACACAGAATTACTGTGTTTATGTAAGAAAACTCTCTGATATTCTATTAGTAATAATGATACATAATCTAACCGGAATTTATATCCGGATAAATCAGTAACAAAAATATTTATCTGTACTTTGGTAATTGAGTATTGATTTGTGTCCAAAATAAGAACAAAACCTGATAGAAAGTAGATTAGCCAACAAACAGTGTTTTGGTAAATCAAGCATCGATGTCATGGTAAACACTGATTAGTGACTGAGAAAAAAATGGGTCTACTTTCACTGGTGGCAGGAATATTTTTCTACTTTTTTATATCCGTATAACCGAGTACTTTAGTCCAATCAATCGATGGAAAATCTAAACTGAATTAAATAATTAATAAAACCCATTGCGCAAGAGGTGGCTCTCGTGGCCCAAGTGGTCTAGTGGATAACGCTTTGGCGTTTGAAACTACGGGCACTGGGTTCGAGCCTCAGTGGGAACACCATCACTCACTGGGAAGAGTACATCCAGATGACGAGTCCCAAATAGGATGAAATACGCATCCTGGATTCCACTGCTAGTCACCATCCAACAATTAACTCAAGAAAAGTTTACACAGACTTATGTCATTCTTTCACTCCTTCTTATCATATTATTATTGATAAAATATGTAATCCTGCTAATATTACTCTTTTTATTGGTGCTTAAACTGCTTCTGTTACTGGTTGCTCTTTTGATGTAATTTCAGTGAATAATGCGACACATGGTATCTCTATTTCTACGATCACTACAGCTACCTACAAAGTCACGGAGCACAGTTGTAGTAGATTCTGTCTGGCTAAAATTATTAAGTTCTTACAGAGTGATAACGTAAGGAAGGTTGACATATATAATCTCCTTTCTAGACAAATATGATAACTTCTAAATATTACTGTTTTAACTAAAATATCAAGTTTCATTGAGTTGTTTCGCATGGTTTAACACTGAAGTTCATGTATCAATTATCGTGTACAGAAATGTCTTTTTTATTCACCTGCCTCCCCTTCACTAATGCAGTTATATAATGCCTTTGTGAAGTCAACCATAGTAAAGTATTTCCTACAGTTAATAATCCGACGTTCATTATAGGTGATTGAAAGCAGATAAAAAAATAAAAATAACTGACATCAAAAAGAGTGTTCGCAAACATGTGATATCAGTCTATACCCAGCCATGTTTCAACCTGTCCACTGAAACTGAGTTCAATTAATCCCGTTACTTTTGAAAAACAAAATAGGAAATACTTTCCCGCCTAGGTAGCTAAGTATGTTTAAGAAGGTGTTCACTATAGAATACAAATAAGAGAGAAATAAAAGAGCCAAAATTATGTTATTAACAACAAAGCAAGTCATAGGTTTCACACTTAACATTGTCTCTGTCAATTAGAACACGGGCCAAATATGGTATCGTTGAGTTCCTGTACTTGGTTGTACGAGCATATATTATTTTGTACTGATTTCTGGTTCTACCTGATGAGATACAAGGAGAGAGTTGGGAATAGAGGGGGTGTTGGGGGTCGGAGAGTATGGTTTTAGACCATTTTTCGCATGTATTCAGATGCCTTTCAACTAATGTAGTGACGAGCTGACTGAGTTTTACACCACTAGTCCTACTAACTACCTTCAACATCCTTCTCAGGATGGTTTAGTCCTTTTTCAGTAGCCCAGGAAAGACTAATGGGGAGCAGTAAAGTAGAATAGGTAAGATACAAGAGTTGACAAATTGTGAAAGTAGAAGTTGGGTGATTCCAGATAGTCTTAGTTTCTTAATGTAGTAGGTTAGACGGAACACTTTCTTAGAAATCGTTAGGATATGAGATGACCAAGTAAGGTCGGAAGATAGAACTAGACCGAGGTATTTTGCATTAGACTTAGTTTCAATTTTAGTCCCCTCAATGCAACAGACTTCATGAGTACTTACTAGTGTTTGTAGATCTCGTTTATAGCTAAAGGAGAAGTCATTAGTCTGGCATTTTGTGGGATTTAGCATGAGTCCATTCAGTTTAGACCACTGACTGATGTCCGACAGGAAGCTATTTAATTTGAAACAATCTGACTGAAACTTAACGGGAAGCGAAACAGTCAGGTCATCTGCATAAAAAAAGTTGAGATACTCTTAGTGTATCTTTAATTTTTACCTATTTCGACACATAACTATGGAGTGGAATGTTGACAGGATTCAACTTCAGATATATTTGAAACTGTGTACATACTTAGGACCTTTTCTTAGAATGAATTAATACATCTAGGCTACATAACAATCGAAAACTGAATTCATGTTTTTTAAGAGTTTATTTTTAAATTGCAGTTTTAAGTGTCTGGGATTCACTTATTTCAAATTGGTATCATGGCGAAAAATGAGTGGGAAAATTCTTGTGGGGCTGTTGTATTCAGGAGAGATTATGTGTAAACTGACTATATATACAAACACTAGTAAGTACTCATGAAGCCTGTTGCATTGAGGGGACTAAAATTGAAACTAAGTCTAAGGCAAAATACCTCGGTCTAGTTCTATCTTCCGACCTTACTTGGTCATCTCATATCCTAACGATTTCTAAGAAAGTGTTCCGTCTAACCTACTACATTAAGAAACTTAGACTATCTGGAATCACCCAACTTCTACTTTCACAATTTGTCAACTCTTGTATCTTACCTATTCTACTTTACTGCTCCCCATTAGTCTTTCCTGGGCTACTGAAAAAGGACTAAACCATCCTGAGAAGGATGTTGAAGGTAGTTAGTAGGACTAGTGGTGTAAAACTCAGTCAGCTCGTCACTACATTAGTTGAAAGGCATCTGAATACATGCGAAAAATGGTCTAAAACCATACTCTCCGACCCCCAACACCCCCTCTATTCCCAACTCTCTCCTTGTATCTCATCAAGTAGAACCAGAAATCAGTACAAAATAATATATGCTCGTACAACCAAGTACAGGAACTCAACGATACCATATTTGGCCCGTGTTCTAATTGACAGAGACAATGTTAAGCGTGAAACCTATGACTTGCTTTGTTGTTAATAACATAATTTTAGGCTCTTTTATTTCTCTCTTATTTTGTATTCTATAGTGAACACCTTCTTAAACATACTTAGCTACCTAAATTATTAACATTGCTTACTTTTTTGTACTTCATTCCTTCTTTTGTGTATCTACTGGTTCCGACTATATTAGCACTATGAGTATTACAAAATTTTCCTGTCATTAACCATCATGTAATTATTAGTTTTTGTGGTTGTTTTTTTTTATTTTTGTTCGGCAATATTAACTGACAATCTTGGTTGTGAAAGCCATTATCACCATCTTAAAATTTTGTATTATGCAGGATTACTAACACTACCACTACAAACACCGCATTAGAGCTGACAATAAAAACCCTGAAATGTTATTTTATGATTGTTTAGTGTTGTTTCAACCTAAATTAACTGATCATCTTGGCGATAAACATTCTTAAATATCATTTCATAACTTCTTGTATGATTATAGCTTTACTGTCACCATGCATAAACATATCATAGCTTCCACTACCCAATACTGAGATATTATTTTATGTTGTTTATTTTCCTTTCTACTTCTCGGTATTTTCTCGCATTTTAATTTATTATTTTTGTGTTTTTTTGTTTTTTGATGTTTTTATATTTATTTTTTGAAATACTCCTTTTAAATGTTTGATAAAATTAGATGCAGTATTGTAGATATGTGCTGAAAATTCCACACTGTACCACTAGTACTGTTTCTGGAATAAAGCAAAATTATTATTATTATATTTCTGTTTTACTGAAGTCTTCTTGACTATCGCCAGATAACATGTATGATTACCAGGTTACTGTATACTACTGATCGGTTGATATGAGTAGTTGAAAGTCACTCACGTCAAACAGTAGTGGTTGCTAGCCTGATCGAAATGACCTGGACACTGGATAGCAGTTCCACTCATTTGAGGCAGACGTCATCAGTGGTGAACTCATTTCAATTCAGCTTAGGTAGCTGAATCAGTTCAAACCACCAGAATTCTGGCTTCTAGATTCCATGTTACAATCAACTCAGAAATCATTTCTGTTATTTTACAAGTATCCTGTCACTTAACACTCATACTGAGCTGTTTAGCATGGATACAAATGTTTCTAGACATCTGCTAAACCTGACGTTATTTCATGTCTCCTCAAACTTAACCAAATAGTGCTTTCACTGTTCGGCTATTTAAACTACAATGAGTTTTCTGTAGAAATAGATTAGTTGTATTGAATGTCACCAGAAAGTATGGAAGGTCCTCTATACATGTGTATATGCCTAGAACCTCGAAAAATGTCTATACCTGGTTATACCAGCTAAGAAACAAACGTAGTTTAGATGCCTGAATCTTAGTATTGGTTTTCTAGCTATTCGTTTTGAAAACTGCAGCTCAAATTAACGTGTACAAAGTTGGTAAGTGGTAAGAGCTATTTGCAAGAATTTCTCAACCTGACTTCACTTGGAAATCCCTAAGTGTTTTGCTGTTTTATTTCAACTGATTTTTTGCTTTACATTTTAAATTGTCAACCCTGGAGATGTTTGACTTAATTTAAACAATCTATAAATCAATTAAAAATCGTGGATAATTTGAAATATCAATGAATATGACTAAACAAATCTTTCTCTTTCAATACAGACTCTTCCCAGAACAAACACGTTAATGTTGGATGTATCGAATAAATTACCTGAATGGACAGTGAATGATCTATTTCCTATCTGCAACTTAGATCAATTCGCAGAACGAATTCATGAGAATATTAATCCATTGTGTACGGATGAACATTTATTCACTCTTATTGAGCATTTGCAGTATGCAGGAAATGTATGTTGTTGTTTTTTTATTGATTTACTGTAAACATAACATCCTTTTTCCAATAACTGAAATGTATTTTAAAGAATTACGTCAACTTCAAGAGGAAACTATACATTTGATAAAATAAATGATGTTTAAAGTATCTATAAATGGATTCGGTTCAGAATAAAAATCAATGATATTCAACACTGAGAATCCATTGTACAGATTAGCTTACAAGTGCTTTCGGGTTTGCAAACCTAATGTGAAAATTGAGTGCTTCCATGATGTATTACAGGTGGACTGGACTTATAGCTTTAAATCTGCAAACCTAACTTTTAATAGTGGAGGTTCTAAGACTTAAAGTTATAAAATAGCCGATCTTAAAACAATACGAATGTTCGCACTATGAATGAACTTCTATGTGAGACTCAATGCGTATCCAGTTAAATAAAGTTCATAGTAGTCTTGTTGATTACATAAATATCTTTAAGTTCTTCACTCATCTCTAAGTGTTGCAATCAGTCCTCCAAGCTTTTTTGTATTGAGCTATAAATGATGCACAATGGTGCACAATAGTTGATACACTCAGAATTTATTTAAATAAAGTTTTTGAGTTTTCATCACTAATGATAAGTAATCAGCATTCTTGGACAAAATATTTAAACTCTAGATTTCACTATTTATATGACAACTGGGTTGATCTTGATATTCAAACTGAATTACAAAGAATGGTACTGAACAATGATACTCTTTTATAACTTCATCATCAGTTAATTATTATCATTCTAGTGAATGAATGAATTAGTGTTATGAAATTAATGTTTATAACATCGAATCAATAATTTGATAGATTACACTCAATAGCATCAATAAAATAAGTGAATTCAGAAAAATTAGGAAAGACAATATTTCAAATTAGAATTTATAGTCTCTAGTTGTTTGAGGGAATCGCAATAGCCTCTGTTTGGAGCAGCGTGCTTCGAGATTTTGAATTTTTAGGCACCGTAATATAGAAAGGTTCTTCAGCTGGCTTTGTGCCGTTTGCACCAGATGGTATATCGACTGTTAATGTTTTACTACACTTTACTTAGCCATAGTGGGAATTTCTCGCACGAAAATCAAGTTCCAGAGAAGGCCAATATAACTCGTCCACAAGTGCAGTTGAATTGGTAATACAATTTGAAGTGGTATCTAGGTACTGCATCTTTCATCGAGGTAGCACCATCGGTTGTGTAAGTGGTTCACTTAGTTGTTTTGAGTCTTCCTTAATCACAAAACTCTAATAAGCAAAACAGAATGGACTTGTGTATTCGTACGTTGGTAACTAAAGTGTTACCGATGTCATTTGTATGATACTTAGTGTTGGTGCTGTGTGAATCTTGTCAATGAGGTCTGCAGTGTGACCAACATGCGAGGTGACTTGCTACCTCAGTGGTAAGACACGAAGACCTTTACCTACCTTCTGTGTATATTCGCACTAATAAGTAAATCATGTCAGCAACCTCCAAGAAATTGATTTATTCATTGTAGTCTTACAGGATCTCAATCACGGACTGAAAACCTAACTGTAACGTCTTCAAATCCAGAAGTGGGTGGCTGATTGGAAATCCGACCGAATATCAGTTTCTTTATAGTTGTAGAGTGTCAGTAAGCACGAAGCCTAGGTACTTGGCTTCATGGTGATTCCCTAGCACAAATTCAAAGATTCATACGTTATTGTAATCTATAGTTTTGTTTTTAATGAACATAAGAAGTTACATTCCGACAGTTATAAATTAATTAATAGTAATGATGAGAACATCTTTATTTTTAGACAATATTTTAACACAGTATAGAATTCTCAGTGTATTTAAATTTCAGAATATTTACTCTTCGTAAAGGATCGTCAAGTAAAATAGTACTCAGCAATATATCATGGGATGCTGCGTTACTGAGTCAAGATCCAGTCCTCTACGACGTTTCTCCTTCAAGGAGTGGGCAACATTACGTTGAAACCTAGCAGAAAGTGTACACGAAATTTTGACGAGTGGCATTCGGCTCATGTGTTAGATTACCGGGTCAGTAATCCCCACGCTAGTGATTAAGATACTACTGAGATCCACATACTCATTTCATCCTCAGTTATCACCCCTTATATCTTTCATTCCAAGGCAATCCAAGGCAGTTTCACCATCAAGAATCCGTTACTTGGATAAACTAATTTCTCAGGATTTTGTGGAGTATGAATTTATCACTACTAGCTGTATAATAATATAATAATCAGATTTTACTTCATTTAAAGCCTTTTGTGTCATAAAAATAGAAAAGTGACAGATCAACCATGACGTTTTGCAATAAAATCAATCAGCTGTTGTCATGGTGACAATAGAGTACAGTCTGTAAGGCATACGTTTCCATATGAATTATTCATATTGGAATAGGAAACTAGCGTGAATAGTTTACTTTTGCAATTGCTAAACTTGTTGGATGTCAAAATGACACAATTCTGATGGTATAAGTGTATTTTACCTCCAATACACTAAATTTGCTCATTTGTTAGCTTTTCATCACTTTATTATTTTCAATGTGTTACTTATAAAAGTGCATATAAGTAGTGTGTCTTGATGAGGTTGAGCTGAACAAGTGGAAACCATGATCCAGTGTTTTACAAAACAAATGAAATGCACTTATACACTGACTGGTCACTAGGGAATAACCAAAGTCATGTTACTAGCACTTGACGGTGGTACAGACTGAATCCTGTCAGTCATGTTTGTTATATGGTCACCAAGCTAGTTGGCTCACCATCGCGGTGCACTCTAAATTGGTGTTGGGTAAATAGAGGCAACCAGCAGGAAGCTGTGGACGTAGGTTTCGTGTCTTCTGACACTCTTCGGCAAGGTGCATCTGCAGCCTTGAAGAAACAGATTCCCCCTGTGAGTTACGAACCCAAGTCACCCAGTGCTTCATTTAGAGGCGTTACGTTGCACACTTGACTCACTGAATTCACTCTGTATCAGCACCAGTGAATACAGACATAGCACTGGTTACTCCCTAGCAACAAATCAGTATATCCATTACAGTCCAGCAGGGGTCAACCGTGAGCCTGAATAGATAAGTGGTTACGTCTGGCACTTCGGTCCTGAGTGAGAATCTAATAGAAGATATTAGTTGCTCTAAGGTACTAACATGCTGGAAACTTAGGTACACTATTTCCCGCTAGTCGCCCCCCCCCAATCACCTAACATCATAGTACGCGTTTGTCTATTATTATTATTGTTTCCTTTAATTCCTAGAGGAACATAGGGCTTCAGCCGTGCGTCTCCATTGCGTTCAGTTCTCTGCTAGAGTCTTCACCTGGCTCCAAGTCTGCCCACACGTTTTCATCTCCTCTTCACATGACCTCCTCCAAGTCACCCTTGCACTGACGACCAACTCGCCGCTTCCCTTTCGGGTTCCACTCGAGCAATGGCTTGTCTAGTGATGTCACTTGATGGTTTCCTCAGAGTATGGCCAATCCATCTCCATTTCTTCCTGCCTATTTGTTTCACAATCGGTTCCTGCTGTGTTGGTTCGCTCATTGCCAGAGATCCCTGTTGCTGATCTTTTCTGGCCGACCATCTGATCTTGAGTATTGAGCGAAGACAACTGTTAATGAAGGTCTGTAGTTTGTTTGAGATGCTCTTTATGACGCGCAGTGCAAGTCTCTGATCCGTATAGTAATAGCACTGACTTCACATTGGAGTTGAAAATCCGGATCTTATTTTTGATGCTGAGTGCTGTTGACCTCCACACAGACTTGAGAGTAGTGAAAGCTTGTCTTGCTTTTCCGATTCTTGCTTTGATATCCTCGTCAGTTCCGCCTGTAGTTGAAACGATGCTTCCCAGGTAGGTAAAGGAGGTTGTTTCTTTCAGGTTCCTTCCATTTATGCTGATTGTTGTCGTTGTTGTTGTTGCTGTTGGTGGTGCTGTTGCCCAGGAATCTTCATCACTTCTGTTTTCTCTATGTTTGTCTATTAACAGTCTTTAAACCAAAATCGGAGAGGAAAACACTAAAATGTATGCATTTCTATTGGTAGTAGAAAACACAAGTCTCTTCATCCTTGTGGCAAATAATAAGGTACATCTTGTTAGACGACAGTGTCAGTATCTGAGTAAAACTGAATATTTGTAGAGAATTCGACTATCAAAGAGCAGATTAAGTCTAATAATTTACTGGGTGTAAAGCTACTGTCTAGTTAGTTTATTCAGTATTTTATTTTTTATTTTCCAAGAGATGTAAACGCTCAAATGAACTAGTTCAACATTGTATCTATGTTCATAGTCAGCGCTATTTTTTACACTCTCTTTTTTGTAGATTGTATATATTGAATCACCAACAAATAGCACTGCAGACAACAATATACTGAGTGATACTACAAACGACAATAACAATAATTACTACAATAAAAATGATATGATTGTACTCGATCCGAATCGGTTGTGCAGTGAAATACTTGGTAGATGTTTATCTGAACGTTTTCTGCGTCGAACTAGGATAACAGGCAGTTATACCCTGGATGAATTACAATTATTTGTACGTGAACAAAATACTCAACATATGATTCGATTACTTGAATCATTTGGTTTATGCGTTTGTTGTATTGTCAAAGAGCATCGTCCTGTTAGTCGAATGAAATCTCGTGGTAAAAAGCATTCCGCGGATTGTTTTGAATTATTTGAACAAATCAATAGTAGCCCACAGTCAAGAGCATTCACACAGGACACTGCATACAGTGATCCTAATGGGGTTAGTGGAAGTAGCGGTATTAGTGGTGGTATTATAAACAATCATAGTAATAGTACTCATAAGATGACTCATGCCTACACTAATGATTCATCATTGAATAATACTCAGATTTTAAAGCCAATAGTGTTTGATATCTCCCGACTGAATGATACATCAATTCGAAATGAAGATATACAAATTGAAATGCCACGTTTGAATTTAATTCCATTATATCAAGGTCTATGGGATAATAATGAAGAGGAAAACAAGAGAATGGTTTATTCTGGTGTACAGTTAATCACTTCCCCTGGACAATTTATTCATTTAATGCCACGTATACAAGTCCAGTTAAGACGTGAAATATCAATGAATCGTAATAAAAAATATAATCAACAAAAAAAGTTATGCAGCAGACTTCATAAGTTGACTTGTAAAGATCAGAATAATTTTTCATCACCTTCAGAAGTTTACATGAATTCATTACACTATAATTCAAGTGCTGTTATGCATAAACGTAAATTGACAAATTACTCGCCATCTTGGAATTTAGTACAATGGCTTCATGGTTCAAAAATATCAGATTCTAAGGGGGAAATTCAAGTGTTTATCTGTATTGATGAAAGTAAACAAGTGAGTTCACCTTTTGGCTTGTTTTTAAACTCTTTTCCTCAGACATTTTCCATTGGTATTATGGGAAAATTATAGACTATTTTACCTCTCAAGATTTCGATATCAATATTCAAGAAAAATTAGGAGTCTACACAGTCAGCTTAGACATTAAGTGGTATATACAAAAACAAGTTTTGCAGTTTCTCTACAGTGTTTGTGCCACTGATTACATGAGCATACTTTAAAGCCGTGCATGAAAGAAAAAGCGTTCTGCAGCCTATTGATAGGTTTTCAAACACCTCATCAGTCAGCTATTGAAAGGTAAAGTTTTGTAACTCATCAGCCTAGAAGAGGCAATATGACATTCCATATTAGTTTGTTTATTAGATGTATCACACAGTGAAACAGTATTATTTACTGGATGACGTTTCGAACAAAATTTATTGTTCATAATCATCTTATCAATTATAATCACACGACTTCGAAACTTGAGTTTTACAGTTTTCTTTGTTCTCTCCTATTTGTCGTCGTTGGGGTAGTAGAATTTTCCAGATATCTGGGACAGGTGTTGAATCATTCCTATTACACGTATTTGCAGTTGATTCGATAAACAAAGCTTCTGTTATCAATCTCTCCCTTCACCCTGTGACATTAGATTTTAAAACTGTCATCCTATCCCATCCTATTGTATGGTTGTGTGTAACTGCATGTAGTGAGTGCTATAGCTGAACTATTCTCTAGATTTCTTATCTTATTTGGGTCAACCAATCTAGATTTCGCCAGGTTTTTACGTTCAGCTAGTCTGACTGCCTCTGTTCTACTAGTTTGACCTATGTATTTGACCTGACAATCATTGCAGGTAGGGTATTAGATAAACTAAACTAAGACAGGAAGTGATACATATAGGAGAAACCTTGAAACTTAATAATTACCCTGATAAATTAGTCAGGAAATATGTAGGGAAATGTAAAAATAAAATAAATAATGATAGTAGTGATAGTGATAATAATAATATTAATGACGACATGCATGTCAAATATGCGCAAGACAACACCAACAATAAGGAATCTAAATCATCAGTAGTAATTCCATACAAGGAAGGAACCTCGGAAACCTTACGCAGAATTCTTAACAAGGCAGGAATAAAAGTGGTTCGCATTCAAACCCACAAACTCAATTAGAAACAAGCTTTGTCGGTTAAAGGATCCTGTGGAGCCTTTAAAACAAAACAATTTAGTTTATCTAATACCCTGTAATGATTGTCAGGTCAAATACATAGTCAAACTAGTAGAACAGAGGCAGTCAGACTAGCCGAGCACAAAACTTAGCAAAATCTAGATTGGTTGACCCGAATAAGATAAGAAATCTAGAGAATAGTTCAGCTATAGCACTCACTACATGCAGTTACACACAACCATACAATAGGATGGAATAGGATGACAGTTTTAAAATATAATGTCACAGGGTATAGGGAGAGATTGATAACAGAAGCTTTGTTTATCGAATCAACTGCAAATACGTGTAATAGGAATGATTCAACACCTGTCCCCGATATCTGGAAAATTCTACTACGACAAATAGGAGAGAACAAAGAAAACTATAAAACTCAAGTTTCGAAGTCGTGTGATTATAATTGATGAGATGATTATGAGCAATAAATTTTGTTCGAAACGTCATCCAGTAAATAATAATACTGTTTCACTTTGTGATACATCTAATAAACAAACTAATATGGAATTACTTACTACCACAATACCCAAGTTTTACACATATATTAAGGTAATATGACAAACTGAGTGTTTTTGGTGCACCCAACTGCTACACCTACTAATCCTAAGTGAAATTCTAAAACACTTCAAAGTTGATGGTGAAGCTTTCATTTAACTGTGGAAAAGATCTTAACGTGGAAAGGCACATAAATCTCCAGGGCACAAAATGGTTTTAGGAATATCAGTTAATCGTGATATGATTTGATATGAGGCACACAGTTTCTAATTTCACCATAAGCAGACAAAGAATCACCGCACACTTGCTTAAATGAATGTAGAAGTTGACTTTAAATGTTAAAAGAACTCTGTGTTCAGTCTAGATAACATCTGTGTGTAAAACTTGTCTGTCATCTAGTTAAACAAAAAAATAGTTAAATCCACGAGTTGATAAAACAAACTGGTGACCACGTTTGAGATCATTGGAAGCAATAAACACAATTTCATACTGACAAACATTAAATTTAAAGAGCAAAATAAGACGACAAAGATTATTTGAAACATGGGATGTATTAACGCCTTACATTTTGAGTCAGTCGATGACATTCTTGAACTTGTTGAATTATTTATGTGAAAATTTGGAAGGTGAACTAAGTCAGTGAAGAATATATGAGTGAGATAGATAATAAGGGCAGAAAGGATTCTGGTGGAGAACGCGACCAATAATCCAATCCACAGAAGTGACAATTACTCACTATTCTTAATAATTGAACAAATATTGGGAAATGGTCATAAAAATGACTTGCGAATCGAATAAGCCTGTGAACAGAAATGGTTAAATATGAAATCTTAGAAACACTTAGAAGACCTCGTTGTTTGTAAATTTCAAACATCCTCAATAAATCCTAAATCAGTATGTACTCAAATTAAGTGTTCCATGGTTACATGGGCTTAATTTTATTATTAATGATAGGATGATTCTGATTTCCTTGCGAAACTAGAGAATGGGCCTTTGAAAGATTTAATTGATGAACTAAAATTCTACTGTCAGTGCATGGATGATACATTTTTAATTATGAAAAATAAGGATGAACCAAAGAACATCTTGGACAAATTTGACGATGTTGATCTCGCAATAAATTTTGCCATCAAGAAAGAAAGGGACTCTAGTATTTCATTCCTAGACAGTGTCTTTATGACTAGAAAAGAGGACGGCACAATAAGAAATGTACATAGAAAACTTGCATCAACTGATCAGTATACTCATTTTTTCAGCTTCGTGCCTTTGAAATACAAGCGCAATCTGATAAAGTGCTTCAAACATAGAGCAAGAGCAATCTGTTGTGGTGAATGTCTTAATGAAGAACTTAATATTATTAAACAGTTACTGAGTGAAAATGGTTATCCAGAAAAATTAATCGATAAGAATATGAATCAGAAATCAAGGCAGCCCAAGGTAGCAACAGTTCCTAAAATGGCCTTCAGTTCCTCAGGGATAACATCAGCGAGATATTAACACAACGCTTTAGAATTGCGGTAAAAACACCATCAATGCTACTGAATTATGCTGTCTTCAAAACCACCCCTATTTTGCTTTCGGGAGTAAAAGATGAACTGCCTAATGTCGTCTCTTCTATATGTGTCTATCAATTTGACTGCTCCTGTGGAGCCAGTTACATAGGCCGCACAATTAGACACGTTTCTTGTCGGATTTCTGAACATCACCCTGCGTGGTTAAGTAAGAGACTAACAAAATCCATTCATAGCTCTATTCTATCTCATCTTGTGGATACAGAACACAAGATTGATGTCAACAAGGCTTGCAGAGTCATTTACCCCATACCAACAAATCTTAACTTAAGAGTTCGTCTACTACATATTGCTGAGGCTGTTGGGATCCACATTAAGAAACCTAACTTATGTATGCAAAAGAAGTTGGTTCAGACATTGTCCTTACCTTGGCCATCAAAGGTTTTAATGATCCCCAATTTGTTGTGGACATTTCCTTAATTTTATTTGATATTCTATTTGCTATTACATTTTTATGCTTATTATAATTTATGCATCTTTAGTAAACTGTAATTCCACTTATCTTACTTAACGAATCGATATTATTTAAATAACACCAATATTGCTATTGACGACTATTCCAGATTATTCTGTGCACATAAAAATATATATAATTGTAGAGCCAGAAGTGGGAATTATCAAAAAGGATATTCTTTGTCCATTTTTTTTGTTTTTTCTTGATATTTGAATAAATACTTTCACTATATTGAAATCTTATTGAATTATTTGAGTTTCATTGAAAAAAAATTAAACAAGTTCAACTGTGTGATCCGTTCGGTCAGAATTTAAAGCCCTAATGTGTCACATGCTTCAGCGAATCTTTGTCATTTCATTTCGTAGTCTAAATTTATCAAAAAGGACAAACTGTTTCAAACGTTCTGTTGTAAAATGACACAGTAAAACATTCAGTTTGGTTGAAGAGTTAATATTAACGTTGGTAGGGTAGTAATACGATTATTACTTTAGAGTACGCGTCGTAATCAGTCGTTCTAAAATATTTTCTGCAATAAACATATTGATGAGCAGATGCAAATACCAATTTTAGAATTAATGGGTTATAAAAACCATAGGCATTATGCAAATGATATAAAATAAATTGTATTTTCCAGGAAATAAAAAATGAAACGAAGTGGTTTTTAATGACATTTCATCATTTAACGTTTATAGCTTTATCAGATTACTATTAGACTGGAGTTTTTGAACTCCCAGCTTGTGTGTGATAAATATATATGTAAATACATATACGTATACGTAGTATAGCCTCAGTGGTTCAGTTTATGAAATGCCAGTCAAACACGCACGTGATCTGGATTTCATTCCTTGCCGGCTCAGTCCTGAACCTCGTTTAGTCGGCAATATGTCCGCTAAAGAGGGAAGGTTGCGGTTGAGGCTAGCAACTCTACCACGTATAGACGATACTATCACTACTGAAAATTCTGAGCACAAGCTGGAAGCCCTAAATTTCACTCAGAATGCAAAGGAATAAAAATGGCATATGATAAGTCAACCGAGAGTTCTTCCAAATGAAGTAATTCTTAGTTATCAAATGAATTTAGCAGAATGATGACTGCTGTGTACCACGATTTCGGATTTGTCATCTCCGTACATGTCATACCCATCAGTCAGGATTAGAGGAGTATTCAGTTAATTCAACATTTAAGTATCTTAGTAGCATCGGATATCTCTTTATACTTTCGACAAAGTATGAAAAGCCAAATCTGCAGTACACAACATACAGATGAATGTATAATTTATTCTAGAGACCACTTGTGCTAATTTCGGTGCTACAGAGATGTTTTTTCGGCTCGTATTAGTCATTAAATTAATATCAATTGATCAGTCCACATCTGTCTCACACAGTCACACCAATAATACAAGAAAACTTTAGGGTGAGTTAAAGTAAAATAGGTGAAAATTTAGCAGAATAATTATAAACTATTGTTACAAAGACAAATTTGGGTTGATTACACTCTATTTTATTATGCAAAAGTGTAACTGAAATGTCTTGACTTCAAGCGATTCTCTAAAGCTAAGTACACTAACGTCTGACTTCTTTTGATAATTGTAATGACTATCAATCAACACTATGTCTCTAATCAATTATCGATCGACCAATTGAACTTGCAAAAGTTTGATGACCCTTTGGATTTTATTTTTTGATTTATTTTTTTAAATGTTTCATAATAAATGCATAGATACCCGCTGTGTTCTTCCTATAGCTAGCTCCATTTTAGCGAGTACATGTTTTTATGAACTTAAATAAGGGTCAAATGACCAGAAATAGTTATTTTCAGACTGAGATTTTAAAGTATTAAAAGATATTTTATTGTCATTGCTGGATGAATAAGATTCTTAATCATGGAAAACGAATACATAGTGCATCACTAGGCTGCATTCTTGTAATAATATTAGTTAGTCCTCATCAAGTGCAATTACTTATTCTTCTCTAATAACTCAAGTCTAGTAAACTGATTTGATATATTGGAGAGAAGACTGAATTTAAAACAAAAATCAGAATTTTTCAAGAGATGCAAACTGATGGCCTCAGGATTAGTAGCTCCTCCTATCCAACTGAAGATGATTAGAACTGGAAAAAGAGAACATAGCTGGGCGGCTACTTTGATGACAACAACAAGCTGTGGGTTATGTAAATCTCATTTACTTGAAAACTCGATGAAAGTAAAATAAAAAGGTAGTTAGTGGTTGGATCCCATAGCTCTTTTGACGCATTACTGGGTAAATAATGTGAAGGCAATTTGCTTAAATTCTCCTGTTACCGAGGTTTCTACATCTCCTTCAGCTAGCACTTGGCTGATGCGTGCCTGTGGTAATATTTAAATCCATTTCTATGGGTAGGTGAGTGCGTCGGTGGTTCAGCAGTTGAGTTCTCGCCAAATATGCACGTCCTGGGTTTGACTACCGGCCGGCGCACACCTTTATCTCCCCTAGACGATTCTAAGCCCTACAAAGAGGGAAGGTTGGCGTTGGGCTAGCAAAACTACCCCGTAAGCTGCACCACTACTACTGAAATTTCAAAGCTCAAGCTTGGAGTCCTATTTTCCACTCGGAGCGCAAAGGAATAAAATTTAGAAAAGTAGGTAGGTGAAAGAGGGACAACTAGTGCATTGTGTTTGTGTCGAAAACAGTAAAGTGAAAAGGTATTTTAAATGACTGAGATATGTCCCTCAGTTCATTCTTAAGCGAATCTGAACTGAAGAATAGGATAATCACTAAGGTCAACATTAACTGATACTCACCAAAATATATAAGTACTCTAAGATGTTGATATGTCATTATGATCAGATAGAAGTACATACTTATGTATCGATCAACAAACAGTTTAAATAATATGAACTTTGAAGTGGAAGTCATTGAATCGACTGAATACTCAAAAACCGGGCTTTCACTTCAGATTCAGTCATTATCAGCTTAGACTAAAATCTCTTCAATAGTTTATTCGATAAAGAAGGTTGTGCATTGTATGTACAGCATACCTGTTATAGTCTAAGTTTAAAAGGAATTCACTCTCAAATCAAGTTTATTCAGAAGAAATATGTTTCACACTTGTATATAGTTGTAGGTTTCTTTAAATGAGATTATTGTGTATAGTTCAACGATAAATTGAAATGTACTTATATTTCATAGTTATTCAAATACATTAAGTAAAGAGAGAAAGGTAGATAGATAGATAGACAGCTTGAAGAAATAGTAATATTACTGAAAGCTTTATACAGTCTGTACAGCTAGCTGACCGACTTATCTTTTATCCTAACTAGTATTTCATCACTTCAGTAATTTATTATTATTCCCTTGGGTTCCGAGTGGAACATAGGACTTCAGCAGCACATCCCCATTTTGTGCTATTCTCTGCAGTCCTCTTAATCTGGCCCCATGACTGCCTATAAGCTTTCATCTTCTCTTCACACAACCTCCTCCATGTCACTCTTGGACATCCAGCTCATCGTTTCCAACTTGGGTTCCACTGGAGTGATGGCGTGGCATGCAATGTCAATCAAAGGTCTTCTCACCGTATGTCCTATCAATCCTCATTTTCTTAAGCATATTTGCTGAGCAATAGGTTCTTGATTGGTTCGTTCCTAGAGTCTCTTGTGTTCTAATTCTTTCTGGCCATCTGATCTTCAGTATTGCACGATGGCCTTAGTTGGCGTAAATCTGTAGCAGTCTGTTGGAATTACTTTTGATAACTCACATGCCAAGTCTCTGAACCATATAGAAGCATTGATTTGACATTAATGCTGAGTGGAGTAGATTCCCACATCGACTTCACATTAGTGAATGTCTGCCTTACTTTCCTGATCCAGATTTTGATATCCTCATCCGTCCGGCCATCTAGCTGAAACGACACTGCCTAGAAAAGTCAAGGAAGTGACCTTTTACAAATTTCTCCTGCTCATATTAACTGGTGCTTGCTGTAGCTACTCGATGGCTGTCTTCATCCCCTTAGTCTTGACTTGGCTGCTTCTTTTCTCCTTAAGTCTTCGAATTAATGTGACATGATACATAAATCATCCGCGAAATTCAGATCTTCTAGAGTCTTCTTGTTCCTCACGGTCTGACGCATGATCCAGTCCACCACAATTAGAAATATCATTGGTGATATTGGGCACTTCAATAATTTAAAAATCAGCAATTCAGATTTTCTGAGCTTTGACCATTTTTTTTCCTTAGGCTAAGTTTGTCAATCTCTGTTAATCTAAATAATGCATGTATTCACTGGTTTCAATACACTTTTGTTCTGTCTTTTCTCTCTCTCACTATATACAGGTTCTCGAAATTCGTTCTAGATGTCTACCACAACATACAACCTTAACATTTGGTCTCCTTCACGAAACGATACACTTAATTACACAAGTAATTTCAAGATGTTGTCCAAATCTGAATTTGGATTTACGACTAATTAATTCAGACGATTTGACTAATCACCGGATAACACCGAAAGTATGGGATACCAGACAACTAGTACAAACATTACTGTTAGTGATAGCTCAAAACAGTAATCGTAATTCATTGGGTGGTATTGATTTGCAGATTCCAAGAACACCAGAGAAATATCAGTTTGGAAGACAGAGTAAGTCAAGACTTCTTCATGAAGTTGACGATGATCTGGTAGGCGAAGATGATGATGATGAAGAAGAAGAAGAAGAAGAACAGGAGGACAATGATGCGGATATTCTTGGCAGAATCAGCAGAAACAGCAATCTACGGTTAAGAGATAGAAAATCGCTTCATTCTGTAAACCTACAAAACCAGTTAATCAAAGATTTATTTTTTAACAATAAATATTTAGCAAAAGAAGCATCCAATTATCTGTTAGATATACCGTCTTATCCGTTACCTGTTAGCGTTCTACAAAAATTAGCCAAATGTATTGATGTCATTGAACGTGATCCAAGCAGATTCGATTCATTTATACAATATTTATGCTATCCAGATGCGAAAAATCTATTCACTCAATGGAATCAAGGCATATGTCTATGGGGTACCTTGAGCCCAACAGTGATATTATTAAATTTTGCCAGTAAATATCCAATACGTATATTAGAATGGGCTTTGTTATCAAGTTATGGATTGAATATGGTTCAAATGTTATATACCTCGTATATTTTGTTAAACTTTTGTCAAGTTCTATCAAAACAACAACCAGTGAAACCCTCAAACAATTATGATAGTGACTATGTTAATAACTGTGATAAACATATGAAGTGTATACGTTCCTCGTCTACTCCACGTGATAGTCAGCTGTAGTGATAACATTTTTCTTTTTCAATTGAAAATGTTTTCCTCATTATTTCTTTTTTTTGCTTCCCAGCATTTGTATTTTTAAGTGTGTTCCAGTTTTTCACTCTCTCTCTTGCTCGCTCGCTCGCTCGCTCTTACTCCTCTTTTCTCTATTTCAATTTTTCAATATATTGACTCAATCGATAAAATGAATGGAACTTTTCAGATCAGTTTTTTCTCTTTCCAACAAAAAATAAAATGGAGAAAGAGTTGAAAGAAAGAAATGATGAAAATAACAAAGTGAATTAGTTTCAGATATTTTCATTTGTATGTGGAACTTATCTTGAGATAAAAGTGAAAGCTGTTTCACAAATTTTTTTATTATTATTTAAGAAGTTACTAGAAAATACTAATTCTGTGTTTTACGCCTTTAATGTACGCATTAAATGCTGGACATCAAAGAAGCCTGCCTTATCATCACCAATTGTTTTACATCATGTTAACTTCTAAAAAAAAGTAGTCATCAAAGCGTCCATTCTAGAATTTGACCTATTAAACAGAGACTGAACATTTCAGTTTCATGTAAAATAATTAATACCTTGAACTAATAACTACTGCCATCCGCTGGAGAGTGGGTGGATCTCGCGTTTACATAGCTTAATGGATAATGTCCTAGCATGATATTAGATAGTTGGAGGCAATCGGCAGGAAGCCTTGGACCTAGGTTTCGTGCTAGTTGGCACTCGTCAGCAAGGCGTATCTGCAACCTTGAAGGAACTCATGTCCCTTCTGGGATTCGAACCCGCGTCACCCAGTGCTGCAGTCAGAGACGTTACCACTGAACAATTCGGGCTCGCGATTGACCTCCTGTAGGACTGTAGTGGGTATTTTGATTGGACACTAGTAACTAGTGTGACGTATCTAGTCCTTTCTCTGATGCAGACTGAATTCTATCAGTCAGGTATTTGCAATGTGGCCACCATTCCAGGTAGCTGCAGCACTGGGTGACGCGGGTTCGAATCTCAGAAGGGACATGAGTTCCTTCAAGGTTGCAGATACGCCTTGCTAACTGGTGAGTGCCAACTAGCACGAAACCTAGGTCCAAGGCTTCCTGCCGATTGCCTCCAACTATCTAATACCATCAAATCAATGTGCACCGTGATGGCGAGCTACCTAAAATGGTGGCCACATTGCAAATACCTGACTGATAGAATTCAGTCTGCACCAAAAAAAGGACTACATACGTCACACTAGTTACTAGTGTCCAATCAAAATGTCCTAGCATTTGGAATGATGAATGCTGAGCTGTAGTCTCAATAGAATACAGGTAAATCCGTATGATAAGTCTCAAATAGAATGAAAAGTGAGTTCTGGACTTCAACGATAGCAGAAATCAACCAAACGAAACCATGTTAATGTGTTTCTTCAGTATAGCATACACTGGTAGATGACATTTCAAGGACAACTGATAGCTAACAGTTATCTTAAAGGGCAGTAATAAGCTTAAAGGAGCACCCATGCTTTGAAGTTAGTCTCATTATCTAACCTAGATGTAGGATATTGATCTACAAAAGATATTTAAATGTCACTCGTATGTGTCCATTGCCTAAACCAAATAACTCGTGTACATACATGCCAGAATGAACGATAGGTAGTCAGATATTGGCGGATTTTTTCATTCATTTGCGTTTTGAGTGGAACATATGGCTTTATTCTTTCAAAGATTCAGTAGCGTTGATGTTGTGTTTAAGTGATGGGATTGCTAGCCGCACACTAAACCTTTCCTTTTTATTGGAGTACTAGAGGATAGACGAGGTTTAGGAGTCTATCGACCGGGAATCGAACACGGGCCATATGCATGGTTGGCGAGTATTCTAACGTTGAACCACCGTGTAAAACACAAGATGGTTGCCTAATCCGTAGTGAATGTTGAAAAAGTTATGAAACGATCAAATGGAAGGTAGATATGTTTCTCGTGACATGGGTATTCATGCTAAAGTAATTGTGACGATTAATTATAACTCTTATTAAAAAAGTTAGTAATATATAGTTGAATAAGGCAGTGGGTATTACAGTAATTCTGTCTTCCGTGGTGAAAATGTTTGACAATGAAATGCAAAACACATGGTTAGGTTAACTTGTTTAAACAAAGCTGCTGACAGTAATCCACATTCTGCCAGCCAGTTCCAGTTTATTTATGATATTTTATTGTTGAATGTCTAGTAGCATTACGGATGGAAACAGTCCATAATAACCAGGACAACCGTAATCGCCCGCATCAAACGTAATAACAAATATTAAGTGAAGATTTATATGTAGACGACTGGAGTTCTTCTTACTCGAAAAGGTCTTGGTTGGTAACTGTCTAGATATTTCTCATACCTAAAATAACTTAATAATTTTTCAAAATCTGGCCATTTTAGGTGAAGGACGACTATCTGGCTGAAGATTTAGTCTACACAAACACTTGCTCATAGGAAAGTTAAATAACACTCGGAACCCATATTTAACTGCACTGCTGAGGATTCATTTTATTGCAAATTTACGTTCTAGTGGATATTTTTGAAAGTAAAAACGTTGCTGCTCACCGTTACCGAAATCAGAAACAGGGTGTCCTATACGCTCTACACTACTTAGAACCTGAAAAATTTGAATCCAGTACACTTCCTCCTACTTCTAGTTGTAAAATACACTTTTCAGAATAGTAGTGGAACTTTATATTGTAGGGTTGTTTTCATTAACAGTTTCTGTGAAGACCAGAGGGCAATGGACAAGGTTAGCATCGTAGAGTTAATCAGTAACCTGGTTTGAAATATTCCGATAAAAAGTATTAGTTCATGGAGTAGACTTAGATTGAATTCCTCCCCTATAGTTTCATATCGCTGGATTGCCTCCTCGTGTTTGCAGTCAGTGGTACACAATTGTTGATTATTCTCTGACTGAAACTAATTCGTAGCATTCGAAGTTCTTCTAGTTAGGTTTCATGTTGATCTGTTTATGAGGCTGATTTCAAATGGAATGTCGTAGTAAAAGTATTCTTTACTGCATTTCATAATTCATATTTCTATGACAGTCAAATTTTCTTCATCTAGAGGTTCTAGTATTCATCATTGTGAGACAGCACTGTTCAAATCTGAGTGAAAGATTTATTTGGCTTCGGTCCTCTTTCCTATACAATATGGATTTTCGTACAGTATTCCATATTTGGATTCATTTCTGCTGTGAAACATGCAGCAGTAAACAGAATTTAGAACTTAACTCACCTATCCATAAGGCTATTATGAAGCTGTTTATAATTTAGGAAAATGTAACTCTCAGTTAGTCTTGTTCAC
Source organism: Trichobilharzia szidati (assembly GCA_944472155.2). Lineage (NCBI taxonomy): Eukaryota > Metazoa > Platyhelminthes > Trematoda > Strigeidida > Schistosomatidae > Trichobilharzia > Trichobilharzia szidati. The sequence goes on along the minus strand of OX235271.1, from coordinate 96,180,186 downwards.
CAACCAGCAAAAAATATTTATTCAGGAGTTGGATTTCAGTCTTTCAATACAACTGTCAGATAGTTCACTTTGCTTCTGTCATTAGACTAAATTTGCTTCTTTGCTACTTTCCAGTTCGATTTCTTCACCGACTGACATCGGTTACAAAATCACTGATTACAACCGAGATCTGGAATGCTTAGTCACTTCAGTTTTGGTACACACTTTAACGGTGTGTACAGTCGTTTTTTTTTAAAGAAAGCTTGAAATTAATGAAGTCCACACAGACTCAATTCCTATACGTATTAGTGGGACACACCCACATTTCTGATTGAACACTCTATTTTTACATAAGCTTAGAGAGGGGGATACGTTGTATTACTGCAGACTATATTCACTTGATGATAACTATCAATCGTAAATGGAATGACAAGACTACACTTGTATCAGTGGTTTCATGGTAAAAGCTATTGGCATCGATCTGACATATCGATATATTCTTATCTTCCTACACTTTTTCTTATTTACCCAGTTTTATGAGAGAAAATACGTTAGGTTATATTCTTCAGGAGATCAATAAAGACAGTATTTTCGTCACATATCTTTTCATCACTGAGTAGTTAACTAAACTGGTGAAAAGTGCTTTTAATATCCAATTTATTCCTCAGACAAAACACTGAGATTTGAACAGTAAGCTAACGTTTTCCTCCATGTTTATTCGTGTTTTGTAATTGTATTATTGATGAAAATGTTTATTCAGTTACCGTTCTGAATAGACATCTTTAAAAAATCCTATTTCTGCTACTTAGATCTACAAGGTTTTTGGAATAGTTAGGGTTGCAGAATAGGAGCTTAGTTTATTAAATTTATATTGTTTTGTAAGACACTAATAAAATAAAAAGGAAATTTGAGTGGATTCATAGTTCTGTTGTAACTTTTAATACTGTGTTTCTAGAAAATATTTTGAAGCAAAGTTTTATCTGTGCTGTCCTGGATGAAAAGTCACTATATAATGTTTCTTTAGTTCAGATTTCTGTCACATGTGATTAGATATTGACCTACATATTTTCTTGAGAAATTTGTCAAAGAATTTATCTTTCAGTATTCCTTAGACTGAGAGAGATTCTGTGCTAAATCATTTTTAACAATGACACAGAATTAAAAAGCATTGTTTTTTTTAATAGTTTGTTGACCTTATGCCACCTCCTGAACATCGTAATATTCATTAATTGCAAGTAGCCATGTTAACAGATTTGAATTAGATTTGACCAATTCTACTTTTCAAAATGTTTCAACTTTCGGTTACTCTAATGAACAATGCATTAACCATTAACTGTACATAATAATTACATCAAGGCAACTGAGATTCAAATCAGATACTATTCTTTGGTGGATGTTGAATAGTGATGGAAGGCAGTATGCGTATCTCATCCTATTTAGGACTTTTCAGCTGGATGTACTTACAATTACCAGTGAGTGATGATGTTCCCACTGAGACTCGAACCCAGGTACATCCAACTGACGAGCTCAAAATAGGATGGAGTGTGTATATTCCGGGTTCCACTGCCAGTCACCAACCACCAGATGATATCATGTGAATCCTCAAACAACGTCGAAGCGTCAACACGGAGTGAACTTTTCGATTCAGTGTAATCATATCGCTAAAACATGACCATTAAATCCGTAAACTGAGATGGATACTCTTTCTCCTTAGCTTTGTTCCAAATAGACAGTCAAAATCTGCATGACATGTACTGATAAATATAATCTGTCCACCTCAAACATTACTAATGATGAAAGGGGCAGACGATGAAAGGAAGCGACATCTGAACAAAAATTAGGCACTCTGATAGAGCATATTTTCATCATTTAAATAGAATTACAAAACTTTAATACTGTTGTAATTTGCTCGTGATGGAGAACATAAAGGTTTGGGGTGCAGAATTGTTTATGTGACAAAATTAAGTTATGATAAAAAATATAACAATTCCACCTTGCAATTCAATCTCACAAAAAGTTTTCGTTTTCTGCTTCTTTCCCTTCAATCAACGCTTCCCTTTTACTGGCGGCCTGCTTAAATTACTGAGCTATCTAATTCTCTTTCCATCAGAATGAGTCTCAGTTACTCTACTTCTTAATGTTTCAATTATCCAATTATATCCTTGAGTGGTTATCTGTACTCATATCTATTTGCAAATAGGTTTCAACTTACTGCTATGAATTTTATGAGGGAAATGGAGGGGAAAATTTCAGCTTATTAGAGCATGACTTGGATATGTCAGCACTGATTCAAGCCGATTATTAGTTTAATTGAACATTCTAAAGAAGGATGAAATACTTTGCAATGGGACAAACTGAGAATTTTGCTGCTCCTATGTTTAAGATTTGAGTAAAAGACATCACACAATATACTACTTGCAAGTTCTTGTCAGTCAGTAATAAAGACTGATCAAATTATCATCAGTAAATAATATACTAATAATGTTTTTGCACCTTCAAACAAATTATTCTGTGATAAAATTGGTGCCAGTGTGGACTGAATAAAATCTGAGCTAGAAGCAGCTTCTTCAAGGTTTGCGTAGTTATTTCTTTGATAAATTTGAGGAATAAATACTATTATGTAACCATAGTTGATTATTTATATGGTGAATAAAGGTTCCAGACTAAACCGAGTTAAATTTATTTCATTGAAAATCAGACAGTTAAGTGAGAAAATAAAATCCAGTGATGCAACCATCAACTCTACAATCTGAAAAGTCGAATGAAACATTAGTATCGTTTTCTACTTAAAACAAAGGGGCATGCGAATTAGCAGCTGGATCTTACTGCGTAAACAATTTCAGTTCCATTCTTATAATAATAATAAGTGCGTCTGTATGTATAAGTAAATTATTATCATCACTAATCGTGTCTACGAAGTGCGTTCTGTATTTATGAAGTGTCCGTGGCTAGAATACTTACGTCTATTAGGCTGCTTGACTCACAACTTATGTATGTGTATGAGCTAAGCAATAGAAAACATTACATCTACCGACTAACGGAATTCTGACGCAATATTCATACTTCCTATAGAAGTGTAAACATCTGTGATCTTAGTACACCATGAAGATGTGATTCCAATCCAAAAATAAACAGCAGAAAATCAATAAACCTTCTTTAACTATCCTTCTTTGCAGACAGAATTTTTGCATTCATATACATGACTATATTGACTTCAGCTTTTAGACACGTTATTGACGCCACTTTTTAATTTGGTGTTATGAATTATGCAACAAAGTTACGTGAGCAACCTAGTGAAGCATATATGTACATTTTCGACCAGTGATGAGAAAATACAGTTATTTTAGGAGACTTGTCTGTTAAGCTCGCTTCGTTTGTTTACGGATTATCATGATTTGAATGCTACTACACAGCGAGACCTCTTCCCGTTACTTTACACAAACGCCAAGTTGGACGCACTGCGTGGCTCCCAGTGGTTTCCCACATTAGATTTAGCCTCAGGCCTTTAAGAGGTAGAGGTACTGTCTGGAGACAGACCTAAAACTGCCTTGTCCGTGCCCACCTGATGATGTTAGTTTGAACCCATTCGATTCCTCTTTACGAATGCTCTCGCCACGTTTTGACGGTTAGTGCAGAATGCAGTTGCAAACAGTGCTTCATTTATCTTGATGACATAATCGTGTCTGAATAATTAGCTGAAGAATATTTTATGAAACTAAGAGCCGTTCTTCGTTGTATGCATGATGACAACCTAAAGTTGAGACCTTCTGAATGCCATTTATACAGAAATCTGTCACATTCCTATCACATAAAAGTACTTAACAAGGAGTTAGCATTGATTTAAGTAAGATCCACGTCATCATGTTCTGACCTCCGAAATCGATGGCAGAAGTTATCAGTCCCATGGGACTCGGTTCTTCCTGCCATCGCTTCGTCAAAAGTTTTGTCAATCTAGCAGCTCCAATCTATCGCTAAACACAAATTTGCTTGGACTGTTGAATGTCTGGAGGCGTTTGATAAGCTTAAAACGTGTTTAACTTCCCCTTCATTGTTGGCATTTCCGGATGCGTCCATATATTCAGTCACTTATACTTAGATGCTAACGCTAGGCCTCAAGTGATAGGAGCAGTCCTGTCTTAGGATATATTTGATAGGCGAAAAGAGTTATCGCATATTCTAATCCAAATTTGGATATGATAGAGACGTATTATTCAATGGCCCTTTGCAAGCTGTTAACCCTTATATACTTTCTAAATTATTTTCGATCCTATCTGCTGGGGTACAAATTTCAGATACGGATGAGTAACAAAATGTTGAGTAGCTAAAGAATTCCCATGATGCATAGTGTTAACTTTCTAGCTGGATGGATCGCTTGCAGAAGTCCGACTTCACTTGCGAATATCAAAAAAGCGTATCACATCACAATACCGATACCATATCACGTATCCCAGAGACCAGCAGGACTCTGTACGCATTATTGAGCTTGTCTGCAATCGGCCAATTCACAAATACAGAATATTTATTTGGGATTGATAAACCTTTGAGTGAAAAATGAAGGATATTTCACTAATAATAGATTACATTTGTGTCATGTCAGCTGGGTTGATCAGTGTGTTCTCTTTCCTGTTTTCCAGGTGAAGCTGTTCCCTAAGCATCAATCGTCCGTACATAAACGATCGCTTATAAACATAAGCTTGTCGAAGTGTTATTTAATGATTAGAATGGTGATGTATTGCACGTATTATAAATTGTGCATCATTTTTATTCATCAATGTGTTCAACATAATTTTTTTAGTTTTTAGGTTAACATTTTTAAAAAGTGCAGAGTAGACTTGAACTGTTTACAATGCAAATTTGTCAAGACTAGACAGTTTTAGTTATAAATATAATTATGATTTATATAATACCTGAATGAGATGATCACCTTTAAAAAAAAAAGAGTAGCCTCACTTAGAGAACAATTTGTCTGGTGATCTTTCTCTCTGTTTGAAGTATTTTATTAATATTACTATTACACTAATTTTTTTTTGTCATGATGGTCATTTATGTGTATTTAAGAAGTTCATATGAATTTATAAGATATTTCACTAAAAACTAATGAATTATATATTTTTTAAATACAATTTCATTCTCAGTTAGTAAATAGCTTATGACTATTTATAATGTAAAGAAATTCATCAGAATACTTAGTCTGTAGTGGGAATGATGTAGCAGGCTGTGGAATACAGTTGCTAGATTGTTTGATTTTTTCTTCTTTAGGAAACATAGTGTTCAGGAACACTCGCGAAGTAAACGGGATTAAAGAATTTCATAATATAGGAACTATTAACTGATAAGAATAACTGAGAACGGTTATCAGGTTTTTGAGCCACTAGGATCGAAATCTGTGCGTCGGTGGCACAGTGGTTAGGAATCTCGCCGACCATGCACATGGTCCGCGGTTCGATTCCCTGCCGACTCACACCTGATATCTATGGTCGGCCTGCAAAATTTGGGCTACCGATATCACATGCTGAAAATTCCATATATGTACCAAAATATACGGTGTGGAATCAAGTTGTAACAAAAAAAATCATTCTAATTTGAACTATATTTATTCGATAGTAGTGCATATTAGCGAACCACTCTCGGGAGTTATAACTCTGGGTAGAGATCAGTCTATGCAGAATGTAATATATATTTCAGTCAAACATGAAGTCTACTCAAATATCAATGAAACAGAGATCCTTGAATAAAACAGTTCCTACCGAAATATATCAGTTTTTGGATATCTTTGAAAATAACTCCCTAATTGCTTTTGCAAAACTGTTACAATTATTGTGAACAGAACTATACGATAATTGCCATTGATAAAGTTTCCACACATACCTGTTCAATAAGACAAATAAATTAGTTAATTTTAACACTATTTTGATGATAGTGATTTCTTCCATACGGGTCAGAAACTTGGCCAGCATGTCACGAAAAGGATTTCTAACAGGCCACTGCAGACTTTTATCAACAGCTGCCTTCGCTGGCTCTATACTCCAGATCAAATGGTCAGCCAGAAAGATTCAGCAACAAGAAACTCTGAGAACAAACCAACCAAGAGCCTATCGCGCCACAAATATGTCGGAGAAAATGGAGATGGATCGGGTATAAGTTGAGTAGGCCGTCTAATGACATCGCGCACCAGGCCATAGCTTGAGTGGAATCACAAGTGGGTCATCCTATGGTGACATGCAGGAGATCGTATGGGCTGAAGGAGGAGATGAAAGATTATGGTCAATCGTGGAGCGAGCTGAAGAGGACAACAGAAAATAGAAGAAAGTGGAGATGTGTTGTTGAAGCCCTATTTTCCCCTGGAAACCCAAGTAAATAATAATTATTACTTATAATATTTTGATACTAGCCACAAATTAAATTTTTATTGAATACTTTAAAAAATTTTGACCACAGTTTAAATATTGACTGAATTCGAGTAGCTTTATTGCATACTTCCGCTATTGTATCTTCTTAGTTTGTTTCTAAAATGGTTTAATGATAAGTTATGTTTTTTACTTACTTTTTAAATGAAATTTTGCATGAAATAAAAAATTTTTCTGGCGTACACATTATCGGTGGCATTACATTCTTGAATTGCTCTTCACCTGCTGCACTTTTATCAGGAAATATTGCTTGATGCTGACATCTGAGCGATGTTATGGATTAAAGGAGGTAATAGGTTCAAAAGTTACACAAAACAACAGCGAAATCACTTCATTCAGCTCTATGTCAACTAAAAGACTCAACAGCGAAGGAAGATAAAACCAACATCACCTACAAAATAAGTTGCAACGAGTGAGAAAAACACTACATTGGTGAAAGTGGACGTCCCCTTCGTCTTCGTATTCATGAACATAAACTAGCTATCAAAAGACATAATGTCCACTGCCTCTCAGAGATAAACTTTGTCGGCTTCAGGACCCAATAGATCCAATTAGGAAAAATAATATAATTTACCAAATACCATGTAATGACTGTGAGGTCAATTACATATGTCAAACTAGTAGATCAGGGTCAACTAGACTATTGGAACATAAAAATTTAGCTAGACCTAGAATAATTGACCCTGATAAGTTAAATAACCTAGAAAAAACAGCGCTCAGCCATTGCATTGTATTCACTTACATGTAATCACACAATACGTGGGGTGGGATAGGGTGAGAGTATTAAAAAGTAATATAGTTAGGTGGAGAGACAGAGAGGTTAATCACTGAAGCTCTGTTTATCGATTCAACACCGCACATGTGCAATTGGAATGATGCAACGCCTATACCGGAGATATGGAAAGTGGCAACAAACAACAAAGGGAAGTTGGAGAGAGAAATTGTGAAACCGTGTGACAAAAATTGATATGATTATGAGCAATAATTCATGCTCGAAACGTCATCCAATTGTTAATACTGTATCACTGTGTGATTATTAAAATAAACTTAACGAATAGGTACCGTCTATATTTTGTAATAACGATAGATGGAAGATGAGAAAAATTTAATTCAAATGATCAGATAAATATTAAATTACCGGATTCTAAACTTCATCATAAATGTAAATTTCAGCTGGTCTGCACACAGACAAAATTTCATCAAATATTGGATTGCAGGAATTTGATTGGCTACAAGTTTGGTCACTCTATCTAACATTTAGCATACCTTTGAAGAGTCTCAAACTAGGACGAAACAGCTGTCCAATAGTCCCCGATTTTCCCGTGGTTCTATAACTGGTGCCAGCTCGTGACTGAACCTATGAAATCTTGTCTTGTCTCCTGTACTTCAATGATTCTCTAGATGCTACCATTGTAGATCGAAAGGTACTCATAACAGTAATCCTATTTAGCACTTCAGTGAATCAGTCACGACCTGAATAGTTCAAAGTATAGTTTTTTTGTGTGTATCGAGCAGTCTTAGCTTCCTTAGAGTTGCAGGTAGTTCTTATTTATGAATATCAGAAAAGAGGAACGATGAATTTGCAGCTGTCTACCAAATGATTTTTAAAATTCTTAACATTCTCAATGGACAAAGTAGTCAATTGAATCGCACACACACCAGTGCGTCAGTAGTACTTTTAGCATATTTTTAATAACTTGCATTTCACACACTTACATATGTGCCATTCTGAAATTTGTTGTATTTTTTCAACAAAAAAAAGAACATTTATTTTTATTTATTTTGCATCTAAATTTCAGTAAACCAATCGAATTCTAGTGTTACCCATTCTGCACTATTGCACATAAAGCTTTGTGTATGTCTATTTAAGTGTGTCTGTCTGTGAAGGCGTAGATGGGTGACAAGATTCTCTTGAATTTATCTATAAATATGCAGTAGTGAATACGAGTAACTTTCATTTAAATGGCAGTTAGTACTTTGTGCAGAGTCTATCGACAATCAGTAAGTGTTTTTTTGTTGATGAATAATAATTTATTAATCAGTTTTCTATGAGTCATGCTACCCTTAATTTGGTGATTCATTTATTTCTGGTAATGTTTGTTTTCTGAGACTCCTTTGATAGGCGCTGATGTGATTACTGCATATCAGAGAAATTATTTGATAATATTCTAGTGTTAGTTTGCAGGGATCTGATTGCTTTCAGGATTTCATCATGAACTGACGTCGGTTAGAGAACCATTGGAAAAACTGGGAGTACTGCCACACAGCTGTATCATCCTAGTTTTGGATTCTTCACAGTACGCACCCACCAACGGGGTTTGAACCCAGACCCTTCTGGTTACAAGGCGAGCTCGTAGACCATTAAGCCACTGGGACCCGATGGTCCAGTAGTCCTCTAACCAATGTCAGTTCATGATAAAATCCTGAAACAAATCAAATCCTTGCCAACCAACACTTGAATATCAATCTGATGCTCACTAGCGACTGGCCCCATTCAGGTAGGTAGTTATCTGGGTTCTGGTGGGAAGTCGTGACCAGTGGTGTAAAGCCGATCGGGTGTGATGACAAATACTCGCCGATGACATTCGCTAGTGGTCGCGCCATATCATGAATTGGCAGATGTTGGAATTTATTGGCCGGCCATTGGGTCGGGTCCCAGTGGCTTAATAGTCTACGAGCTTGCTGGCCTTGTAACTGGAAGGTCCTGGCTTCGAATCTTAGTGGGTGCATACTGCTAAAGAGTCCCAAACTAGGAAGAAACAGCTGTGTGGTTTTCCGATAGTCCTCTAATCGATGTCAGTTCATAATGAAATCCTGATAATATCCTGTATGAATTAGTATAACAGATGCAAAGGAAAGTGCTAATTTGATGCAGGGCATGTAGATAGAATTATTAATATAAGAGACCTAAGGGTAAAGCTCACGTTTGTAACACTTCATTATGTTACTTTTAAGTATACTTGCAGGAATTAAAACTCATTGTAATGAAGCGTTGCAACTTTCAAATATTTAGTATCATATTTGAGAAATTCTGGTTTCTTACAAAATGACGAATTAAATCAATGTATAAAAACACACTAATGTGATGAAGTAAACAGTTTTAAATGCAGTTAGAGTAGATAAAACTGCAAGAGACAGCATTTGTTTAAGGTAGCATTTCCAGTGGAGTAATATAAGCTTGATGACCACTAAAAACCAGGAAGAGCTGAAAAATTGTCTCATCCTAATTCGAGATTATTTAGAAGTGAGCATTCTTGGCCACATAAAGGATAAGAGCCACAAAAGCACATGCACGTTATCATTCAGCCAGTGCCACCGACGCATACTAAGGATTATAGAGGATTTATTTAACAGTGATAGTCAGATTGTGATTAACTCCGTAAAATAAGTCATAAGTTTATATGAATTCCTTCACAAGTGGCTTCTGTGGCCTTCAAAGTTATCCTTGATGACACCGGTTTTTAAGCATTTACTTACAGTCAGATGCTCGCTAGTGATTAGCTACAGGACTGAGTTTCCTGGAGTTCTAGTGAAAAGTCATGACCAGTAGGGTTCATCTGATCAGGAGTAAGGACAAATACTCACCACCGTTGACAATGGCTGGTGGTCGCGCTAAAATCACGAATTGATAGAAGTTACAATTCATGAGCCATTGAGCCGAATCTCAGTGACTGAATGGTCTACGAGCTTGCCTTGCAACCGAAAGGTCCTGGGCTCGAAACCCGGTGGATGCGTACTGCCTGTGAGTCCCAAACTAGGACGAAACAGTTATCAAGTACTCCTTGATTTTCATTGGTCCTCTAACTGATATCAATCCGTGGTCAAACTTTAAAAACCAACCAAATCCCTACAAACCAATTCTTGAAAATCATAAAGCGTAACAAAATTGGCGGGATTGTTTAAGTAAACAGTGATGTCCCCAAAATACACCAACCTCTCCACTGTATTCAATTCTTTTTGGAGGTTTTATCAGAAAGAAGAATACTGGTAGAGAAACAGGTTACATAATAAAAATTACACTGATATGAGAAACAATTTTTTTAAGCACCTATTGATACAGTGTTACTTATTCACTGATGAGACTTTGATTCCCATATTTCAACTTATTGCTAATAGTTATGTCAAGGTACCAAGGTTGCATCTAACCGGAGACATGTGAAGTGACGTCATAACAGTGTTAGGAAAACTTGTTGACATTTCTATGGGCAATAAATGTTTTACGGAAACATCGTCCATCAATGAATAATCTTGCTTGGTGACACTACCATGTTAAATAAAATTATTTTGTTTTTGCAGTTTGACAAAGTTACTAGATCTTACAAGACTAAACATTTTAAACTCGTGTAAAAATGTTGAAGTGAAAACGTGAACGATTAGGAAGTGAAATTTCCTTGTTTACAAAGGTTAATTAATGAATTATAGACTATAGTTTGGCACAGTTATCAGTATTAAAAGATATCGTACTTCGTATCTACCTAAAGGGGTGTTTGAACTGAGCCGGCTGTTTGAGCTGAGTCACACTGAATACACCACTGAGGAGTTCAGCACCAAACGAGCAAAATGGAAGTCCAGTGTTTAGATCACCTCGATCTAGCTAGGAAGCACTACTGGTTGTTATGGTTGGTATACAACTACTCATCTCAATCAATCAGTAGTATATAGTTCTTTGCAAAAGTTCTTGCTTTCTTGATCACCATTTATGGTATCAAGCAGATCACATACTGTGATCTGAATAAATTGATTTCCAGAGGAAATTTCTCCCCTCAAACTGTGAACATTGCAAATTGCTAACTGATTTACAAAATGTGAATTTAACTGTTTAATTACACCCGACTTTAGCTGCTAGTAATGCCCTACTGACATCTTTGAATATTTTGTGATATTGATGACATTTTTTTGTAAAGACACAGTAATTATATCATTATCAAACTGATAGTTTAAATGTCATTTTCTTTGTGGCTGTGTGTAAGCCTGGATGAAAGTGTTAGAAATTGGTAGCTGGCTGTCAAGAAGCCTTTTTTAGTCTGTGAAACAAAATTATCAATAACTGACAGGAATGATCTTACTTCAGTCACCGGGTTTCTTGATTCTTCTGCTTACCTATTCACACTACACACTTTGAAGTCATCAGGAAAATTCTGCTTTATACATAACGTAAGATTGCATCATTTACTAATGAATTCAGAAATTTTACTTCTGTAATCCAGAAAGTCGGAAACCGGGTTTTTTTAATTTCCTCCACGTTCCCCAGTGGAACATAGGGCTTCAAGCTAGTGGCTTGAAGTTTCTGTAGCAGTGTTTATTTTACAGGATGGGGTTGCTAGCCTCATGCCCAACCTTTCCTCTTCACCAGCATTATTTCTGGCTTAGCGAGGTAAAGAAGTGCGTCGTTGGCCGGGGATTGAACCCCGGACCATGTGTATGGTCGGCGAGCGTCCTAACCACTATGCCACCGACGGAAACCGGGTTACTGACTCTTAACATTAAACTTCAATTACAGACCAATACAGTTTCTTTTTATCAATAACTTTGGTGGTCACATTACATTCTTAATTGATAGAGTACTATAGTCACTAAGATTTAGTTCCATTATCATTCATATTTGTTATTATGTGAATTTATTTCGAAGCAAAAAATGTAATTGAAAATGTATCGTATCAATTTGAAAACTGCCATTATTTGCCAAGTATCTATTTGGTCTAATTTAATAATTGTACAACATCAATTTTTTGATATTATTAAACAATTTAGAATTGTATAACAACATTGTTTTATTTTGAAAGTAACAAGAAAGAAACATAGTTGCTAAAAGTTTTAAATATTTAAAAATTGGTACTTTCAGAAGACATTTATTTTGGCTCATCAGATAAATTTATAAGAAATGTATATTAATTTTGAAATGTATATTAGATTTTTTGTTAGTGTAGGTGAACGCTTAGGTTTCTATTCGTTTTTAGGTGGATTTACGTTTCCCGTTGATTCGTTATGTTCGATCGAAAGATTGATATGCCGACATGTCAACAGAGATAGAAAATATTTTTGATTGGACACTAGTCAGTAAAGTAGTGTGATGTGGCTCGCCATTACGGTGCACTGTGAATTGTTGATATTAGATGGTTGAAGGCAACCGGCAGGACACACATTAAACTAGTTACTGACTAGTGTCCATTCAAAAATACCCAATACAGTCCTACAGGAGGTTAATTGCAAGCCTGAATAGCTCAGTGGTAACGCCTCTGACTGCAGCACTCACTGGGTGACGCAGGTTTGAATCTTAGAAGGGACATGAGTTCTTTCGAGGCTGCAGATACGCCTTGCTGACTGGTGAGTGCCATCTAGCACGAAACTTAGGTCCAAGACTTCCTGCTTATTCCCTCCAACCATCTAATACCAAAAATTTAGAGAGTGAAACCTCAGTCCAACATAATCGATCAACGGGAAATGCAGACCAACCCAAAAACGAATAATAACTTATACCCGTTGCATAAGAGGTGGCCCTATGGATCTAGTGGACAGTGAAACTATACGTGCAGGGTTCAAATCTTAATTGGAACACCATCAATTACTGGGAATGCAGGTACATCCGACTGATGAGTCCTAAAAGGGACGAAAGTACATCTTAGATCCCACTGCTAGTCAACTCCAGCCAAAATAAAACCTAGTTTCGTGCTTGGTTTTTCTTGTGCACTCACAGGAGAAGTCATCTGACATAATTTTTATAGTTAGTATACCTTATCTATGTATCATATTGATCATGAAACATATTTGATAAATGTCTTACTAGTTAGCTGAAACCTGAAATAATAATAATACTAGTGAACTCATCAACTTCCTGTTTCACCTCTAGACTGTGCGATTATAAATGTTACTAAAATATTCTTTGTTAACGAGAAAGAATAACCTCTGCTTATTTCTGTCTAACAGTCACCTTATGACTTTAATATTTTCTATGTCGTTTGACTAGTGAAAAAAAAGAAATATTTTACCCCGGAACAAGTATGAAATATTTTGATACATCGTGAATAGTTGTAATCAAAAAATTCAATCAAAGAATCGAAGTCTTTCAGAGTGTGAGATGTTTTGTTTCTCCCTAAAGTAATTAATCCTGTCTGCTGAACTATTCACTTATCGTCTACAAAGGAAAACATTCTCACCCTTCTTTCTTTTTTTAATAAATCACCCGCTAGCAAAAGTTTTTTTGTCTGTAAGGAAATAATGTATTAAGTTTTCTTATGTAGGATGTTTAAGGTTGGCTAACCAGCCAAGAATCGAGTATAAATAATTACTGAGACAAATCGTTTGTTTTTCTTCCCTTTCAAAGCTGTTTTGTTTCTTTATACCTACCCAAGCCAGCCCAGTTATAAGTTTATGGATGAGAGAGTAAAGGAATTTAGTCATTCTACAAATCTACGAGTAAAACAAATAAATCATGAGTAAAGTTTTCCCTTCGTTTTAAAATTTTAGGTTAAAGAAGGTTTAGTTGACTTGAAATTGTATTCTGTTGTAATAAAAATCCTAGAAAATCAAATACCAACCAGTACAGGATGTCATAAAAGTTGGAAGGAACCTTATTCGGTATTCAGCGTTTATAAGACACCATCAGCTATATGAAGAAATTAAATGATACAGCATGAAGCCGTATTTCGAGGCGACTAATCTACCTGAAACTAGTACAAGAAAACAGTGAGATAAACTGTAGCTCCATGGTTGTCTGCTTATTTAAGACAAATCAGTATATCACAATATTGCTGATTGAAATGAAATGTACACTTTCTTCAGCATTGGATATCACTTTATTTGTAGTCCGCTTCTAAGGCATTTTTGTGATATACGTTCTATTACTTGTTCAATGGAGGAAAGACTTTGCTTATTGTTAACTGTTTCTATTCGACTATGACAAAGTTTCGGTGAATAACAGAAGTTTTCAAGAATTATTTTTTATTTTAGGGATTTGATTTGTTCTAAGTCTGATCATGGACTGATATCAGTTACAGAACCACTGAAAAGCAGCGACTAGTGGATGGCTGTTTCGTCCTGGTTTGAGATTCCTCATCAGCACGCACTGACGACCTTACCAGGGATTGAAACCTGAAACTTTAGGTTATGTGGCCAAGCTCGTTGACAATTTGGCCACTAGGATAAAATCAAGTAGCCCGTAAATTCTAACTTCTGTCTATCCGCGATTCTGGCGCAACCGTCATAAGCGAGTATTTGTTCTCATATCCAACTTGGTAGGCCCCATTGGCTATGGTTTCTCACTACGATTCCAGGCAATTTTCTTCTGTAGCCAGTTACTAATTGGCATCGGATTAATTTTCAAAAGTTATTTTTTGTAAGGATTTCGTTTGTTTCAAGTCTTGAAAGATGTTAAGATTCACGAGTCATTCAATTCTGGGCCAAGTGGTTGAGTGGTCAGCTGAAAGTTATGAGTCCCATTCCTGGTGGAATCATGGTTGAGTGCTGTGAAGAGCCTCAAACTGCCACAAAACAAATGTTCAGTAGTCCATGGTTTTCTCTATCTGTCATCAATCCGCGATTAAACTTGAATAACAGATCATTTCTTATTTATAGCTTGATATATGAAAAACTAGCCATATTCAAGATATAACCGTGAATCTCTTGGTGTAGCGTGGCTTCATAATAGTCGTAGTAATTTCTGTCTTATTTTCCTTGACTATACGTTAATTCATACAGTTGTAAGCCGACAAATAAATGGACGTAAAATCAAGCGGTGGTGAAGTCGTCACTTACCTAGATTTTTGACGAAAATGAGAGGGTATATTTAAGGAGGTTTCAACCATACGTTCAACTTAGAATGACGGCAATATTGATTTTTTACAGGGTTTCATCACGAGCTGACACTGGTTAGAGAACCATTGGAAAATCTGGGAGTACTGGACAGCTGTTTCGTCCTATTTTGGGACTCTTCATCAGTAAGCACCCACCAACGTGGTTCGAACCCAGGACCTTCTGGTTACAAGGCGAGCTTGTGGATCATTAAGCCACTGGGGCCCGATCCAATGGCCCATGAATTCTAACTTCTGCCAATTCACGATATAGCGCAAACGCTAGCCAATGTCTTCGGCGAGCTAGCTGGTCTTGTAACCAGAAGGTCCTGGGTTCGAACCCCAGTGGGTGTGTACTGATGAAGAGTCCCAAACTAGGACAAAACAGCTGTCCAGTACTCTCAGATTTTCCAGTGGTTATCTAACCAATGTCAGCTCGTGATGAAACCCTATAACCAATCAACTAAATCCCTGCAAACCAATACTTGAATATCGATTTTATAGAAGCTTCATTTTTTGATCAGTTTCCTTTGTGTGTGCAGGAAAATTGAGTTGGCAAATACTAAAATTTGCCTCTGGACCACCTTCAACTATATAACGGCCAACTTTTCTCACCCTTTTCTAGTAATGCATGCACTGATGTTACTGCCTTTGAAGAGAAGATACACATTTGGCGTGTTGTGTGATTCCTAAGCAAACACCATGCAACTAAATGTCAGATTGTTTGATACAAATTTTCTTAAATCATGGAAAATACCCACCCAGATATCTTTGCTGAACTTCTTGTTCTTTTCTCTCAAATATTATTAACACTGATAACTATCCTACATCAGTAAATCTTCAGATTTTGCTGACAAATGGTCGGTTGGTCGGTTTTCGACATAGAACTTTGCACATATGTGCAGCAGTTCAAGTTGCCACACTCCATGTAGCACACAAAGCAAGAGTAGAAAGTAGGAGAAATGCATAATAGAGACAGTAAACAGAGGTGTGAGACAAAGGTATAGTAATAACGGAGAACAAAACAGTTTCATTGGAAATCATAAGTCACAAGGAGTGGATGCATTTGCGCCAGCCACTGAGAACGATTTTGAGCCATGTCACCAATTGTTTCCAACCATTGGTTTTTACCGTCCCGGGGCCCCCAACCAGGAAGTCTACACCTTCCTACGTGACTTAAACTAACTATTGTGGATTTCATTGACTGGTGAAGCCTGACGCTATATCAGCTAACATTGCCCATCGAGGAAGGCGGTGACTAGGCATACGTAACACATGTCCTAACCATCTCAGTTGATTTAATTTCACAGTCTCGTCGATTGATTTTCCCTCTTTACCTAGCACTGGACGCCTAACCTCAATATTGCTCACCTTATTATACCACTTCACGCGGGAGATAGAACGCAGACACCTGTGATTGAAGACAGCTAATCTTTTCATGTCTTCCGCTCTCAATGGTCAGGTCACAGCCATAAAGGAGGACGGAGTACAAATTAAACTGCTACAAAGTCATACTTTGATTAGTTCACCTCATTTTTTTTGGTAACTGGAAATAATAAAATAATAAATGCTGCAAAACTGCAGTAATCAATCAACTGTTTAACAGAGTACTCGTTTTCTTCTAATTTTTAGATAAAATGCTTACGCAGTGTGCCATCAGTGCAAACTAAAATCCCCTCCAAGTTTTATTCTACTGAAATTAAAAGTGACCACAATAATAATAATCAATCACCTGTGAATTCATGGAATGAATGGGATCCTTTAGAAGAGATAATTGTTGGTACACCAGAATATGCTACTGTACCACACCTACTTCCTGAAGTGAAGGTAATTGTTAAACTTAACAGTCATATGATTTCAAAGTGTTTTTTATATTTCTTGTTACAAGTAGGCCTCTTTTTCTTCGTTCTTGTTATTTTTATGGGAAAATATGTACACAAAAAGACCATCTGCAATAGTAATTCATTGCAAACACACACTGAATTTTGAAACTTGAACATCAAAAGTCACTTCATCAAGTTGTAGAAGTCGCTTGTGGAGACTAAACAGCTTCGTTGGTGGTGATGCAATCAGGAAACTACGGTTTCTATCTCATAGATAGACTACTTATTAGTGCTTTATTTAATCATCTGACGAAATCAATCTGCCGGAAATAATATCACAAACTAGACATATTTACATCTTCAAGAGTAATTTTGGTTCTTTGTAATAACTGGAGAGTAATTTAATGGCTGACTATTTTGACGCATAAACATTTCTGATCGATAGACATTGAGGTATCAGTGCTGAAGTGAAGTGCTTCATCTACAAGCTATTTATCCTATCATAATAGTGAAAAACAGTTACCACTTCACTTTAATTATCTTCGAGAGTCTGTTGTACAAAATAGCTTTCAATCTACTAAAAATGTGCCAAGTCGTAATTGTTCACCTGACTTAGTGGTGCATCGCATACATATTGCATAGATTTCTGTAGGTAGCTTTACATATACATTTAGATTTATTTTTAAGTGTGTTTACAGGAATTCGATTGATCTCAAAGTATTTCATGAACTGATATCGTTTAAAGAACTACTGGAAATTAGGAAGTAATGAACAGTTGTTTCTTCCTTTTTTGGGACTCCTCAGTAGTATGTGCCCATGACTCCCTAGGGGACTGAAATCAGGGCCTTCAGATTAGGAAGCTACCCTGTTTTCCATTCAGCCGCTGGGACAGAATTCGATTACCAGTAAATTCGAACTTTGGCCGATTCGTAATATACAGTGATATATAAGTTGATCGTATATCATAAGATACTCAACCCGCCTATATATATTTGCGTTAACACTTTCATTTTTCCATTGAATTATTCAAAACATAACTTCTTACGGAAATGAGAAACCTAATATTTACCCTTTTCCGTTTGTTTTTTTCATAGCCATGTGCTGCTGTTAATAAGCATGATTTCTATATTAAAAATGGTGGTAAATATTGGGCGGATGTCATACCTAAAGAACACTGGCAGTTATTGTGTAAACAAGTTGAAGAATTTGTCAAGATACTTGAACTTGAAGGGATCAAAGTTGTACGACCTGATCCAGTAGATCATAAAAAATCGTACAAAATCCTTGATTTTGAGTCACAAGGTTAGTGCGTGTTGATGACTTTTACGGAGCATAACATTTGAACTGACATACAAAACAAATGGCATTCATCTCCTGAATACAGCATAGTGAATGATAGCGCTAGATGACATTATAGACAAAGAATAATGAGTACAAAACTTGGGCACTGTGGTAGAGTATAACTCCATTATAGATCAGATTTTATTTTGATAAATCACAGAGTGTTACACAGTAATATTAACTGATGACGTTTCGAGCACAAATTATTCATTACTGCTCATAATCAAATCAAATCACTCACACAACTTTCCGGCTTCATTTATATGCATGTGTGGAGTTGACTGGATATTTGAATAAAACTCAATATAGGATAATGTACATTGAGAAATGATAATATGAGTGTTATTGACCAATTACAATCAGATGGGAAATAAGACGAATTTTTTATATTCATAATAAGTAACTTGTTAGAATGTTATGATGTACTTGAATTGAAATAGAATTTTGAGATTATTTATTATCCTCCTCTGATTTGACTGGTGGTAATATCTTCCATATTTCTGGTATTTGCATTGAGTCATTTCTGTTGCATGTGTTGGGTGTAGACTCAATGAACCAGGATTCAGTAATCAATCTCTCTCTCCACCTACATAGATTACTTCTTTGAATCTTAACCCACTCGCACCCTATTGTGTGGTTGTGTGTTAATGCATGCAGTTCAATCACTGAGCTTTTTTCTAAATTACTCATCTTCTCAGGGTCAAACATTCTTCCCTTAGCTAAATTCTTATGTTCCGACAAACGAAACTGTTTTTGTGGGCGTTACTGAAGCAAATTCTGAAGACAGGATAAACTTTAGTGAAAAGCGAAATTCATCTTTTTCTATAGTGAATAAATTGTGAGTTATGTTGAAAAATTACAATCCACACAACCTACCTATTTACTAGATAACAAGTAGTCGATGAGGAATGATACAAATGTCAGTGTGTAGATAATTAATTCTATCCATTAATTCCATTCACTATGGTATCTGTCTTTTCGAACAATAGATGAAACATAATTGTGATTTTTTTAGGCCTATGCTATTCCACTTAAAATTAAGTTTAATTGCGAACTGACTCACAAAAGTGAAAATGTCAAGATCCGTCTTAATTTTTAAAGAACATTACTTAATTTGCATTTATTCTGTGTGTTCAAATGACATTATAACAGCGAAAGTCGACGAGATCAGACGTAGTCGGTAGTCTCCAGTAGCCGAGTTATCCCCATGTAAATATGTGATGCTAACTTTTTTGGAGGATTTCATGCTGAATGCTGAAGCCATTTGTTTTTGTCTCCATCAACAAAGAATAATATGACTATGGTGAGCTTTGATATAAGAATAGAACTTGTGCACTGTGGTAGAGTATAATTCCATTATGGGTTAAATACATAAACCAGGTTACTCCACACGACCGATAGTAGATTTCAGGAATACCCCTACTTATGAATTATCAAAACACTTAGCTCTAATATTATGTCCTATTAGAAATCGTTCAAACTCTAGACTAACTAATTCATATGAGATGAAAAAGAAACTAAATGACATTCTACTAGAAAATGATGAAACAATGGTCAGTTTTGATATAACTAGTCTTTATACTAATATACCGATCAATATGGCCTTAGAAGCAGTTAAAAGGGAACTAATTTCTGATCCCAAACTTAGTCATAGGACAAAGCCGCCCACTGAGAAAATTATTTTAGGAATTCAGTTATGCCTCACATCTAATATCTTTAAATTCCAAGGTAAAATATATAGACGAACAGAAGGTGTAGCAATGGGATCACCAATATCCCCTATCGTAGCAGATGTATTTATGGACAGCTGAGAAAATATTGCTCTTAATACATTTAATCCTACTCCAAAAATATGGTGGAGATATGTGGATGACACTTTCACGGTTTTAAAAACAGAATATATCTCCAGTTTCTTCACATATATAAACTCACTAGTAAAGGGAATAAAATTCACATTTAAATCGGAAAATGAAGAAGGATAATTAGCTATGTTAGATTGTAAAATAAAACGAATAGAAGAAGGTAAACTGCACACTAGCGTTTATAAAAAGCCAACGCATACTAATAGATATTTAGACTTTAATTCATCTCATCCGTTAACTATTAAGGCAGGTATAGTTAAGTGTCTAACAAACCGAGTAGTAGCACTAAGTAGTACAACAAAAGACCTAAATGATGAAATAAAACAAATAGAAGTGTTGGTGTTAAATAACTAGCTATCCTACAAAATTCATTAGGAAGATCAGAAAAGGTCAAAAGCAAAATAAAATAATGGTGAAACTAATAATGATAACATAAGTAAGAAAGAACATAAGGCATCTACAGTTTTACCATATAAGGAGGAGACATCTGAGACCCTACGTGGGATTCTTAATAAATCAGGAATTAGGGTGGCATTTAAACCTACAAACTCACTCAGGGACAAGCTCTGTAGGTTAAAGGACACTGTCAGTTGACCCGATTAGACAAATAATATAATTTACAAAATACCTTGCAATGACTTGAGTGAGGTCAACCACACAGGTCAAACTAGTAAGTTGGGGGTAGTCAGATTGTCAGACCATAAGAATTTAGCTAAGGTAAGAATGGTTGACCCCGCGAAGATAAGTAATTTGGAAAAAGCTCAGCGATTGCACTGCATGCATTAACACACAACCACACAACAGGATGGTAGAGGGTTAAAATTCTAAAAAGTAATATAGGTAGGTGTAGGTGGAGAGAGGTTGATTACTGAATCCTGGTTCATCGAGTCTACACCCAACAAGTGCAATAAGAATGACTCATCACTCATACCAGAAATATTGAAATTACTACTACCAATCAAGTCAAGCGATGGAAAATAATGGAATTATATAAACGAAGTTAAAAAGTTGTGTGAGTACCTTGATATGATTATGAGCAATAAATTGTGCTCATCAGTAAATATTACTGTATAACACTGTGTTACTAAAATCTGGATCACCTGAGCACATTGCTTTTAAAAATCATAAAGAATTCGAAGAGTTTATTGAATGAAAGTCGTTCAAACGGTCCACTTGAATTGTCACGGTTAGTTCCAGATGTTTACGGAGGTGATGCACAGCATCTAATGTCATTCAACTGTTTTTTTTTCTAATGTGGTTCAACAGTCACTTTATTATAAGCGTTTCTTTCCCATAAAGCCTAATTTTGTCCGTTATCTATACTGTGAAGCGAAATAAGATTTTGAATAGCAACAGTCGGAAATCGTTTGACTCAGAATCTTAGATACCATTTATCTGAGATACTTGTCAAGTGTGACTAACTTTTCGAATTGAGATTAATCACTTGGATAAACATTTGTATTTTACTGAAGCTGTGGACAGTATATAGTTTTCGAAAATTAATGATATACTGGGACTCTTGTTTAATTACTTTGGCTAGGTAGTCATTTCGGTTTTAACTGAGAACATGGTTATTCACATTCAGTAATTTGGTTTATTAGGTGGCAATTAGGATTTCAAGTATTTGTTGTCGGCGTTGTCTGTGTTTCATCTAATAATTTTTTGTGTGACCACCTAGCTGAATAAATCGACATCGAAACTCAAAACTTAACATCTTTTAGTTTTTATGTGGTGAAGCCAGATTTTTACGTCTTTCAGATAACGTTTATACATCCCAATAGTTCTCCTGTATTACCGAGACACATTAGTACTCAGCAGCAGAACTGTTTATTGAGCAAAAGAATGTGCGGTAATGACAAACTGTAGAAACCTTATATTGAAATCTCTATTCGCGCATGTTTATTGTATTGTACTTCTGGTATCTTCCTTTCATGCCTTCTATATTGTTTTACAAGGATCTTTATTCCTTCTTTTCCCCCACTTAATCCACCGCTTCACTATTCAAGGTTCTTGCAGATGACATCACACACAATATACCACTTACAAAATCTTGTCAGTGACACACGCCACATTATATTCTCTATTGTGAATCTGTTTTTCGCCTGAAAATAATTGACTGCTATCAGTATGGTATCACTCAATATCACCATAGCGAGAGCCAGTGTCACTACTTATAAGTGAAACATGGTATATTTGATATTATTCGATGAAGTTCACCATACGAAAAAAAGGTTTTGGTAAAGCACTACTGAGAATCTTATTTACTCTCATATTTTCCTAGAGGCCAAACCCACTTTGTCACGAATTAATGAATGTGTTTCTGAAATACCTGTTGTTTAGAATTTATTTGTGAAAAAGATTGAGCACGCTCTAAAAACCATTCACTTTTTCAGAATAAAGGTGGTAGTCGTAAACCCTGACGCCTTAAAATGTGTATGCCCTGATAGCATTTAACTGAAGTGTAGATATCACTTTCGGTGTATTTTCCTGAGAAGACAAGGCTGAAAAATTTTGCATAAGTGCTGACGGAAATATTTGTTAGTGGACCATATGATGAAGTATATTTGATCAGTATTTCAATCAATAATCAGCTTTTCATCATAAATTCAGTTTGTCTCACTATTTTTTTAAATAATGTACTGATAATCAAGAATTCGATCAACACTGACTTAAAATTTAACTGTTCTGAACCTACGGATCGCTATCTTGAATTGACCATAAATCAGCCTCTATTAACTTATACCTCCTACCAATAAATATATAAGCGTCTACACGAACCCATAATATATCTACCATGTGAAATATTATTTTGAAGGAAGGCGAAAACCAGCATACGTGTACTTTCATCAAAATATGTAAATGCTATTTTGAAAATCCCTTTTTTCGCGTCAAATTTCACGACATTAAGCATAAATATATGCATAAAATACATTTGATTACATTACTTCAGGTTTCTATGCTGCTATGCCAAGGGATTTCTTATTAATTGTTGGCGATGAAATGATTGAAGCTACAATGACTTGGCGATCAAGATATTTTGAATTTTTAGCCTATAGACCGCTTCTTTTGAACTATTGGAGACAAGGAGCTAAATGGACTGTAGCGCCAAAACCAACCAACTTTTCTAAGCTGATAATCGTAAGTTGTTTTGTTAAACTTTGAAATTGAAATTTTATCAATTATAATTTAATGTGAAAAACTGTTTAATTCTGATAGAAATGCACGCCAACATAAAGTAATAAATAGACTTGACGTATAGTGGAAACAAGGATTTTGAGTTGGTTTTTAGTTTGTTCAATGACTGAAATCAGTTAGAGAACGCCGGACCTTCAGGTAATGAGACGAGCCGGTCGATCATCCAGCTACCGGGACTGAATCCAGGACTGTACGAATTCTAATTTCTAACTTGAATGTCCAACCGTGGATTATTTTTGTTTTTCTGGGTTGTCTTTTAATGAAATTACTTCTCACCTCAAAATGTTTTGAAATAATAATGAAGATTCACAAACCGTCAGTGAGTGCTCCAGTAAAACTGTTCACTAGCATAAGCTTCTAGACATCAAAATAATCAGAACGCTTGTATTGAGTGAATTTCGGTGATCACTGCTTCAAGTTTGACCATGGGTTGACATCAGTTACAGAACTACTGAAAACCATGCAGTACGGGACAGTTGAAAGTACTGGATAGTTGTTTTGTCCCGGTCTGGGACTCACCGGCAATGCGTACCCACGGAATTCGAACCCAGGACTTTCAGGTATCAAGGCAAGCTCGTAAACCATTTACACACTGGAACCCGATTCAATTGACCATGAATTCTAACTACCAATTGGTGACCCCGGTAGGTGTGTACTGCCGATGAGTCCCAAACTAGGACAAAACAGTTGTCCAGTACTCCCTGGTTCTCAGTGGTTTTTTAACTGATACCAATCAGTAGTAAAATTTGAAAGAAATCAAATTCCCACAAACTAATTCTTGAAAGAAGTCACTGTCTTTGTCACTACTATTCAGTCTCTGTGAAAACAATCACAAGGATGTAATTGAAAGGATTCTTTCTTGAGTAATGCCAAGTTTAAACCTCCTTCCTTTTCATCGCCCATCTCCGAAAACGAAAGATAGATCTTAACATTTGAAAATCCTTTAAAAATTCATTCAAACTACTTACTAGCAGTTAATAATTAGTGTAATGTGTAGATATGTAATCATATTTCTTATTTTACGACAGTGTTAACGAATACTATGCAAACATCAACCTCATAATGGAGTCAGTAGAAAATATGATTAAGAATTTGAAAACAAAATTTGGTCATTTTTATGTCAAGTTTAATAAATGTCAAGTAATAAGAATGTGAATTATTTTTAGCTGTTTTAATTTGTTCATAGGCTTTAGAAGACATAAAATATGATGTTCATATTTTTATCATAAAAAATTTTTAAAGTTCTTTTTTGTTTTAGTTGTGTACATAATAAGAAATAAGAATGAGATAACAAATAAAACTATTTACTCACTTTGCCATGGTAAAATATGTATGCATTCATTCCTTTGCGTGGTACAAAGGGTTTCATGCTTTCAAGTTTCATTGACGGTGATGTTGCTCTTTTACTGTATAGGGTTGCCCCTGTCCTGCCTCTTTTCCAGCTTTACTGCCATATAAGAAACAAGGTGTACGTCAGCCGGGAATCGAACCCGAATCAAGTGCTTGGCTGGCGAGCATTCTACTACTGACGTTTAAAGGCAATCTGCTGGAAGCTGTCACCTTAGGTTTCGTGCTCATTGGCACTTGTCAGTAAGACATGTCTGCTGTCCCAAAGTAACTGATGTCCATTAATGGATTCGAATCTATTTCACCCAGTTTTGCAGCCAGAAACATTGTCACTAAGTTATTCAGGATATGACTAACCTCATGCAGACTGTAATGGATAAACTGAATGGTCTCTCAAGAGTGTAACCTTTGTCACACCCACTAGTCTTTAGTCTTAACTCATTTTGAGATATCATCATCAAGCTAGGAAACACTCATTCATGTTGAAAGTAAAGGTTTATTCAAATAATCATATGTGGCTGGTGAATTCCACACTGCCAGTTAAAAGAAGCACTTGAATAGATCTGGATAAGCTGGTTTTATACGCTTATATTCTATTCCGATCTGGTAAATCAGGAGATTCCAGGTTCGTATCCTCGCAGGCTCGTGAGGCTTTCAGTGCGTCGGTGGCATAGTGGTTAGGACGCTCACCGACCATGCACATGGTCCGGGTTTCGATCCCCGGCCGACGCACTCCTTTACCTCGCTAAGCCAGAAATAATGCTGGTGAAGAGGAAAGGTTGGGCATGAGGCTAGCAACCCTATCCTGTAAAAAAAGAAACACTGCTACAGAAACTTCAAGCCACTAGCTTGAAGCCCTATATTCCACTGGGGAACATGAAGGAAAAAAATCAGTACCTCTCATATTATGACAGCCACTAATCTATTCATGTTTTTGTAACATTCAGCTATTGCACTACCTAACAGTGATTTTAAAAGTGTTTTCGTAATATTAATTGGATAATTCCAGCTTAATCTCAAAAGCTTTAACAAATCCACACTTGACTGTCTAAAATCAACTTGATCTGCATACAAATGATGGTGCCAATAAGATTATCGTTTGTAATTTACTCATAGCATATGAAGATTATTTTTAAGTACTATTTTCTCATTTCATTTGTCTAAATTACTGTAGGATACGCCTCTTCCAAGTAATGACGGAAAGGTAACTACCGAAAGTGAACCATGTTTTGATGCTGCAGATTTTATACGTGCTGGACGTGATATATTTGCACAAAGAAGTCAGGTGGGATTTTTCAACATCTTTTAATCTTTTTCTTCTCATTTCTATATAGCTTTTCAACATATATCTATTTATTCTTATCCTTGACTCAATTAGTTTAGTTTGTAAATATTTACAGAAATTCTCGACAGGTAATTGATGACTTAAGATAGGCGTTTTTTGTTTACTTTTCAAAAATCTCATTACTTCAGCTGTCATCAGTTTGAAGAATAAACAATCTGTTCGTAGATTAACAGAAGAAGAAAAAATTCCCTTATGCTTTAAACAAATCAAACAAAGTAAAATGCATAACTAAGAAAGAACTACATCTTCAGATGTGAGATTTGTGGGGAAAATCTCTACTGATTTCCTGGTAAATTTCGTTTGACAGTGATATCATCTTGAAATAATGGAGATTTGTAGCTTATGTGGATTATTTTCAATTAGTTGTGTTCTCTGAGCTGGTCGGTTTAGTTGCGGAGCTTTCATCAACCTTCCAGACAACATGAAATGGAAGTTAGGAGGTGTGAATAAAGATTACAAGAGCCTTAAAAACACAAAAATTGCACAGGATTAAGATATAATTGTAAAATAGTTATTTGAAAAGAATTGTAAATTTGAGCATGGAAACAAACTTAACTGTCTTTATAACTGAAGCGAATGAAGACAGAGGGAGTAAGAATCACACACATAGAGAACGAAAAAAGATCAAAAAAGAGAACAAAAGAAGAAAAAAACGGAAGCTAAGGGAACATACTGAACTAGGTCCATGGTAGTTGTAGAGGTTGGACTAATTTCTTCTGAACACACAGCTCCGGCTTCTCGATGCATATCGCGAGAGCTTCTGCAGTACAGAGAAGTCGGAAACATACTGCTTTTGGTAGGTTTCTGTTGACTTTGTAAATTACTTTGAAAGAATCAGTTGAGACGCTGTGGGAGGTGTTGATCAGATGTTCAATAATGGCACTTCTGATTGAACCGGTGCCTCCTCTTTGCAGCCACGCTGAGTAATGTTCTAATGGGTTTCTAAGGCTCTCATAATCTATATTCACACCTCCTAACTTCCATTTCAAGTTAAAATTATTATTTCAATTTTGTTTCCATGCTCATTTTTTACACACTTGTTGTCCGTTCTAATCCTGTGTTAATTTTGTTTCTAAGCCTCTCGTAAACCAGATCTAGTTGAAAATAATTGTCACCTTTTATTCGCCGTCGTAATTATGTATCCATGTAAAATTATGTATTTAAATGCGATTGTACAGCTTTTGAAAATGAAATCGCCGAAAAGATATCTTTGCTGAACTTCGTGTTCTCTTCTTTCTAAGATACATTTCTATCCCTAATATTTGGAAGTACATCAGTCTTGTTTCGCTTTTTATAATGACTCATTTTTATTGGCACTTGATATATATATATATATATATTCTGGTCAAATCTGATTAAGTAGGAGGCACACTTGAGCCATATTTCGGCAAATGACAGATAAGAAACCGGCAGACATACATTGTTGTCAATTTGAACGAAAATGCTCCACAAAATATTACTCAGCTGCACGACTAACTAGCACACTAAACAGTCCAATCGACAATTCACCAATACCATCTTTAAACACCTCAGAGAGTAAACCATAAGGTTTCTCTCTTCATCTAGTTTAAAATTAAAGGCGGCTTTTGGGAACCTCAGCTAGAAGTGACTACTCCATCCCAATGATGCTGGGGCTGGATGGTGGGTCGCCACTGTAGTGATGCTGTAAGCAAGTTGAACCGCTCCTCGAAATTTTTCTTCACTTCCTATCATTTAGAGTGAAACAGGGCTTCAGGCTTTTTTAAATTTCAGTGTTGATTTCATTGGATGGGGTTGCTAGCCTCATGCCCTCCCTCTTTTTCAAGCTTTCCACCAGGTTGTACACTAGGTGGCCCATGGGTGCGTCGGATATCTAACGTGAGTAGCAAGCATTCTACAACTGAACCACCTACACATTTAGCCAAAATTCCAGTATTGTATCCTGAGAATTCATCAAAGTTTCATCCTTCTGGGAGATCCTGTTACTTAATATGGGTATTTTAGATCCCGTTTCCTTTATGATTCCAAATAGTATTACCTAATGCCAATAGTTTTTCTTTCATTCATGAAATATTCCCATTCGAACATTAATAGACAGAAGACCAGTAGTTCAGCGAAGAGTCTCTTTTCGGCGAATTCCGAATACTTTTTCTGTTTCTCTCGCTTCCACTGTGTACTTCTCACTACAGTTATTACAGTAACTTTTAGTCAGCTTACTTGTGAACAGTTTTCGACACTAATCATGTTCGGAGTCTGTCAGTGTCAGTTGCCAGGACTCAGTTATTTCAAATGAAACTGCAGAAACCTACCACCAGTGTAATTTCCAAGAACAACAGCTAATTACAGTATAACTTGTTGGGTTACCATGACACTGACCAGCGCGTCTAGGTGGAAGCTGCTATTCACTCTGTTGAATTCATCATCGCAACTATTGAGAAAGAGATTTTTTCCCATGCAACGGTATCATTTATTAGGGATTATTTATTCTAGACTGACACTGTTTATGACACCATTGACAACGTGAGAACCTCCGAAATATAGTTTGCATTAATTTATTGCTTTTCGATTGTGTACAATTAAAATGATAGAGCTGATGATTGATAGTGTTAGTTTGTATTCATTCATTGAGTTGGATTTTAGTGGTTATTTGTCAGTAGTTAAATTAATTCCTGTCTGTTGAGAACCGAATGTTAAGTGCATCCTGTATTTCCCTATTATCATAGTCACTGATGAACATAAACCAGTCAATAAAATGTTGTCGTAAATTACTGCTTCTGTTATTCCGTAGAAAAATAATAATACCAATTTAATGTTTATTCAATAAAGGTTACAAATTTGTCAGGAATTGAATGGGTAAGAAGACATTTAGCACCTCGTGGAATAAAAGTTCATCGACTATCGTTTGAAGATCCAAGACCAATGCATATTGATGCAACTTTCAGTCTAGTTAAACCTGGCATTGCTATACAAAATCCTGACCGTCCATGTCATCAAACTGATATTATAAGAAAAGCAGGTTGGCAAGTAATTGATGCACCTTACCCACTAATGAAAAAAGGTGAGTTGGAACTGCATGCTTACAATCATACAGTATGCTGAGTTACACAAAGTACTTCATATTTATAAATATATATATATATATGCGTCGATGGCACAGCAGTAGAGTGCTCGTCGACCACGCAGGTGGTTTGGGGTTCGATCCCCGGCCGACGCACTTCTTCACCTCGCTAAGCCAGTAGTAAGACTGGTAAAGAGGGAAGGTTGGCATGAGGCTAGAAACCCCATCCTGTAGAAATAATCACCACTGCAACAGAAACTTCAAGCCTCTAGCTTGAAGCCCTCTGTTCCACTGGGAATGTAAAGGAATATATATATGAAGTCAAAAGAAATTTCTTTTTAATCAAGCAAATAATAGAAGGAGAAGCCTACAGCAGAAAAGAAGGCGAAAACTCATTAGTAAGAGGCTTTAATATTAGTTGGTTTCCTAAAAAACCGACAGTAAATTTCAACAGACACTTAAAGCTATACGATTATCACAAAATGTATCATAATTAGCCTCATTTAAAAAGAAACCATTGGAATCATATACACCGACTATTTTACTTTGTAATTCATTCTAAATCTCATGATTTTGTTGTAAAGCTTTCCATTGCCAAACGCCTTAATGATGAAATTAGGTCATGTAATATATATATATATATATATGGTCTGGAAATGTAATTTGCATACGGAATCATAATTTCGTCTTTGGCAATCGTGCACTTACAAATATTTCTCAGAAATTTCAAATGGTCATCAATGTTTACTATCTATTTAGTAAATTTTCATGTAAATTTTCAAAGCATTATCCAACAGAAATACTGATATTATCGCATGCTTTTCTTATTTGAAGCAAGTAACAAAGTTACGAGAATCATGTGGTTTTCATATGTCAAGTTATTTTTAGCTTTGAATTTATAGCTGTTTCCTGAAAAATTTCTAAACCTGGCACTTCACCTTGTCTGAGCATTATATACTACTAACTATATTTTCAGAAGACAGCTCACCTTATCAGGATTAGTGAAGTAGTAATATTTAGTTCTAATTATCAAAACCCCGAAGGTAACTATAGTTCAGCAGTAATATTATTATTGTTTTTTCACTCCTTCGTCCAATTTTATTTGCGATTAGGGGTTTAAATTCTTCAAAATCACGTAAATCTTCCAGAATGTGAGTATCCTCAAGGTTGTAGTTATTGCTTACTGATGATTGTCACTTTGTCCATGTAAATACACCTGATATTTATGTTCATGAACGATATTAATCCTATGGCATCTTAGAATTCATAATTAACATTTCCCAGATGCAGAATGGTGCGTCGGTGGCATAGCGGTTAGGACGCCCACCGACCATGCACATGGTCCGGGGTTCGATCCCCGGCCACGACTCACTCCTTTACCTCTCTAAGCCAGAAATAATGCTGGTGAAGAGGAAAGGTTGGGCATGAGCCTAGCAACCCCATCCTGTAAAATAAGCACCGCTACAAAAACTTCAAGCCACTAGCTTGAAGCCCTATATTCCACTGGGGAACGTGAAGGAAAAAAAGATGCAGAATTCACATGGGTAAAGCGAGCAAAACATGGAGTAAATTTTGATCAAATAAGAGGTGAGCAAAATGTAGGTTAAATGAAACATATAAATACCTACTTCTCCCTCTTCCATCAAGCTCTCAGGGAATAAACTACCTTCTTTTACCCACTTTTCCCGTGTAAACCATACCACTTACAGAAAAACTCCACTTTTTAAACGGAATGAACCCCAAGTTTTTCCCCCCACTTTATTCAT
Source organism: Trichobilharzia szidati (assembly GCA_944472155.2). NCBI lineage: Eukaryota > Metazoa > Platyhelminthes > Trematoda > Strigeidida > Schistosomatidae > Trichobilharzia > Trichobilharzia szidati. The sequence goes on along the minus strand of OX235271.1, from coordinate 96,149,298 downwards.
GTTCATGAAATATGTTGAGACTGAATCTGAGCAGAAAAATGTGTAATAGTGAACTTCAATGATGAAATTTTATTTACAACAACCATTACATTTAACTACTTCTTTGCTCAACCTATAGATCATGATATGTGGCTTGGATCGAATTGGTTGTCTATGAATGTTCTAATGCTGGATCCTAACCGAGTAATAATAGAATCCGAAGAGACTGGAATGCAAGAATTATACAGAAGTTTTGGTGTAAAACCTATTCCAGTTAAACTAAGACATGCTAACTCCATTGGTGGAGGATTTCATTGTTGGACGTGTGATATAAGAAGAAAAAGTAAACTAGAATCCTACTTTGATTGGTCAAAAGGTGAAATACCATCAAGCTGAAACAAATGTGTACAAAGCATTGAATAAATCAAAACTCTGCTTTTTGTTTGCTTTTTATAAAGAAGAACATGTAAACTTAGGAATATTGAATAACTTCTAGCACTATTGATTGACGTTTTCTAAGATTTACATACGGATTCAGGAATGTACGGTATTTGCATTTGTTATTGCACAATACACAGCATTTTACTGGATCCAACAATCATCTATTAAATTCCCTTATAAAAATGTCTAGCGAATATTCTTTCTTATTCTAATACAGTGTATTTGATTTGTGAATTTCTTTTTGATCGCCAAATTAGTGGGGTTTTTGGCCAAAAACACACATGTACTTGAACACTCAATTACAATCTGATTGAAAATCGTACCAAGGGAATTTTCTTACTAACACATACAGAAAGAACAAACATTATCAGGGTTTACTGGTTCTAAAAGAAAACTCATTTTACGTCGAAAAAATGTATCTATCTGTAACGCAGTTTCCATGGCAAAGCAGTGGTCACTGGAAGAACTTTGGTAGTTAGCTGGCTGTTTCTTTTTGTATATCTTTGACTAGATTGTAGAGACTAGATGTATTACTGTTTCCCCAGAATTAAACAGTTTCCGCTAAACTTAGGTGAGCCACTAACAATTTTGTCTTTAGCTTACTTAAGAGACAGAGAAGCAAAAAATAAAATGACTGAATTACTGTGAAGAGAAGTATGTTTCATGGTTGAAATGTTGAGGTTATTCTTGGGCAAAGTTTGCAGGTTATGCAGCTAGTAGCATCTGAACTACGGACGCTTAAACTGCTCGCCATAACCAATAAAGTAAATACGAAAAATAAAACTTGGGCTGTTCAGATCCAAACTTGTTGAAACAAAACTTGATGCAGGTTATTAGTCAGAAATAGATCTGACAGTTTGACAAAATAAACTGACATTTCACTTTGTTTTAGTAGTATCTACTTGTTTTAATGCCAAGAAGGTACATTACAGAGCATTCCTCTTTTGAAGGTTGATGAAAAAATAGCGGCAAACTAGAGTCGACTGTTCGGCAGACGAGCAACATCTGTCCCAAATGATGAAGGCGTAGACGACATGTTGGTCTCTGAAGATAGTGCAGCTATGCACACCACTGACGTCTGGACGAAACACTTCTCACAGTGATGGATAAATTCAAAGCTAACGTCTAAATTACCCTGTTGACTCATAGGCTATAACGGGAGTGTACAAGAGCGTAATAAATAGGGAAGGATCCGATGAACGATCTAAATATTATTGCCAAAAACTGACTTGTATCCGATATTCTACGTGATTTGACTCGTTTTGTATTAGTGAAATTTCAACGGGAATAAAATAAAATACTAATTGAGAAATAAGGCGAATAGAAGGAAACAAAATGAACCAATACAAAGAGTAATTGTCTTCATTAAAGCTTTTAAAAACATTTGTTTAATTCTGACTTTTAAGGCATTTCGACAAAAAGTTTAAGTAACAGCTATATGTACAAGTGTGAGAACAGTGGCCAGACCTTTGCAAAATCAAGCGCACCGGTAGAGTGGGAAGTGTGACAACTAACCAGCAAATATGTCTTTATGAACCTTGTAGTCTTAAACCCACATGCAGGCCACCAAATAGGGAGAAAGTTTGTCCTGTATTTGCAGAATAATAACAAAAGCAAAGTCCTACTAACTGACGAAATAGGCCTTTCCGAATTGTAGAAGTGCTAAATACTATTAAGCTGTTGGCTACTGAGTTTTTAGATTTTTTACCACAACGTTTTTGGCTGATTTACCTGCAATGCAAAAAAGATGATTAAACAGAAATTATTATGATGTGTACTTCGGAAACTTAATAAAATTTTGTGCTATTAACAACCACCTACTTCAAAATTACATTATCTAAGCCACGTTTTAGGGTAGATATTTTATAGTCTGCCAACAATAACCAATACTCAGAAAATTCCTGGTAGTGTACTGTGGCACTAATTAATGAATGAGAAGACTCACACGATGATACTGGGGCGTGTTTTCCAATAAGGGGAGCGACAGATAGGTATGTAGCGGTAAATTATCCCCCAAAATTACTAAGCCATAGCTTTTGTCACTCAACAATGAGTTCCGACCACTATATAAGTCCACCGGTTCGGTTGGAGGTACAAAGTCAAGTATCACTGCCATTTTGGAAGCCTCTAGGGAACCAGTGATTTACGCTGCTTGATCGACTTCGAACTCGTTTCCGAACGGCTTCAACTAGAAATAACTCTCACAACTGTTTTGTGGCAATCTATCCTGTTATATCTAAGCTTTAATCACACAACCTGCCTTGCCCACCTAACCTGGTGGCCACGATGTTTTTTACACCGCTAACTAGCGAAGAATGAATATAAATCTCACGGCTGTTCAAAGGGGGTATTTATTGGCAGTAACAGGAATAAATTATACAGACACACAATCACACCATAACGTCGCCGCTGATCCCTTGTCCCTTGGAAAATTATCTTGACCACCAAGCCCTCCAATCCACACGGATAAACACGCTGATCGTTAAAGGTTTAACGTCTGAGGTCCAATTGATTCAACGGACTCCTTTGATTAATATATGTGTAAAACTTGGGCACTGTGGTAGTAAGTAATTCCATATTAGTTTGTTTATTAGGTATATCACACAGTGAAACAGTATTATTTACTGGATGACGTTTCGAACAAAATTTATTGTTCATAATCACAGCATACATCCAAATAGTAGAGGATGTAGTGCGATTTCCAATGTTTTAAGAATTTGTTTAAATGTGTACATATTCGGATGGACTCCAACGCCGTGTAGCGCTTTTCCGTTGTGCTGTCGACACGCGCATCATTTGAGCTTGCAATAGAGCCGTATTCGTTAGGTAAATTTCTAAATCTTTCTCCTTCAATAATTTTGACTTTTTACTCAAAAACACTGCTAATCAGAGCACATTTTCAACTAACTAAGTGTTTTAATCTATGTCTGTTGTCAGTACATGCAGGTTAGAAAAAGTACTGAACTACTGGGAAACTATGTAAATTACGTGTAGTAAGGGTTGTTAATGTATAGCCTATCAACAGCACAATCAGCACCTTAGAAGTCTGTTTATTAGCGTTTTCTTATCAGCACTTTCGAATCAGGTAGTTTTCTGATTACTTGGGGGGTGGTACATATGTCCCTTAGCATATGCAGTATATTGTACCGTTTCTATGGAACTGCTAGTATCTTACACCTGCAAGATTATTCCCATCTATTCCCGCATTACTTCTCAACCTTACCGAAACTTATTTTGTATTTTAACAACTAAATTGTTGTTTTTCCCCGATGACTGATCTCTAGTCACCTCCCATTAGTACGTTTGAGATGGAGAAGTTTGCATACACATACCACCATGCCATCGTGAGTTATGTGCCCATCATCATCCTTCAGGAACTGATAAGCCTGCTGCTATTTCTAATGGCTGCTCAACTAACTTTTCAGAGACCGACTTGATCAAACCATTCAGAGAAATCTAAGTAACGCCGGAAGACATTCCGGACACAGAGGTTACTGAGCTGTTTGGACTGTCTGAATTCCTCAGTATAACATGCAGAGCAAACTACCCCACGCTGTATTGGCGAAGTATTTCACCGTCTGTGTTTTTCACACGTGTACCAACACCGCTGCCTTATCGGGAGTCCAGATAATGAAACTCACCTGCAGCATACGTACTTGGTCCTCTTCACTGTTACGATGAGGATTCAGAAATTTCAAATTGGAGTACAATCCGCTGACTTCCGTGAACAGACTTCGCACCACAATGTTTTATGGATACCAGCCAGTTTAACTTCGGCGATTCCGAACTTCCTGGAACCGGAAGCCATGAAACAGTTTGCTTTTAACACCCTCGTAAGTAATTACGATGGTTCATTGCAAACTGTGACACTTTAGTGCCTCTGAAAACAGATTTCGTCCGTGAAATACGCTAAAGACGCTTTTACTGTGGTTGAAACGCCCGTTGCCGACGCCTTGCCAACACAAATGGATTCGCCACATTCAGAACTTGATCAGTATCTAAGGCGGAATAAAAAGTTACCATACATAATATACCGTTCACTCAACACCTAAGGCAAGTGAAAAAGACCTTTTTGAATATATGCCGTACTGGAGAACCACAAAGTGATCATCACAGCTTTCAAAATCCATTTTGGAACAGTTTTTACCCAGTGATAAATTACCTCTAACTCACTGAATGATGCAAGCCATTTATGCAACAGAAAGGCGCCTCTTAAACACCTAAGGTACATAAAGGCTAAACTCAACGAGGTTAAAAAGTCCACCTGTAGAAAGACTCACAAAAGCTCCATAAATGATACTGGGCATGTACCGTCCAATCCTGCTCATCAGTCTCCACTGATAACTGCTGGTACAAACTGTAATTATACTGGCATCTAATATGTCGCTTTTAGAGCCGTTACCCTATGAATGGAAAAAATACCTTTTGTGGACTACTTTTACCACATAATGAGTCCCAACAATGGGAGTAAGTGACAAATAATTTCCTTGATTAACCGCTTTCTATCACTCCTCGAATCTAACAAAGAGAGAGACACCACTCTCCCAAAGCTTGTTGTACGAATCATTATGAAAACCTATAGCGTTTCTAAGCCACTGGTCAAATACTCTAATATCTTTCCATGGTAAACCGAAATTCTTCACTAGATTTACTACTAATCCAAACTTTGGCTCCCTTATGAATGTTAGTATCAACAAACAACCACTCATATTCTTGGATACCATAACATTTTTCAGAAACACTGGTATTTAGAGCTGCTAAACTATACACAGAGGCCCTTTATCTTTTGCTTCCTATTAGTCCTTATCTGAGTTGAAACGTATACGTAACACCCCACTCTATTACAGAGAAACTGGGCTTTTGGTTGAGGTCGCTCCTTTTCATGCATATTTCGCTGCCGCAAACTTATGGTTGCACCGTAAGGTAGCTGCTCGCTCTTTGACTGTCCGATCGGAATGTTTTTTACTTGATTCGATTTTCTCATACAGTTTTGAAGCAGCTTGGTTGGGAATGTTCTTAGTGACTCTTCAGAATGTGAAAGTTATATTGGTTTGATTATTCTCCCTATAAACTATAGGGAAATCTTTCAACCGTATGAATGACCAGTAGCACTTTTAGGGCGTCTTTGTATTTTTGATATGACTTGTTATCGTTCAATAGTACCACAGATTTTGTATATGTTCGAAAGAAACCTCTCAGTTTCTCACAGAAAACGTCATAGTCAGGATAAACCGATTTCTGAAAATAAATCTGCCAATGTCATCATTACATTCATTTTGGTATTGGTTGTCATAGTTTAGAGTTACCCACATGCTGCTAGGGACCAAAATAATGAAGAATAAATCCATAAAGAGTGAAAAATGAAACATACATTAGCTGCAGATTGCCACCGTATGAATCAGTGAGATTTAGAACGCAGTCGTCAACATACTTTCGTTATTTCTAAAATATCCAGATTAATTAGCTCTCTATTGGTAGTGATAGGGTCTTGATCATTGGTATCATAGCAACGTTCCATAACTGTCATAAATGAAACGTTGCAGGAGAAATCATGCAGTCTTCCGCGAAGCACTTATAGGATATGAGGCCAGCAAGTTTTTTAGATTGTTTTTGTAGGTCACCAAATATTTACATTCTCTATCACCATCCAGCAAATCAAATGCAAGTACTTGTTATTGCACCCCATTAAAAACCAGTCATTATTCGAGTAAGTGTCACATCAAGCTCGATTGTGCGCTACTGCAAAGAAATCAAACTTTTTAAGGAATTATGTAGTTGGACAGAAACAGAGGTAAAGGTAAGGTATAATCAAAAATACATTTATAGAACATGTACAAAAATAAGCTATCTAATCCTTAGAATGATAATATACGCTTGGAATATATGACGCTAACCACTTCGGTCTTACTAATGAAAACACATTCATACTCAAGTGGTGTTTTTCAGCTACCCCAAAGGAGAAGAAATAAGAATAAAACGAGTGGGTGTTAACTTGATTAAAAGCTTGGACAAATAAGACTTACTGGAATATACTGGTCCTCAGGTTAAAAATTATTATGGAATATATAAGTGATGATTTAGCCACAAATAACAGTCATCGGCACGAAAAATTGGGACATGCTAAATTACAATGTGTGTCACGAATCTGTGTAGGGCACGCGAGACGGCATCTCGACAAGAAGCTGAACAAAATTTTAGATAGTGGAAGCAGAAGCATTTTGTTTTGCTCAGGTCCAGACAGACATTACTGATCTTAATGAAAGAATCTAAATGCATGTTAAAATCCCGAGCAGTCAAAATGTATACTGTCATCCTACCGATGTGAGCGGCCCACGTTTATGTTTGTCTGGGGTCCATTTGAAGCTACCGAGCTTTTCACAATATATAATTTCGGTAGATAGCTGTCTCCAAACAGTGTGGGATATAATGGCTATAAAGTTGGCCTTAGTGTTTCTTTTGCGGGCTGCAGCCTTGAGAGGGTGGTTGCGGATGAGCAACTGATATGGCTTCAGGTTGGCCAACGCTATGGATGAGTTACTGTGATGTTCTCTGACAACTTTGAAGAGAAGTAAGTTGCCCTTCAACCTCCATAACCGTAAGAGTCTTAATTTCGGTAGAAAACTCCAGTCAACGTATTCTGCATATTGATTGTGCCCCATGATGCCCTTCGTAAGATATCTCTGGACACTTTCGACTTTTTCCGGTCTGCATACCTCACTGAGAAGCACATTATTTAGGTTGAATACATGCCTTACACACAGTTGATCTGTCTCCTAGGGTGTAAAAATTGAGTACGGTGAGGCCAGTAAGTCCCACACAGCTAGCCATTAACTTTTTGCGCGCCAAAGGAGGTAAGGTTAGAATATAGTATCCCAAGATCTATGAATGTGTTGGAAAAGTTGAAGAGCAGCAATTAGGGAGTGGGAACTTACCAATTGACTTGGGCGCATATTATTTGTTGGATGATGTGACCCACCACTAGTGTGTCTCCACTACGGACGCTGCGTAGGAGCTGAGGTGCAAATTTCATCCCAATCTCGTTTGTAAGTACTGTTTGGTTGGTAGGTTGACAGATCATTACGATTCGGGTTAGTACTAAAGTTAGGATAAGGGTTAAGATGATGGTTGAGATTGAAGATTTGGTGTTTCTCCAGTACTTGGTTACATGGTATTCATAATCGCTATCTGTATTTCTCTATTAGATGAACGTCATCTGGACATCTGGAGTGAGAGTCAATTGCCACTTTTCACTTCAGTCCTAGGAAGCCAGGCAGTTACTCTGGCTGGACGACTTCGAGCTCACCTCCATAGGCTTGATCTAGTAATAACGTTCATGACTGTTCTGTGGCTATCTATCCCGCTTCATCCGAGCTTTAGCCACACTACCCGTTGGCCCCTTGGCCAAGCTCAACTGACCTGGTGACCAGGCTGTTCTTAACATCACCCCATCTAGAGAAAGAGGAGTGTGACACCTGCCGCTGCTTAAGGAGGTATTTGATAACGATGATATGAAGAGAGTACAGCGGTACACAGCCACTCTCTGATGAAGCCACAAGGCTCTTGTCTCTTGAAATCGACCACCATATGTTTCGGTCTGCACTGACGAATAAACCGGTCGACAGTGAAGCAGTTGAGGTTCGTCTCACGTGGGGAACTTCTTTGGTTCACTACATGTAGGAGTATAAGTCTGTATATCATTTGCAGCACTAATGCCATTCCAGCTGAAACTATCAAATACACTGAGGAAATCCACGGACAGGTATTCTAGCCATACCGGTGAGACTATCGTTTAAGAATACAAGGAACAGAATAAAATATATGAAAGACTTTTAATTGAGACTGTAGCGTCCACAGGTAATAGATATCAGCTTGACGTCTTAGTAGGTGTACGCTGTACATATGCGAAACATTGTATTCATGAAATAAATTGCATCATAGGGTCTTCATTAGTTTATAGGCCTGTGTGATGTAACTAGCTGTGTGATAGTTCTCGGTCAAGTGAGTGTGATATCATTACATGCGGGTTGCTGGAGACGCTTGAGTGAGTATTTTCATCTCAAACCGTTTCCTGAAAGATGTAAAAGTAGTTGCTCAGTCCTTGTTACAGCTTGTCTATATGATTTTGATTACCAAAGTTCAATAACCTCTTCAACCGTTTTACTGAAGTGGACTCCCACAACTTATCTGCCGGAATAAACTAGCGAATTTCCGATATTCAAAAGTCGCTTGATACTGACATCTGCGCAATGTAATGGGTTTAAAGATGCAGCAAGTTCAAAAGTCAGACGAATTTCTTTGGCTTTATTTGCAATCATGCTAGTATATTTGGCCCAGTTATTGAAACTCGATAGTACCAACCGGATAAAACAAGTGGCTATACTTCAACAAGGAGGTATACCACATAATCGCCCAAACTAATGATCCATCTATTGCCAAACAAATAAAAACTCAGTGAGAAGAAGTGATTAATGACATACGCTTGGCAGATATGATTTGATTTCGTCTCAGTTGTTTCTTGAACAGCTTCTGAAGCAGAAAAAGGCTATTTGTGTAAACATTAAGAGCAGTCTCTTTTTGCTTACAAAAATTTGACTTTAATCCTTTCATGGTGACTGCTTCGGCAAAACGTAGCAGGCTGGGTTTCTTTATCCTGTTGATTATTTTGAACGAGAGTTTAAAGTGTTCCTGGTGAGTTAGTAAAGCTAATGAGCGAGTATAGGTCTCCTCGAGAATTAGCAGGATAATTTGTGACAGTTTGAGTGAAAGGAAACTGGGCTGAACATCATCTTCACCAGTTTGAATACTTCAGCAAGGACTATACTGATGGCTTCCCATTGGACTGAATGCATCGCTTTTTGATATATCCAGAGTCACTTTAAAATCAGTTAATCAACGCCGAAACCCCCAAAGATTAGAAGCCAAGATTGAATTTACAAACCTGCGGTATTCGCTACTGATAGGATCTATCAGTGGTATATGAGGAGAAGTTCACTGGCATAAAATATCAAACAGAGGAGAAACAATTCTGACGTTAGAGAAAGCAAATGATTCAGTGTTGCTGCAAAACACGAAAAGAAGACAAATGAACACAATACGAAGGGCATAACTAGCACAATGCGAAAGATCTGTGCAAATGATCATCTTCCTACAAGGTGTACATAATTTCAATATTTAGAGATATCAAGTTCCAAATAGGCATTACGTTACCAAATCTCCTGTCGAATATCTTCAAACTAATTTTTTATGGAAATAGATGGTAAAAACCAAGACGTAGATACAAACTGTGCTGACTAAGTGATGTATATTTTCTGATAGGTCGTAAAAGCTAGACTAAATATTACCAAGCTGTACACTGGTTTTTAAGAAATTATATACCGCGAGGAGATGTAGAGAAAGTTGTGGATATATATAATAATAGTGTGAAATTCACTTAAAATGTTTGTGACTATATTCATAGTTAAACATGTATAAACACCTTTGCTTAGATTGTTCTCAATGATGGTGAACATTATTTGGACATGCAATGAACATTCCGTTTGAACTCGTTTCCTGTTGGTCAGAGGCAACAAATCCTATCGTTTCCTAGACGTTTTCTAGTTGACAGAAGACCGTAGCGATGTGATCGAAAGTATGAATATATATATTGTACCGACGTTTTTTGTAGACTATGAATCACGTGATAAAATTTCCGTGTAATTAACTCTGTATACTGGTTTATACTTGGTGGATCATTAAATCTTCGACCTGTCGCCTGTCGTGCGTACCGCTTGCGTCGAAATCGACTGGTTATTATGTACATAAAATAGCTTGCTGAGTTCCAGATAGCTGTCTTCCGACTGCAGTACATTTTCCTGACACAATTATCAACACAAAATATAAATCACATGTTAATGAGACAAGTATTTATGATATACCTCCCAGATTTTACGATGGAAAAAAACATATAATGACCCGAGAGCTGCAAGTATAGCTAGGCTTCTGCTAAAATAATGAAGAAACTATGACAGGAAACTTTGTTGACTCCTATTAATTGGTTACTTATTTCTACTGCCCATTCTCAGTCACCCTCACCAATGTTACTAGGCTATTTGGGAGTTATTTTGTGGACTTATGCTGGTGAAATAAGAAGTTTGAGTGAAAATTGGTATAATATCGACACCAGGTGCCTTTAAAACATTTTAAGAGAATGCATATTGACTGTATATAATATGCCTGCACCAAATGCGGGAAACGACAATACTAGGTATGAAATTTACTCGTAAGTGTGGAACCTGGGAACGAAGTAAATGTGCTGTTCCGAGATTCCCTGGTTTCTACGCACTTCCTTCTATCAGCAATAGAGACCACCATTTGAGCGGTTTATTTGCCACGAATCTGATCACAGTCCGTTGCATTGGTCATATTGTGTATATTCTAAATTGGATAATATAAATACGGTCTAACCTCGCCTAGTTAACTACCTTGCTAGTTTTCTAGGCGTTCCCAAGCCCGGGAAAAGAGGGAGACCTGGGCATTGGGATAGCGATCCCATACCACTAAATCTTTCAAACTGCCAGAGGAACTTTAACGCTTAAAAACATATTACAAATAGAAAAAATTCAAATAACAATCTTATTCTTCGCTCGAATCGCGGAGGTGAAATGACAGCGGTTTTCGAGAAGCCAGGCAGCCAGCCGAAGTGTCTTCTCTCAATGGAATCAAGAATAAGAATGGGGATGTGGAATATACGTATAATGTACGAAGCTAGGAAGGCTGCCCAGGTAGTCCAATAAATGCGAAGATATGGCACAGAGGTGTTGGGTATCTGCGAGGGCAGATGGGATGGATATGGATTATCAAAATTGTCAACTGGAAAGTCAGTATTCTATTCCAGCCTGGTCATTCAGACGACAACCACGAGCACCAGATGGTGAAACCAATAAAATATGTCCAAGAAACCTGAGTGCTAAGGAGGAGAAACAAATCAAACAATGGGCTGATGGCTTTGAAGGAATCTTGAATTAACCATCACCCGCAACTCGACCAGAGATACCACCACCAACAGTACGCAGTAAACTGACTACCAGTGGACACCCATCGTCAGACGAAAGCTGAAATCCTAAATCCGATCAAGCTACCGAAGTCTTGGAAGGCAATAAAACTAGATGGAACTTCCCCGAATCACTGAAAACGGACACAGACTAAGGCGGATGTGCTCATGCCATTATTGCAAAAACCTTGGAAAGAAAGGGAAGTTACCAACCTGTCGGAAGAAAGGATACCTCGCCAAGTTGCCAAAGAATGGCTACCTAGGCCTGTGCAAGAATTGACGTGGAATCATGTTTTTGTACACGCCAAGTAAAATACTAAGTCGCATCATCCCGAAGAGGATAAAGGATGTACTGGATAAAGAACTCTGTCAGCCGGAACAAGTTGGATTCAGAAAAGGCAAACCATGGGCTGATCAAATCGCAACTCTGCGCGTCGTCATCACTGAACAAAGCACAGAATTGCAGGCGGCGAAGACAGGAATCCAGGGGAACATAGAGAAGACGGAGGTAATGAAGATAACCAACCACCACCAACAGCAGCAACAACCATCACCAATCACTATCAGAGGGATTTAACGGAGGTTACTTCCTTCACTTACCTAGGAGGCATCGTTTGAACCACAGGCAGTCGGAGCGCATGAAGATGTCAAAGTCAGAATCGGAAAGGCAAGATACGCCTTCATTGACCCATAACCAGTTTGGGATTATTCTGCGCCCAGCATAAAGAGCAAGATTCGAATTTTCAACACAACTGACAAGTCATTCCTTCTATACGGGTCACAAACGAAAAGCATTTCGAACAGTCTGCTACAGACTTTTATCAACAAATGCATTCGCCGTCTCCATGCGGAAGATCAAATCGGCAGCCAGTCAGGAAGAATAATCTATAAGAAATTCTGGCAACAAACCAAACAAGAGGCGATCGCTCAACAAATATGTAGGAAAAATGGAGATGGATTGGACAGTCATTGAGGAGACCATCGAATGACATCGCGCTCTAGGCCGTCGAGTGGAACTCGAATGGTGAGCTAAGATTGGGTTGTCCTTGGGTGGCACGGAGAAGATCGTATCAGTAGGAGATGAGAGATTACGGGCAACCATGGACCTAGCTGAAGAGGATGGCAGAAGGGAAGACAAAGTGGAAATGTGTTGTTGAAGCCCCACGTTACATTCGGAACCCAAAGGAACATTGAGCATGTGTTAAAATGTTGAAACAAAAAGTAGTGTCAGCAGCTTGTAAGGGGAGATGAGTTGCAGTAAAACAAACAGTGACAAATCCGTCAACAAATATCCTTGCATCTGTGTTCGATATTTATCCTCAAGTTAATCAAACAGATGGAGGATGATCAGTATGTATTTTGTTTGTTGTGAGACCACAGAAAGACTAATAAGGGTAAATCTACAACAGGACCTCACTCTCAGCTTCGTAGAAATGCAACGGATAGTGTATCATAAAAGCGAAATCCAAAGATATTGTGATTTCGCTTCATTTTTAATAATAATGTAGAGATTTAGATTTTGTCTTTCTAACTTTGCTCTAAATGCGATTAGACTCTGAAGCTATGTGATGTGGCAGCGAACCCAACTGCTTTTCACGCAACAAATGAACGACCGATTAAATGATTGTATTTAAAAATACCTTTTGAACATAGCCACCTACTAATTCAAGATGGTTATCAAAAATTTTTCTCGGCGAAAACTTCAAATTCGCTCAAGAAAAACTAAGAGAAAAGTTTCTGTAGTTGTTTGTATTGCTTCGTGTTTAACGACGCCAATAAGAATTACACTGGTTACCCCTGCTTTTCAAGGTCATTTAATTATTTAAGGTGATGGCAGGTGATATGTAAGTTTTCGCTTTTTTAATGCTCTAGTAATAACAGTCGTCACTCCATAACACTTTATTTTGTAGTTGGAAAATCATAATATTCCTGTACATGTAGAGATGTCTACCCGGAACTGTTTATGACAGACATATCTAACTATGAGTTAACTCATATTTCATTTCATTTATACATTCACAAAATTTAGCAAAGGGCTTTTGGTCTTCTTGTATGGTACATAATTCAGAATTGTCTATTTATATACTCAAAACCAGGCTTTAAATCACTCGAATTTGGGTGCACTGGAATATGTTAATGTATTACTTGAAACCGTACACATTAGAAATAAGTCTATCATAAACTGAGCTTCGTCTGGTCCTCTGTACTTTACTTATACCTCAAATTAAATTCCTACTGGATGAAATAGATTGCGCAATTTATATGATATGCCATGGCATATCATATGAATTGCGCAAAAGTGAATTTCGAGTGCAAGAATAGAAGCACATTGCTAACGAAAGTGTAATGGGCTTGACATGTTAGGAGTAATAATAGCAAAAGCTTATATTTACTTCTGCAACAACAGTTCAGAACACTGCCTATAGATAGTTTGCATCACTGAGCGGTCACTAACTTATTAGAAATATGTTTGTAAATAAAATCACTGCCTATAGTCCGTATGCCGGCTTTTGTTTCGTACTGTCAAGTAGGGCACCGCTGAAGATTCTACCCCAGAAGTATTGTCTTGGAAAATTTTTACTGTGTAGACATTATATTCGTCCTTTGTATGAAAGTTTAGCGAGTTGGGGCATCTACGCTTAATGTAATATGATCATATTAGTGTCTTATTTTATTGTAGAGTTTCTCTGTCTACTTAGAATTCCTGAATTCTAAGTCATTCTTATTTCAGAGTCACTGGAAAACCTCCGAAACCTCGTCTTTCGCAATCACCATCCTCATTTCGCCGTGGTCAGTACAGTCAGGTAATTCGTAAGAAAAAAATTATTTGTAGTATGAAGTGACCGTTTTTTATAATGTCTACTTCCTTCCTGTTAAATGCTTCTGGAGTCTAGTTTGATTATAGTGTACCGTGAAATATTCCCATAATAATTGTATATGTATGAATTTTGTTTAATTACCTGACTTCCAAGATTGAAAGTTAACACTTTGCATTTTCGATTTAAAAGTAATTGAAGGTATCAACAGTATAGAGTTTTGACTCAGTGTCAGAAGCTGTGTGTTATCACTACACAGCAGCGATATATCTGAGTGCTCAGTTATGGTACGAATTATGTGAATGTATTCGTTATGCTTTTAAGGAGATTCATTCAAAAATATCTTATAATATGTACATTATACAGTTGTTTTTACACTTCGGATACTAAGTATTTCAGAAAGGCTTACCTTTTTATTTAAAGAATCAGTTGAGAGTATCTTGAGACGAGTTGTGTTTTGATTCAAAGTATAAAGAATTTTACAAAAGATGGCTCACTGAAAAATGTTTAAATCACACCCATTACCAGAAAAGTCAGCATTCATTTAAAGCGTCTGCCACTTTTGTCCCCTTCGATGTACACATTATGTTTTATTCGTTACAAGGATATTTTTAGCCGATTTTTAATGAAGGTTTTCTTAGATTAGCTGTTTTACTGTGATTTATGTAACCGTTGGCTTAAATAGGCACTATACATCTTCATTCAATGACTGAGTAGCTAAAAATCTGATTGCTTAACTATACAAAAGAATTTAGCATCCTTCTCTCCGTAAATTTCAATTTAGTATAGTTTGCTTGAATATATTTTACTACTTTTCCATAAGCTTTTACAAGGTTTGTGCATTTTGTGCAAAGTTCTACTGTAGAAATTCATTTCAGTACAGACCTGAAATTCTAATTTCTGCAATATGTCATTAGATATAGAGATATACTTGATTTCCGGTCATCGCGTTGTATTTCTCAAAAGAGTCAATCACTTATCCTTTAGGGGATGAATACTAACGTAAAATACAAACTTGGCTAACGTACATGTTCGCTGAAAACCTCATCAAAATAATTAATCTTACTACTTGTTTCTTTAACTGATGAGGTGTTTTAAGTTCTAAAATAAATCTTCGGTCAATCTGCACTAAGTACAATCTCATTTGAAAACTGTTGAATTTATCAGTTTGCACCACTTTGATGTCCATTAGTTATGGATCTTTACACTTAAAGTCAAACTACTGAATACTAGCCGCATTTTCCCATTCATTTGATAGACATCTATTTCAAGACATTTTCAGCATACGTTAGAATTAAAATATGTATTAGTTTTCAAAGAATATTCTTTTCCACAACCACTTTAGCCTGTGCGGTTATTTGTATATATTTGTTAATAAACAATTTTTGTTAATGACACTATTGCTTCTACAACTTCGAATCATTGAAGTCAAATAACCGGAATGTTTTATACAGTGGACGTGTGTCTAAGTGTTGATGCACGAGTAAATTGTTACCAAAATACATTACAGAACGTGTGTACATGATAGTATGTACAAATATAACACATCAGATATCGTCCAGTATCTCGTTCGTAGTAAATGATCATAAACAACAACAACAGGCACAGAATATCATTGAAAAATTAGCTTATTTGAATCATGTAGTACATTTGGGAAACACTTTTCAACACTATCCATTCACCCAAAATGCTGATCATAGAAAATTATGTTGAAGTAATAAACCATTAGAGGTGAGAAATTGGAAACAGATCAACTCAAAAGCCTAGGATGAAGGTCAAAATGATAAAGAATGCCCTATTCGTTGGGCGAAAAGAAATAGGACGTTGACTTCGAAAAGAAATGTATTAAGAGAGGTCTAATATTATGAAAAGTTGTTTGTGGACATATAAAGACGTATCATGCCTAATAACCTTTGAGGTTTTCGAGAATTTGAGAAGATAAGCCCAACACATTTTGCAGATGGGTTTACATAACATATAGATACCTATTTTATACCCTGTTCGTATCATATATTCCGCGATTGGGGAACTTGGATTTTTATTTGATAGACAAAATTTGCCTGTGAAGCCAGTTTGAAATATATTCTATGCCCCCTATTTGCAGAGTTCTGCGAATCCCCCCTCATCAGCATACAATGCCTTGACAAATAGGACTATTTTTTGAGACGATATAGATAGTGGATCTCGATGCTGTAACCACTTGATATCACTTTCTAATTTTCAAAGTTTACGACCAGTCCGCGTACGTGTTTTTTATTGTCTTCTCTCATGCTGGTAGTGTATATTCATCAAATGCTGTTACACAAACACCTTACTAGAGCTCATTAGTATTGGACTGTACGGTGGATATGGTAATTCAAGTAGTATCCTGTTTGTCCTTATGGACTTCCGGCAAATAGATCATTTTGATGATTTGTTTAGCCGTCTACTAATCAATATATATAGGTGATGAAGAACTCAAATGTAAACATCTCAATAATAGTTTTAAGTAGAAGTGTAATGGCAGCCTGGAGCGAAATATTTGGTACACAATGTTGTATGGCGCCTACAACGAATGTAGGGCCTTACATTAATTGTTAGTTGTTCAGTTTGCCATACCTGATTTGTGTGTATCATGCAGGAAATAAGGTAAATAAGAAAACCGTATTTACATAATTAAGTGCGGTAGAATGATTCAAAGCAATAGAGATTAGAGTAAATATAGAAGTGAAATATTGCAATAAGAGGAAGATAAAGTATTATTTCATCTGCGCTACTGTGGTCGATTATCAGAATATATTATGATTACACTCACGTTTGATTTCTTTATTTTCTTTTACTTTAACCACAGTTAGTTTTCGTAATATAACTGATTTCCCAGTAACCTTTAGATCTATGCTCAGATATTTGTTAGGATTCGTCAGGAAATTTACTGTCGACATCAAAGGTGATGTAAAATGCACCTATAGGAAATGTTAACTGAAATAATGTCAAAGTTTCAGTGTAAGCATTTCACTCAGATTATATCACAATGATCACATCTCCCTACACCATCGGTTTATTTTTTCTAGTGTTGATTCTTCTTATTGAAGCAGCCATTCTCTGAGTTTGTCTTTATGTTTTGCAGCGTGATTTTGGTGCATTATCTATGAAGACATTTTACTTTCTAACGAAATATACATCCTACATAAATATCTTGTAGTTTACATCCTTCCAGTATACGGAATTTACGGGGTTAGCGTCCTGTTAAAATTCCCTAGAATGTTATCTTGTTTTTTGTCCCATTGCACAAATCCGTCTGTAAAACTAATTAAATCTAGTCAAAAGTTTCCAAGTGTAAGGCGAAGGAAAGTCTTTAATGGTTCTATTCGTAACATCACAATTAATTATGTTGATGGCTAACTAGAGGAAACACGTCCGCAGTTTTTATTATGGATACATTATTTAACAAAGGACTATCATCCGTAAAAATAGTTGTCCTAATATTTGGTTCTTTCCAGCTTAAAGAGAGTAAGCCTTAAGTAACCACTGATTTGGAATATGGGATAATGATAGTTTGGTATTTTGAGGATTACCCTATTTTCGTGTACTTTAGGGGAAATGCAACTAATTTGTATGTAATTGTTGTTTATTGCCTTAGTCAAAGACGTCTCGATATATATGATATTTTCTAGCTGTATTGACTTTCACATATTCTTCATCGTTTTCTTTGTATTTACCTACTCTTCGATTTTGTGTCGCGTATTTAAAAGTTTGTTAAAGTATGCAGTCCTTGATCATACAACGTTTACTTTTATCAAAAGCCTAGTGATTGTAACTTCTCAAAACTAAACTTGTAGAATTACCATTTAATTTTTTTACTACCTAAAGTATTCATCGTTTTTTCTAATAATTCAGTTGAGCGGATAATTTTTACGTACATAAGGCGATGGATTATCTGTCTTAATAAACCAATAAAAGACCCAGTAACCGCCAAGTTAACTAGACATATCGTTTGATTTCAATCATATTTTAGGTTTGTATGGATTTGATATATTTCAAAACAAATCTCATTACAAATCGATTATAGTTAACGAACCACAGAAAGCTGCTAAGGAGAATTAAATTGTTGTTACTAGTAGTCTAAATTTAAATAACACTAATAGGTATGCTACTTAAGTACGTAAATAAGTAGGTCCTATTTTTATTTCAAAAAACTTCGGCGTGTGAGTGCTGAGAACAAAGGTGTTTTTGATTATAGTATGCCTACTGGCACTATAGATATTCCAGTCGTGTAAAAGATTGATAAACCATCTTTAAAACAGCTAAAATTAAAATTTTGAATTATTGCAATACTCCCTCAAACTTGTTATATAAAATCACACTAGACCGTGCATAACACCAACTACCTGAGGAAATCCATATTGTGATTGACCGCCTCTATTCTTTCTTATCAAGGAGGCGGAAACAGATGGGGGTAAATATTTTGACGGTTACTTAAATACTCACCCTGGTGTTTTTGAATGATTATCCATCCCTTTTTTATACTTCTTATAAAATCCTCCTTCTGCTTATTCAGAAATTTACTTATAAACTGGTTGTGAAGACCAAACATATTTGGTTATTTTTCGTTGTCTAACTTTATCGAAATATCTGACTGCGTTCTCTTGTTTAAAGAGGACTAAATCAGCTAAGCTTCAGTGATAACAAATGGATTACTGCACACCTAAGGGAGAATGCAACATTTGCTTTAATAGTGATAATTATGTTGACTATAATCCTGTTTTTATGGCCTCTGATGACGATTTAAATTATTTTTCCAGTTGCATGTAGTGTAGGCTACAAAAATATGCAGGACCATATGAGTTAAATAATATTATTCATGATAGAAAATCTAACTAAGCAAACCAAAACTTCCAGATAGACAAATATGACTAAGTTTAGTTCAAGTTTCGAAATTATTAATCTTATTTTTCGTTTTTGACAAGCCATAATTCACGCAACATAAATCGTGATAAATAAATGAATACCCAGTCTAAATAACCACGATTTATACTTTTTAAATTATGGCCTTTGTAGGGATTTCGATTAATTCTAATGCAGATTTCATCACTAGCTAACATCAGTTAAACAACTGTTGGAGACCAGGAAGCATTGGACAGCTGTTCCATCCTAGTTTAGGATTCGTCAGCAGTGTGCACCCACAACGCTACCAGAGATCGAGTCCGGGACGTTCAGGTTACAAAATCACGCTAGTT
>OX235271.1:94884652-94929318 GCA_944472155.2 Trichobilharzia szidati | reverse complement strand
TAAGACGCTTGCATCGTAACCTCATGCTGCTAGACTGACTCCCCGAAACGTGTCGTAGGTATTTATATTTATATTTACGTATTTATATTTCTCTCATCTATAAATGAAGTGATGAAAGCCTATAAAAATTTAACTAATTACCCATGATATTGATTGATTTAAGAGTTATTAATGTACATGTAAACTAAGCTGTCATTAAATTTGAATTTTTCAGATTACTTCATGATTTGTATTCTACACAGTTCTAGGCGACCTTTTTGAAACCGGAGTTATTCAAACCACAATATGTGATCAGCTTGATACCATCAATGGTAATCAAATAAACGAGCATAAATGCATGACGCTATGTACTACAGACTGGTTGGCATGGATATCTGGATTACACCCGCACCAACCATTATTGCCCGGTAGCCAGGACTAAGTGATGTAAACAATGGACAGTAGTTTCGCTTATTTCAGGCCGAGTTCATCAGTGGTGTGCCCGGTCTGGTTCAACTCAGAGAGTCAAGTCACTTCAAATCATCCGGCTTATGATTTGCTATTTTGGGAAAGTTGGTAATACATTTTAAACTTGTCTAATGATATTCACCATTATGGCAGCAAATAAAAACTTAGGATTAGACAAAATATTCTCGAAGATTATGTCGTTTTAAAGAAAACAAGTTGTTTGTTGATTTTGTTTGAATGAAGTGAACAAGAAAAGTAAATAAATAAAGTCAAATAAAATAAAATAAAGCTCTTTAAAAGAAACGACTACAGAAACTATTGCACAAGGGAATGATGTGAGAAGTAAGTGCATACTGGTTTACACTAACACACACGACTAATCAAACTTAATCTCACCATCATAAATAAAATTAAAAAACAATCTGACCAGTAGGGTGCAGCAGGTCGAGTGTGAGGACAAATACTCGCCGAAGATATTGGCTAGCGGTTGCGCTATATCGTGAATTGGCAGAAGTTAGAATTCATGGACTGGCCATTGGATCAGGTCCCAGTGGCTTAATGGTCTACGAGCTAGCTCGCCTTGTAACCAGAAGGTCCTGGGTTAGAACCCCTGTGGCAGTGGATGCGAACTGTTGAAGAGTCCCAAACTAGGACGAAACAGCTGTCCAGTACTCCCAGGTTTTCCAATGGTTCTCTAATCAATGTCAGCTCATGATGAAATCCTGTAACCAATCAACCAAATCCCTACATACCAATATTTGAATCTGAAAGTAACTTCTACAAAAACATAGTTGTTCATGTGCACTTATGGTTCACCACAGCTTACATTACATAACTTAATCGAGTAGTATCCGATACTATATATGTAGTTTTCGTGAGTAAATGCGTTTATAATGTGTCAAGTTTCATTCGTTTGATAGTGGTCAACAGTAGAACAGAATATGTGCTACGGATGCAATTGAATCCCATTTGCGAAATCCTTTTTCATGGAGAATCAAAGCGAAAGGCCATCTGATCTGTCTTCTGACTCGTAATAGGCTAGGAACGTTATATACATATATATATACATGTATACATTACGCAACAGTGACATGTTTCTATTGTTACTAACGTATAAATTATGAAGAACAGTAACCTTTTAAGGCAAATATTAAAGATTATGCTTTTTAAGCATTAATACGTGATTTCAACTTTTTGATTGCATCGAGGATTTCATCATGAGCTGACATCAGTTAGAGAACCACTGGAAAACCTGGGAGTACTGGACAGCTGTCTCGTCCTAGTTTGGGACTCTTCAGCAGTACGCGCCCACCGGGATTCGAATCCATGACCTTCTGTTTATAAGGTGAGCTCGTATACCATTGAGCCACTGGGACCCGATCCTCCATGCAATCAAACAAAATCCCTACAAAACCAATACTCGAAAATTTCAACTTTTTGTTGATAAATATTAGACTATTTTTTTAATCTTTTTGTAATGAGATTTAACTGAGGTTATGTAATATTTACAGCTTACTTTGGGTGATATAGAGATGAGAGAAGCACCGGAAAGTAAGTATTGTAAGGAAGAAGATATTAGTAGTAGCTTTATTTCTCTATAAAATGAAATGCAATGTTCTCATTACCCTAGAATTTAGATTCATCTCATTACTAATCGATGATCAACCTGTCTGTTATTGTAAAAATTGGGTTACTTTATTTAGTCATGTTAACTGTCAAATGTTGAGTGTCAACTTTCGAGTTATTTATACCTATGACTACTTAAGAATAAGTGGGTGGTTGGGGGGGGGGATAATTTCTTCTGCTAGAGAAGTAAATCATGTGACATTCATGTTTGATTTTGAGTAAAGTACATCTCTAGATGGATATTCATGCATTAGCCAGAGAATATTTTTCAAGGTTATGGTTTTAGATATGTCTCTAGGTGAATACAAAACTATCATAACCATCTGCAAAGTTTGTAAATCCTCTGAACTCTCTGTCCTTGGACTGTATTAGCGGATAAAAAAGTGCGCCACATAATCTGAATCCTACGAAAACATAGTTTCTGCTTCAAGACACATAGGGGTGACCATTTCCAGTTCACAGTGAATAACCTTCTGATAATAATGGATTCCTTTAAATTTGGTTGGAGGATTTCATCATGAGACAACATCAGTTAGAGAACCATTGGAGAACCTGGGATAACTGGACGGCTGTTTCGTCCTTGCTCTTTGGGACTCTTCATCAGTACGCACCCATCGCCAGGGTTCGGACACACGGCCTTCTGGTTACAAGGCGACCTCGTAGACCATCAAGCCACTGGGACCCAATCCAATGGCCAGCCCATGAATTCTGACTTCTGCCAATTCATGACATAGCGCGACCACTTCACAATGTCTTCTTCGATGAGCTACTGCCTCACCTTCAACCTGCTATACTCTACTGGTCACGACTTCACACTAGGACCCCAGAAGGTCCTGGGTTCGACTTCGGTGATAGATTCGTACTCCTGAAGAGTCCCAAAGAGCTAGGACGAAACAGCTGTCTGGCAGTACTCCCTGTAGGTTTTCCAATGCTTCTCTAACTGATGTCAGCTCATAATGAAATCCTCTAACCAATTAAACAAAATGCCTACAAAACCAATACTTGGAAATTCTTTTTATTTTTTTAGGATAAATAGAAGACAGAAGCGATAAGCAACTAATAAACTTTCTGATAACGGAGATAAAAGTGGTAAATAATTTCCTCTCATTTACTGGACAACACCCATTGTTGGCTATTGTCAAACTTGACTGATCACTTAGATGATTCATAAATATCATTTTAGTTAGTGTGGACGTCACTTACGCCCTTGACATGCATATTTTTATTTTGACATAGAGATTATCAAATAAAATATAGAAACAGTGTAAAACTATGGTAAGTTACATCCTGTTAAATTGTGAAACAATATGAAAATTGTAATTATTTTCTAAGCAAATTTCGATATACATAACTAATACAAGTAATTGTTTGTTTGAAATCGCCTTCCATTACAAACTTGTTGTTTACATCAATAGGAGCTAAAATCAAAAAGAAAGCCTGCTGCATGACAGATTTTTGACAAACTGCCTTTCGTTGTTCGATCAATGTTCAATATTCCATTGATTAAGTTGAAAAATGAAACTTCTAAGTAGGATTTAATCCCACCAGTAATCTGAATCCTACATGAACCCAGTCATAATCCCTATGTATTTGAAGAAGAAGCATTTCAAAACTCCATTACATACTCATATCAAAAAGACTGTTTTCAACCCAAGTTACTCTACAGAAGAGATCAACTCTTCATATACAGAGAGTTGGTGATTTTTATTGAAAGCAAATTGCGAAAATATGAAGTTGTTTACAATAGCAGTTTCGTGACCGTTTAGATCAACAATGTGAACTATTGATTACAGGATTTCATCATGAGCTGACATTGGCTAGAGAATCATTGGAAAACCTGCAGAGAGTACTGCCAGACAGCTGATTCGTCCTAGCTCTCAGTACGCACCTATCACCGGCGTTCGAACCCAGGACCTTCTGGGGTTCTGGTGGGAAGCCGTGACCATTAGAGTGCAGCAGGTTGAATGTGAGGCAGTAATTTATTGAAGAATACATTGCAAAGTGGTTGCGCTATGTCATGAATTGGTAGAAGTCAGAATTCGTGGAATGGCCATTAGATCGTGTCCTAGTGGCTTAATGGTCTACGAGCTCGCCTTGTAACCAGTAGGTATGGGTTCGGACCCTGGCGGTGGGTGAATAATGCTGATAAGTCTCAAAGGCGAGCTTGCAGACCATTAAACCTCTCGGACCCGATCCACTGGCCCATAAATTAGGCCCTTTAGGACGAAACAGCTGTCTAGTACTCCCAAGGTTTCCAATGGTTCTCTAACCGATGTCAGCTAATGATGAAATCCTGTAGCCAATCAGTCAAATCCCTGGAAACCAATGCTTTAATGTGGACTATCATTATTAAGCCGTTTTGTAAACCACTAAAATATTGGTGGATCAAATAGACGTGCATTCTATCCACGAATTTTAGCTCTGTATTCATATGAGGCCAGACAAACAACTCGACTAACACAGAAGACACTGTCAGCTTAATAAAAGGCTATTTGAGCGCCTAAATGATTCAGGAAAATGTTTCTTGAATATTTTCATCTGTACTGAAAAGAATTTCTGTTCGAATTTTATGACTCAAAAGTTAAAAGTTCATTTCCTAAATCAAAGTTATACAGATATATTGGATATTGTAGAAATCATTTCATACACTGACATTGATAAAAATTATACGAATAATTGAATTGCTACTTATTTCATGTTGTTAACAGTAGTGTTTATTCAATTCATAGCTCAATTTAATCCAAAGACCATCATGTTTAGGGTGTTTTAGACCATTAGAAAAACATACTGTTGCTGATTACCTTCAATTTGTGTAGAATATCACAAATTCATAAAGGAACGTATAAGTATCCTTGTATTATTTGAAGCACTCCTGCTGAGCGTAAATGTACCCTTTGACCTCATCTTTGGCTGTATAATATGGAGAATTGTAGAGTATTGCTGTCATAGCAAAATAACTACAGAAAATGTTTGTTAGTGTGCTAGAAATATTCAATCCCAACTTGATGATGTTCTGCAACTAAAAGCCTCTAGGGATGTATTCTGTTAACTAGCTTTTTATATTTAATTCAGTTTTAGATTTTCCCGTCGATTGATTGGACCGAAGTTCTCGATGAGTAGCAGTTACCAACCACTAATTAACTTCTAGCTTCTTACATGCTTACAGTCTGCTATTCTATGGAACTGAATATAGCTACCAGAACTATGCTGGAGATATGTGTCGAAAAAACTCTTATGATCTGGAAAGTTAAGGCGGCAGTTTTGTTAAAGAGGCTGAACTCATGTCATCAAAATATTGATTTAAAAAAGAATATGAAAAAATTCTACAATTAGATTTTAAATGTCTTTAGTGAAAAGAAAGGTTTATAAACAGAGCGGCTTCGGGAACAGGACATTTAATGCTTCATGCCTCTCAAGTATGAGGCAAAAATATGCTTTCATGCTTCTCAAGATTGTAAGGAAAATTTACTGTTTGTACCGTAGAATGTGAAATAAAAGCTTCAAAAGTTACCATTTCAGAAGTATAGAAAGTGTTAAACATCAGAGACTCTCATAGTTCGAAGATTTCACAATACTTTTCAAAGAAATGTGCTGAAATACCGATATGCTCAAGACAAACTTAATTCTAAAATATTTTCTTTTAAAGAATAGTAAACAGACAGCAGGTACAGTGTCAGCCCTCTTATCATGGCTAACGAATTTGAATGTGATTGCAGAAGTAAAAGCATAGATGTTGAACAGAAAGACTTTATCTGTTGAACATTTACCCAAATAGACAAAGTGTACGGAAAAGACATAACCAGGAGCCATATAACCATGCATTCAGTAAGCTATCTACACTTTACAGAATGCAACAATCCCTTAGCAATCATAGTCGACAACAAAGTTAGAAATGAGTGCATTCTCAGAAACTTAGAGAACTAGAGTTTGGAAACCGAATTTTGGTGTACGGAATGAAATGTCAGCTACCGTAAATCTGCCTCGTGATATGATTGTCCTATCGTCTTCTTTTACCTTATAGTTCTCTTTTGCTATCTGCTCACTTATTTATTCCCACTGTTTGTGCTGTTTTATCTTCTTCCTCATATCACCCACTTCAATTCAGGGAATTTACCAGTTTGTTTTATTCGCTTCACAATTTAGTAAACGGTCAGTTTTAGACCATCACCAAGCTGTCTATCCCATTATTGACAGTTTTTCGCGATGACGTAACTCGGTTTACCTTAACCAATTTTTAAACACTAATTTTTATACTCCTCACTTCAGACATTCGACACAGTCACTCGTTCAAGTGTTTGTTTGCAGGGATTTGATTGGTTTCAGGATTTTATCATTCTGGTGCTCACTAGTGACTGGCCCTATTCAGGTAGGTAGTTACCTGGGTTCTATTAGGAAGTCGTGACCAGTGGGGTACAGCAGGTTGGGTGTCAGGATGAATACTCGCCGATGACACTCACTAGTGGCAGCGCCATATCATGAATCGACAGAAGTTGGAATTCATAAACGATCAGAGGAACCATTGGATCGGGTCCCAGTGGATTAATGGTCTACGAGGTCGCCTTGTAACCAAAAGATCCTGGGTTCGAACCTCAGTGGGCACGTACTGATGAAGAGTCCCAAAGAGCTAGGACGAAACAGCTGTCTGGCAGTACTCCCTGCAGGTTTTCCAATGATCCTCTAACCGATGTCAGTTCATGATGAAATCCTGAAACAAACACTTTTGTACGCTACTTCCGTTTGTGTTGTAACGTTATATATTTTGTATCTGTCCCTGCACTTGCATCAAGGCATATAATTATCCGTGTAGAATATTTCACTAATGCATTTCACGGGAATCTATGAATTCACTAAATTCTGCTATCCCTTCGTTGCTTGTTTTATGCTTATGTCAGCAAATATTGTGCTGTGTGCACATGTCTGTTTATTGAGTTATAGCCAACTCGCATTACTAAAAAAATACCACCTTAGTTTATTTGTTTATTGAATCTTTAGCCTACACTTCAGTTCATTCTTGTTTCTTACAAATATCATCAGTACTAGCCGGAAGGAGTTCTATCTCCAACAAGAATTCGACTACATGGTAAGAGGGAGCTTTTACAGCGGCTAGTATTTACAACAAGTTGAACTTAATTGATTTGATTGTCGAAGTGATTAGACCCCCTACCCTGTACTTGCCTCGTGATTTATGCTTCTTTAAATACGGTCAGCGGGGGCATGAAAAATTCGTCTATGCTTATTTCGAGTAAACAGGTGTTCAAGAATTTACAAACTACTCAAATTAAATTTCCAAATAAGTAATAAAATAACAAATCTAATGACGAATTTTTTTACAAAAAGTGATCAGTAAAATTAGCGATTTCAGTCAGATAAACTACTAATACTAATCAATATATCTGCGATTCATTTCACACGTTGTTGTCATTGTAAGTGGTACAGATTAACAAAACTCTCACCCCTGAAATTACTTCCCGAAAAATTAAGATTTAGACAAAAGAGGAAATTAAATATTAGCATTAGTAATACAGACTCACCGACTACTCATCATTATTATCTGAAAAACAATTCCAATGTGCAGATATCCAAACATCAGTTAATAATCCGTTTTTCATTTTTGTTTTATAAATTCACAGAATATTTCATCAAAATATTTACTAAAAATCTTTTAATTCCCAACATATTGATATTTATTTATTTATTTTTTTAAACCGAGGTGATCATGGCATGATAAATCCGCATAACCAGTAATACACTATCACAGGATTTTGTCGTCTTCGATTGATTTTTCTTAAGCGATTTTGATTGGCCGAAATTAATATTCTAGCCAGTATGCTAAAAAATTGACCAATCAGCTTATAGAATATTCATTTGACTCCTGAATAGGTGATTGGTCTTAAATCATGTGGTGGCAAAACCTTGTGACAAAATGGCCATCAGTTTATTTTTTTTATGGGTAGTGAAAATTTTACGAGAGTAGTAGAGCAGGTAGCAACGAATTTGCATTCCAGTGAAATATTGAGTGAGAAGCACTGAATTGCATCCCAACAGAAGAAAGTCGAAAGGAAAGACAGAAATTGGAACTCAGTAACAAGTTTCTCAAGAGTCTTTATCGTATCACGTGTTACTTTATTGATACATTCTTCATTCTCTGAAATATATGTTAGACTTTGAAGCATAGGGAATAAACAAGGTTTCACAAGCGAATTTTCAGCTAAAATAGATAAACACAGTTAAAGAATTCAGGATTATTGAAATGTTTCAAAAACTTTAGAACGTGATTCTGTTGTCCCTCAGTGAATAAATTAAATTTTAGCATTAGGTTATTTAGCAAATGCATGAATCTGTGAAGCATACATTGTTCATGCTAATTTTTAATAGTGGAATACACCAGTGAATTACCTATGAAATACCCTTCATCGACTACTCTTGCAAGTTATACTTCTAGTGATGAGACCTAATATTTTTTTCCTTCACGTTCCCCAGTGGAACATAGGGCTTCAAGCTAGTGGCTTGAAATTTCTGTAGCAGTGTTTATTTTACAGGATGGGGTTGTTAGCCTCATGCCCAACCTTTCCTCTTCACCAGCATTATTTCTGGCTTAGTGAGGTAAAGGAGTGCGTCGATCGAGGACCAAACCCCGGACTATGTGCATAGTCGGCGAGCGTCATAACCGCTATGCCACCGGCACACCCGTTCATGCTAATTACTCTTAAGTAAATATACCTCAGGGAACTGTTACGACGACCAGACGTGATTGAACAATTGATTGTTTGTAAGTCATGTCCATAAGAAAAGTATATTTGTGTATTCAAACCTCCTTTATCTTCTAAATATGGTGAGCTTCCATTGTGTTATTCACCACACTTCACTGAGTGGTATGCTCTCGATCTAGTTTTCTGGCAGGATGACACCATGGAGAAACTGGTGTACACCCTGAATTCTGAAACTCATGCACTCCTTCGTACATGGTTTATTTTGTAGATGGATATATGTACATTATCAACAGCACATAGTCTGCTGATATGTTAAGATAACATCTGGCAAAGTTAAACTTTAAGCACCCCTAACTACCAATCAGTGAATGACCTTGAATGCACCAATCACGTTAAGGAGGCATTTTTGTATATGGAATACATATATTTATGGAAAAAATGCATAAGAGCTGTAGAAAGGTGTTGCAGAGTATACCTTGCTCTCACATGTGATAAAAATAGCTCTTAGTTTTAGGCTGGAGTATCAACAGAGTATAATTCCATTGTGGGCAAAATTTACTTTGATAAAGTTTCATAGTGTAATACAGTAATATTTATTGAGCAATAGATTCTGCTCGAAACGTTGTCATCAGTGAATATTACTGTATAACACTGTGAGACTTTATCAAAATAAATGTTACCCACAATCGAATTATACTTTAACACAGTGCACAAGTTCTATTCTTATGTCAACAGAGTAATTTAACCACATTTTATGCGTGTAATTATTTAGGTCTGTCTTCTAACCCTAACAATAACCCTAATCTTTCCTGAACCTAACTCTAACGTGAAAATATCCCTAAACTAACTACAATCTAACTGGAACCAACCCTAATGTCACTTTTATCAGGTTAACCTAACCCTGACTTGTCCTTGGCTTAAACCATAAATTAATCTTCCCCAAACCTAAGCTGTAACTTGCCTGATATCCCATTTAATAGCATAACACTTCAATGAGCATATTTTATTGATGATGACAACATTATTTGCCAGGTTTCACTAACTTGCTCAGTGAGTATTTCAAGGTCATTGGTGCTGTCACACTCCATTGGTAGTTAGTGGTGCTCTTAAAGTTTAACTTGGCCACTTAAATTATTGTATTAATTATTACTAGTTTCTGCATAATGTTAACGAATGTCAAGAGTAGATACACGTGTGAGTGAAACATATTATGGAGATAAATTAGAGTTAAAAGAATTCTGATTTGCTGAAAGATTTGAATCACTAACTTTTAGGATGATTGAACAATTAGTTCTTTTTACGAGTTGATCACGGATTGATATCAGTTAGAGAACCATTGAAAACCAGCACTGGAGTACTGGACAGCTGCTTCATCCTAGCTGTTTGAGAATCCTCGGCAGTATGCACCTACACTATGGGGTTCGAACCCAGGACCTTCCGGTTATAAGGCAAGCTCGTATACCATTCAGCCACTAAGACTCGACTCACTGGCCCATGAATTCTAACTTCTACAAATTCGCGATTTTTAGCGCGACCACCAACCATTGTCGTCGGTGGGAACTCCATCCTCATCTCATGCTCGCTAGTGACTTGCTACAGGACGGGGTTTCCTGGAGTTCTAATGAGAAGTCGTGGGAGGATGGAATTCCCACCGATGACATTGGTTGTTGGTCGTGCTAAATTCACGAATTGGTAGAGGTTAGAATTCATGGGCTGGCCACTGGATCGGGTCCCAGTGGCTGAATGGTATACGAGCTTACCATGTAACCAGAAGGTTCTGGGTTCGAACCACATAGTGTGGGTGAGTACTACCGAGGATTCCCAAAGAGCTAGGATAAAACAACTGTCCAGTACTCCCTAGTTTTCAATGGTTCTCTAACATTGATATCAATCCGTGATCAACTCGTAAAAAACAAAACTAATCCTTATAAACCAAACTATAGAAAATTAGTTCTTTGCCTAATTTATGTTGCATGCATATAACTTTAGCAATTAAAATCGACTTTTCATAGTTTACACTGACTGTAGGTACTTAATGTCACGTACTGTTCCTACAGTTGATTAAAATGACCTATTCACGTGTTACTTTTCACAAAGAAAGCTTTATAGTTATGTAAAAATCTATTTTCAAATACTCACATTTGACAATGTGTATTTGTGAGTGCAATAGTTAGTAATTTGATAGGAAGTAAATTAATTAAGGTTGAGAAACAGACTAAATCACAATAGTGGACGTGTATTTTGTCACTTTTTCCAGTTCCTCATTGAATAATTCATGTATACCTAATGGACGACTCTGGACAGTTCTACATTTATTCCATTATCCATTACCTAACATGCACTTTTGTTCCCGATATAGTAATGTATCCAGGATATTGTCTGGAATGTCAGACGTAATCAATGGTATTATCTCAAACTTGTCAAGCTGGTTATTAATCTGCTTAATAACTTTTACAAGATAATATTGATATAAGAGTCTTTCTTTACATAAGCAGTTGACAACCTGACATTAAACTAATGATTCCTGTTAGATACATTGACAGTAAAACATTTCAACGTTATTCTTTTTGTTTGGAAGCTGGAAATAAACATGGAATCCACCTCTCCAAAATCACTGAAAACGGATCCAGAGACATGCTCACGCCACTACTGCAGAAGGTATTCAAAGAAGCAAGGATACCTCTACCGGTTAGAAGAAAGGCCATCCGTTGAAATTGTGAAGGAAAGGTGGCTTGTGGCCATTCAGGAACTGGAAAGAAGTATTTCTCCTGTCTAATCAAAGCAAAATATTAGTCCGTATAATCTCAGAATGACTGAAATTTGAATTGGATGGAAAAGTTCATTCAGGAAGACAAATCATGAACGAAGCAAATCACATCACCTCTCATTATTATCAATCAGAGCATAGAATGGTATTCAATTCTTTACCTCAGCTTTGTCGACTCTGAAAAGTTTTCTATAGCGTTGACCATGAAGTAATCTGGAAACTGCTGTATCACTTTGTATTCTCCTGAATTTTTAGTGACCTCATTTAGCAGCTATTTGGTGGCGTCATATGATAACGGATTCACAATGGAAAGCTCGCAAAAACGTTGGAAGTAAAGACTAGAGTAAGATCAGGCTACCTACGGTCACCAATTGTGGTGGACTGAGTTATATAGCAGACCATGGGGAAAGAGTAGACGGGTATACGTTGAGATTTCGAAAGAATATAAGTTCTAGATTTTGCGGATGCTTTATTTCTAATATCTAATAAACTCGTAGATTCACAATTGAAAACTTATAATTCAGCAGAAAAAGTAGCGAAGATAGGACTCAACCAAACTTAGCGAAGACAGAGGAGATCAAGACGCCTGACCAACAATAACGAAAATCACCAAACACCATCAACACTAGAAACCTAAAGGGAGTCGTCTTTTCTACTTGATTGTGTAGTATTATTTCTACTCCGGACGGCACAAACGAGTATATCGAGACTAGCCACGATCAGGGGGGGTAGACGGGAGTTCATTAGTATGAGAACAGCGTGGAGTTCTACCGCACTTGGCACACCAGCATAATCCGAAATTTTGACATGAATGTCAAGGCAGTGCACCAGAGACCTGGTGAGTGGGTCGCCAAAAGCATTCCCAACAGCTTCCTTCGCTGCCTCGATACTAAAGATAAGATGGCCCATGGGGAAGATCAAACAACAAGGAACCCTGATGGCGAAACAGTCACCAACCTGTTGCTTAGACGTTAGTGGAGTTAGACTGAACATTCGTCAAGGAAACCTCCTAGTGATATCGGATGCTCACGACACACTTAAATGAAACCGTAATTAGAAGCCACAAGTTGGGTATTCCAGTGTGACATTGGAAGTTATTACGCGAAGAGCACATGATAGCTTCCAAGCATTTGAGGAGTCAGGTGTAAACGATAGTAGAGAATACAGTACAGTAGAGGAATGCCTCTGAAGCCCTACGCTTCGCCTACAACACAAAGAACAAATAATAATAATGTTACGTTTTGTGACAAGATATTTTTTTGAAGGTCATTCATTCACAGCAAATATTTTGACAATTGCCTTGGTCATTTTTAATTTACAGTGAGGTGGTTCTTTCAAGCATATGTAAAAAATAAGAGGAAGATGTATTTTACTACTTCACTGTTGAGAAAACGAAACCGATTAGTACAGATTTGAATAACAATGTTATCTTCATTAAGTGCTTCGGTGGCACAGCGGCAGAATGCTAGCCGACCAGGTATATGGTCCGGGGTTCTGTCCCCAGACGACACACTCCTTTTCTTCGCTAAGCCAGTAATAAGACTGGTAAAGAGGGAAGGCTGGGTATGAGGCTAGCAACCTCACCACTGCTACCGAAACTTCAAGCCTCTAACTTGAAGCCTTATATTCCACTGGGAACGTAGAGGCATAAGAAAATTCTCTTCATTTATTCCACCATAGTAGATATTTTCATAGCTGTAAGTTTCGTAATCACTTCCCCTTAGGACTTCCTTCGACAGCAGTGTTTAGTCATACATACAGCTGTACACTAATGGGGACACATCAGCAGAAACATTGAGAAATGGCTTATCTCGTTCATTGGTAAAAATCTCTGTTAAGTATAACCTCCAACACACCTTTCCAGTACAACAAATGGTCCGAAAATAAGTGATCGCTGTTGTCTTCCTCACTGCGTATCTGTCAGTTCACCTCATGCTACGGAGAAAAGCAACTCATATGTACTAAGTATCTGCTATCTAGACGTATTATAAAATGTAAACATCCCCAGAAGATATGGATAAAAAGCCTGATTGTAAGAGGAAAATAATTGACACTAATGAATTTTGGCACTAACCAACACCAGTCAGACAACCACTCAGATATGAAGGGCGATACACAGCTCACAGCGGTTAAATTCAAAACTAGGACACTTCAGCACACGATTTGTGTGGGACAGACCCAAGATCCTCTACATGATGAGTTGAATACTTCCTTTTTCACCCATTGGTTCTACCCCTAAAGGTCCATTACTTTTAATTTCTGCTGATATCTGCTAGTCATTAGGTCTGAGGAAGATCTACCGAAGTTTTAACGAGTTGCTGTGATGAATGAATCAGGAAAGTTATCCATCGTGGACATAAAAAGATTATCATGCTTTTCACATGGATAAACAAATTCCTTCGATCATTTTCCGCTAACTTCCTCCATGACAGGTTAGATTTCAAATGACATCATGGTTGCACGTGTTTGTCGTCCAGTTCTCGTTGGTATAGTGACGATTTACACTTAAATAGTAAGGAAGGATTTGATGTTAAATAGATTGTTGTAACACATAAAATTTATTATTTCTAGATTATAAGGCATGTTGTCTATCACACTTAACTCTGTCCGAACTTCCCTACAAATATTGCATGTACCTATGCCAGATTTCCACTTTAATCGCATTTTTGGAACTTTTATGACTAACAGTATCAACTACAACTATTCTAGTTTCATACGATGCGCCTTTTGTTATGGCGTGAATACATGGTACTTAATGATCTCACTGGCATAATCGAGTCAAGTGAAATTTATGTCTATCTACACATTAACTCTTACTCATTTGATGTAGCACTTGCAAACGCAACTTTGAATTTTATCGATTTTCCACTTGCTGTGTTACGCGGACCACATGCAATGTTACAAGTAAGAAACTGTTTATTTTAGTAAGTAATTATATTATGCTTTACTTTATTCGTGTTTTATCAGGTGATCCGTTACGTAATGTTTAATCGATTTCAGATCATAAACCATGTATCGCACGTTTGTTTTTTAATCCGGAAACTAACATACACACTAAAAAACGACTCTATTGTTTACAACCACACGCAGTAATCTGACTAACATTTGGGTATTGTCATTATTAAGTGATTAGAAATAATTGATGAGATTCTGCGCCATCTGGTACCTATCTATTTAAAGCCTCAAGAATTAAAACCCTTTAAGTAAATATAAAGTGGATCCATACTCATTCCTGTTTTATTTCCAGCATAAGTCATGCAGAACTTTCTCCATACATGAGTAGAAAGCTCTCGAAAATACTACTATATCCCTTGCATAGAAAAATTGAAGGTGTCATTTTTCAAAAGGTTGAACACCTCTGTAGCTAATGATATTTATTATACTTTAGGTGTTCTTTACCGTTGGATTGTTCCAGTCAGGGCTTTCAAACCTAGTTGAGATAACTAACGTTTCACAGGAAAGTGCTACAAAGAATACTGTCCCAGATGAAATTTCAGTCGTAACAGGTGAATGATGGATAAAACTATGGACTACAGGATAAAAACACTTTCGAGACTCCAGAGTTAACCTTGGACTGTCAGACTGACCTAAATATAAATATATATACTCTCAGTCAAAAACAGATATTTTAAATGAATTTTTATTGCATAATGAAAGCCATTTCATTAAATATGCTGATGATCTGACAGTTTCTGTCCCAGTTGTCTCGGCTTTAGATTGTTCTAATATGAATATTTTTCTGTCTGAAGTTGGGTAATGGTCTTATTCAAATGGTGTTGCACTAAACCCGTCCAAGTGCCTAATTGTTAACTTCAATTCTAGGCGTGAACATGACTTACTTGGACTGATATAGTTCCATGATTTTTTTAACGTCGGTGGTAGGAAATAAATCGAACACTGCCTATCTGATATCAGTTTTTCTCTCAGTCTTTGTTGAATTCTAAAACAAACCTTCCGTTTGATATAATACCTGAGGAGGCTAAGACATACCTCCATAAGTCAATCTTTCCTCTTACAATTTATCAATTCATATATTCAGCTAACTCTCCTTTAGACAAAGCACGAAGAAGACGTATTATATATTATTATTGTTGTTTCCTTTAATTCCCAGAGGAACATAGGGCTTCAGCTGCACGTCTCCATTGTGTTCGGTTCTCTGCTAAAGTTTCCACCTGGCTTCAGGTATGCCCACACGTTTTCATCTCCTCTTCACATGACCTCCTCCAAGTCACCTTTGCACTGACGACCAACTCGCCGCTTCCCTTTCGGGTTCCACTCTAGCAGTGGCTTGTCTAGTGATGTCACTTGATGGTTTCCTCAGAGGATGGCCAATCCATCTCCATTTCTTCCTGCTTATTTGTTTCACAATCGGTTCCTGGTTGGTTCGCTCCCAGAGATCCCTACCTGTTGCTGATCTTTTCTGGCCGGCCATCTGATCTTGAGTATTGAGCGAAGACAACTGTTGATGAAGGTCTGTAGTTTGTTTGAGGTGCTCTTTATGACGCGGCGCCAAGTCTCTGATCCGTATAGTAGCACTGACTTTACATTGGAGTTGAAAATCCGGATCTTATTTTTGATACTGAGTGCTGTTGACCTCCACACAGACTTAAGAGTAATGAAAGCTTGTCTTGCTTTTCCGATTCTTGCTTTGATATCCTCATCAGTTCCGTACGACTGTAGTTGAAACGATGCTTCCCAGGTAGGTAGATGAGGTTGTTTCTTTCAGGTTCCTCCCATTTATGCTGATTGTTGTCTGTTGTTGTTGCTGCTGTTGGTGGTGTTGGCCAGGAATCTTCATCACTTCTGTCTTCTCTATGTTCACCTGAAGTCCTATCTTTGATGCTTCTTCCACCGTCAACATGTTGCTTTTCGCTTGCATATCTTCCAGTTTGTGGGAAATCAGACATATATCATCGGCGAAGTCCAGATCCTCCAAGTTTTTTGTGTGAGTCCATTTTATGCCTGTTTCCTCATTGCCCGCTGTTTGTCGCATTATCCAATCTACTGCAATCAGGAAAATCATTGGCGATAGTAGGCAGCCAGCCTTGTCTTACTCCTGTCCTCACTTCGAAGGATTCCGTAAGTTTTCCGTTGTGGATTACTCGGCATGCAGCATTGTCATACAGCTGTTGGATGAGATGTATAATTGTCGGTGGCACCCCGTAGTAGCGAAGTAGTTTCCAAATCACCTCTCGATCGATGCTGTCAAAGGCCTTTTCAAAGTCGATGAAGTTGAGATAGAGAGGTGACTGCCAAGCTTTGTTCAATGATGATCCGTAATGTGGCGATCTGATCAATGCATGACTTGTTTTTCCTGAATCCAGCTCGTTTCGGTCGAAGTTTTTCATCCAGGGCATGTTTGATTCTCTCCAGGATGATGCGGCTTAGTATTTTGCTTGGGATCGACAGGAGCATAATTCCGCGCCAGTTCTTGCATTGACTTAGGTCTCCTTTCTATGGTAGTTTGAATAAGTATCCTTTCTTCCAATCCTCGGGTACCTTGCCCTCTTTCCACACCTTCTCCAATAGTGTCGTCATCAAGTCCGCTGTTGTCTCTGGGTCCATTTTCAATGCTTCTGCGGGGATTCCGAATCGTGCAATGTATTTACGCAACACATTTCGAACAATCTGATCACACACCGACTTGTCATAGGAACATATATGAAATTAATAAACAGTTAAGAGGTGAGAAAATAAATTTAGGTCAAGTTAAAAGGACATATTAAAGGTCAAAATGACAATGAAGATCACTAAACCAAGTAACAGAGGTAATAGTACATCTGCTATGATATCAAAACAAAGTTTATCAAAGAAGCTTTAATGTGATGACGAATTGTTTTTTAAACTTATAAAGGTGGTTTAAACTTTCTAATTGCTAGCCTTCCACAAACTTTAGGATACGCCTCAAATACGTTCTATAGATAGTTTTAAAAGACTTGTAAAAATCAATTTTATGTCCTGTCTCTATAATATTTTCGCATTGGAGTAGGTAGGTCATCTGTTCTCACCATTAATGGTTTCTGGGGATTCTATTTGCTTCTGAAGTCCTTACTTGCAGAGATCGATGAGTCCTCCCTATGTGTGTGTGTCCAAACGTATATCTAAATTGGTTCATACAGTGGGATGTGACATCGTTTTCATATGTTCTAAGGACTTAGATGGATATATCGGCTTCACATTCTCAATTACTGCGATCTTAGCTGCAAAAAACGTATTTTTAACCGCAATGGTCAATCTCTGTCGAGTTACCAAGTTGCTATGGTCACCAGTATAGGGTAGCTTGATATATACATCTTTCTTAGCGGCGAGCTGGTGAGTGGGCCTTGATGTTCTGATTACTTTATATTTCCTAATAAGCTTGTCTTAATAATTATTGTCAACTAGAGTTGAAGTCATCTTTCTTTCTTCCTCATCAAGTATGCATTCAGCACATATTCGTTGGATTCTACTGAAGAGGCACCATACTAAGGCTCTTTTGTACCGAACAGGGTAGAAACTGGGTTAATTAAGATACTGTCCTGTCCAAGTGGGTTTACTATGAATAGACCGTTTTACTGATCAACCAGGCCATCGACTAAGCAATATATCTAGGAAAGATAAACAGTTATCTTCCTCTTCCACACACATAAGTGCTATGCTATTCTGAACTTCATTCATTCGATTTAAATTTGAGGTGGCAGAACAAGGCTTATAACATGATTACAATTTCGTCGACATATCTCATATAATTGGTACATTTTCGATGAAGTTTTCCAATAAACTTTCAATACAGATATCTGCTATTTTGACCTTCAGGATGTCCTTTTGACTTCACCCAAGTTCAATTTTCTCACCTCTTAACTGTTTCTCAACTTCATATATATATTCCTATGACAAGTCTGTGTGTGATCCGATTGTCCAAAATGTGTTGCACAAATACATTAGACAGTATAGACAAATTATGTTTTCTTATTGCTTTGTTTAAATCCGCTCTTCTTTATTGTTCTCCCTTATTCTTCCCTGAGCTTCTCAATAAGGAGTACGTTATGCTACGTAGGAATTTGAAGGTTGTAGTCAGGGTTCTTGTTATGCCTTTGACTCAGCTAACTGATATTGTTGTTGATAAGCATTTTAATTCTTGCAAGCAACTAGCCAAAGTCATTTTGTCGGATACTGAACATCCTCTTTATTCGTAACTTTCTCCAGATCTTGCTCGGGGTGACACCAGGAGAAATTTCCTAAGAATTTACGTTCGTACGGCTGAATACCAGAGTTCAACCAGACCATATTTAGCAGGGGTTTTGTTTAAAGAGACAAATACCAGAAAGGAGATGGTAAACTTACTTTATAATCTGTGAATAAACATCAAGTTATTACCACCATTATTATAATATATATTATTATTCTGTTAACTTCTGTTTTTGCAGTTGTACGACATTTTTTACTAATTTATTTATAAGTGTGTAAGAGGATGTAAATTGTTGCAATACGTCCAATGCTAACAATTCCATTCCATATAACTATTATTGTTGTTTGTAATAAAATTATCATGATTATTATGTATGAGAATTTGATCAGTTTTAAGACAAAAATTTTAACCTAAGTAGAAATTCCACTGAAAATACAGAGCTCTAAACAGACTTTTCACCCTTGTCGACACCTAATGAGGTTTAGGTCTGTCTACTTCCTCCCCTCGTGATAAAAAAATTCTAATCAAGTAAATCGAAATCAAATAGCATATAATTTTCGTGAAATATAAGCAATTTTCGTAGAGAAATGGGGTTTCTATTGAAAATAAGTGGGAAGTGTAAGTTTATCAGGTGGCAGTATGACCTAACAATCCTATGTCTAACGTACATTTAGACACTTGAAACTTTCATTTGAGGTGAAAGTTTAACTACTGACAATTTGACGAGTAGTTTAAGCATTTTTTGTAATTAAGTATCGCTTCATTGTGAACATTGCTAATGTTGCAGTGAGTATTGAAACCATTCGAAGCGTGTGAAATAGATTCTGTAGGGAATAAATGAGTTATCTTCTCAGATGTTGTCATTTATAATACAATAAACTCTCATTTATCAATATTAGGATATTTCTGCTCGATGAGATGCAGTTGGGATTCACATACTTGATGATTAGTCATGTAAACAGTGTCAGCCGGAGAACTTATTTTCAACACGCGTACTGCTAAATCCAATGGAATTGAACATATTGTTCTCAGTATTTCTATAAACTTCTAATTTCAAGATTACATTCATATTCTCTATTGACATTATTATCAATGGAAATGTCCTGCTGATTATTCGCCCAACTTTCTATATAAATTAGAATTTAATTTGATTTTTGGATGGTGACTAGCAGTGGAATATACGATGCACATTTCGTCCTATTTGGGACTCGTCATCACGCGCATTTCCTAGTGAGTGATGATGTTCCCACCGAGGCTCTAACCCAGTGCAGTGGTCTAGTGGATAATGCTTTGGCGTTTGAAACTATGGGCACCGGGTTTGAGCTTCAGTGGAAACACCATCACTCACTGGGAAATGCAGGTACATGCAGTGACGAGTCTCAAATAGGACGAAATGCGCATCATGGATTCCACTGCTAGTCACCATCCACAAATCAAATTAAATTCTAATTAAATGCCCAGACACTGTCGAAGCATCTGCACAAGAAGCCGACATGTCAACCTGAGACCGAGCACTTCGGTCCAATCAGTCGACGGGAAAATCTAAAATTCAATTAAATTACTATGTAAATGTAAAGCAAAAATTAGATGCAATATTGTACCATATGCTGGAAATTCCACATAGTATAAAACGCACTTATTGGAGTAAGGCCGTTATTACTATTAATAAAGACATGTTCGAATGGTTCAAATTAAAGTTTTATAATGCACTGTTGGAAAGAAAAGTATATATGAACTTCTTCCAGAAAGCTATTTATTAATATTCTGCACACAAATGACAAATTTTTAACCTTCAATTATGAAGACACGAGAAATGTTATACAACCTCTATTCTCAAATTCAGAATCTTAATACAACTGACAAGATAAGATGAAGAGACCTAGCACAGTGGTTCGGACTCTCGCCGACCATGCACATGGTCCGGGGTTCGATCCCCTGCCGGCGCACACCCGATATCTATGGTCGGCCTGAATTTGGGCTACCGATATCCATGCTGAAAATTCCACACTTGTACTGAAAATACGGTGTGGAATCAAGCTGTAAATCAAAATAAATAAAATAAGTAAATAGTATTGACTGAAATAAGCATTTCTAAATGACTGGTGGTTTGTAGTCATCAATAGAATCTTGATAATAATGGCCTCAACACGTAAGATTTCGTAAGTAACCATGATTGATCAGGAATAAGCTAGGTGACATCGGACAGCGTTGACTGAACATTTCTATATATCTTCTGCCTATATCACTTATGCTGTCTATCAAATAGTGATCACTAGTGTGAAGTCATGACTAGTTTATCTATATGAATCAGGATTAGTCAATATAAACCATGTTTTGTGTTGATAAATCATCACGTTAATAAGAAAAGTTAAAAGGCTTGAAGAAATGGTTGTATTTTTTATTCATTTTTATTTTTTATTACAGCTTGATGCCACACCGTATTTTTTGGTACAGGTATGGAATTTTCAGCATGTGATATCGGTAGCCCAAATATTGCAGGCCGACCATTGATATCCGGTGTGCGTCGGCAGGGGATCGAACCCCGGACCATGTGCATGGTCGGCGAGAGTCCTAACCACTGTGCCACCGACGCACGGATACCTCATCAGAATCATGTTGCGGTTCATAACAACATCTGTTCCACAATTCTATTTACACTGTATCAGTGGGTATAATTTTCACAGTGTTGAACTATTTAAGACACTCATCTACCTAGACCCATGGAGCATAAAACTGGGCTGATGGTCAGATCCACCCGAACCTGTTTCTAATTAATTCTATAAGCAATGTGAATGAAGTAAGAACAACAATTTGTGAAGAATAAGATGCTACTATCATTTATTTTGGTGGCTTCCCATCAGCTGCGTACAGCCTAGAGAAATTATTGAGTTTATGTACAGAACAATTTTAGCAATCTTGCAAATAATGTTAAAATTGTTCATATATCTATTTTTCTATTTTTCCTTCACGTTCCCCAGTGGAACAAAAGGCTTCAAGCTAGTGGCTTGAAGTTTCTGTGGCAGTGTTTATTTTACAGGATCGGGTTGCTAGCCTCATGCCCAACCTTCCCTCTTCACTAGCATTATTCCTGGCTTAGCGAGGTAAAGGAGTGCGTCGGCCGGGGATCGAACCCCAGAATATGTTCCTGGTCATAAAGGAGGATAAATATATGAAGTTTCTAAAAAGTTACCTTTTCGCAGAATCTACCAAACCACTAGGGAATGATTTGCCATCTATTATATACTTTCAGATAGCAGCAGTTTAGGAAAAGTATGACAAGCGCTTTACATTTGTTCCAGTCTACAGATTTGTAATTATTCCTTGCAAAAACAAATTGTGCCTAAATTTAATTTAAAATTTCAGTTTATTAGGGAAATTTGTTGGTGAAGTAAACCGTCTCTCTTGTCTGTTAACATTCACACTAGAATTAACAAGTAAGTAAGCTTTCTGAGTCTGAATGTTAGGCTAAACACAAGATTTTTTCTACTTAAACTTGTGGATCCTGTCAAACGATGTACACAAAGAAAGCCATTAGTTTTTAATTCATTTTTCTGAGAGTCACGTATTACAGATTTCCTTAATAAATTTTCAGGAAAAATCAACTTTAGTTCAGCAGTGTACGAATCAGCCCTACACTTTACAGCTACAAAGGAAGTTGACATTTTTATAACTAGAATCACAGGTTCAAGGAATATTTATTCATTTTTTTCATGACTGTCTTTGGTCGTATTTTAGGTTCACTTAACAGATTGATAAGAGGGTATGTATTATAATGCTAATTTTATAACTGTAAACTGCAAAAGCCAAATACCAGCAAATCAAAGATCAATATAGAGAGGATAAAAATAATAAATTCGTATTCGATGGAATTATTTGTGTTGTGTGGTTACAATAAATAATTACAAAGAAACAGGAGAAATTCAAAAAATCAAATATGTATCCGTATGTTTATGAGGAACCTCCTGTCCGTTTGAGGGCCTGATCACTATTTGCGCAGCCATTTTTAAGGGAGTTTAGCTTCTCGGTTATTCAACGAGTATTTGTCCTCACACCCGACCTGCTGCACTCTACTGGTCACGACTTCTCACTAGAACCCCAGGTAACTACTTACCTGAATAGGGTAAGTTGCTAGTGAGCATCTCATTGATATTCAAGTGTTGGTTTGTAGGGATTTGATTTGTTACAGGATTTTCATCATGAGCTGACATCAGTTAGAGAACCATTGGAAAAACTGGGAGTACTGGACAGCTGTTTCGTCCTAGTTTGGGACTCTTCGTCAGTACGCACCCAACGGGATTCAAACCCAAGACCTTCTAGTTACAAGGCGAGCTCGTATACCATTAAGCCACTGGAACCCAATCCAATGGCCAGACCATGAATTCTAACTTCTGCCAATTCACGACATAGCGCGACCCCTAGCCAATGTCTTCGGCTAGTATTTGTCCTCACACCCGACCTGCTGCACCCTACTGGTCACGACTTCTCACTAGAACCCCAGGGTTCGAATCTCGGTGGGCGCGTACTGCTGAAGAGTCCCAAACTAGGCCGGTGAAACAGCTGTCCAGTACTCCATGCAGGTTTTCCAATGGTTCTCTAACTGATGTCAGCTCATGATGAAAATCCTGTAACCAATCAAATTCTCGGTTATTGTTATATTTACTTCCCTAGGTTCTGAGTGGAACATATGGATTCAACAGCACACCTTCACTTTATCTTATCCTCCTCATCAGTTGTCTTCAGCTGACCCAACGACTGTTTATCTACCTTACATTTTGTATCCACAACAGATTTTGTTAGCCCTTCGGTACGTTGTTCGAGCGAATATTCATTTTGTTTAATTGTTTTTGATTCACATTTATTATCCTGTGAACATTGAAGTAAATAAGCTCTCTCACTAGTTAAGGTAAGCATTCGTTTGCCTAATGAATGCCTTTCTGTAGTCATAAGATATAAGTTTTGAATAGTCTTACGATGTTCAGCATCCAGTTTTTGATCGCGATGGCGAGTGGATGAATGTAAACATTTAGCGACAGGTGATGCATGTTACACACACTTTTCTTTCTGCCCTGCTGCTTCAGATAAACGTTTGTTTGCTTCTGGTAAACTGAATTTAACCTGTGACATTTCTTTAACAAGCATGTCACATTTACTGTTAAGAACGCGAACATTACCTTGTATCTCATGAAGTTGTCGTTCAAAATGACTCAGTAGTTAAGTTATATATTAACGTTCTTGGCGCTTCAGAATTACACGGTGACTAAGGCGCAAAACTTATTCTCTGGGCAAAGAAGTGTTCAATGAGTTAATGAAAAATCATATTTGAACGTCCAGTAATTAAAGAGCTTTTAGTCCAAAAAAGGATGGACTACATTCACCAACAAGAAAGGGAATATTTACGAGGCTACCACTTTCTGATTTCAAAGGAATGTGAACAGTACCATTAAGAGGAAAATGATAACCAGTGATATGTTAGGCAGTAGGATTTACCTGCATATTCTTAATGAGTGATAGTAAATCCTTCTTGGGTATTATAGACTCAGTACTTTCAGTATTAATAATTAAGGAGTGGAACCTGCCTAAATTTGTGGTGACAATTCTCATTAGGTGAGAATGAGAATTATGCAGTATTGAGAGCGATAACGACTCCACTTTAACAGACAAGTGGCAGTACTCAAATTATTAAACTTCTGCAAACGGACTTTATGTGTTCAGTCTAACCACATTTATGACATTTAACATTTCGAAAATGACAACTTTTTCGTAAAAGAATTTTGCCACAAAATAAAACACGATTTGCAGAATCTAACATAAGTGGATAACATTTTGAATTTCTGATTATGAACACCTGTACTGTGAACTTAGGATAGCACTACATCGACCTGTAGTGTACTGTAAAGACGATATCCACTGATGAAATCCTCATGTGTAGTATATAAGTCTGGAAGATGCACGAAGGTTTTGCCTGGTTTTCAATGACATCTAGCTAATGTCGGATATTGAGGAAGTCTGCGTTGAGAATAATCAAAGATTAATCATTAGGAAACAAGAGAACTGACAATAATAGATTTGAACTTTTGCCTCAGTGGCTGGTGACGAATTGAGAAGATCGTCTTTTCACACCCACAACACTGACACACAACTATGTGTAATTGAATAGGTTAATTGTTCGTAGGCCACTACGAAGACGAAGATGGTTAACTTTGAAAGCAAGATTCAGTGAAGAATAACAGTAAAACTGGGTAAATAACTGAGAAATACGAAGAACTGTTACCTTCTTATCACTAGACAATGTGTCAAATAATATGAATGGCAAAACGTTTAACCCAAATCAAGGAGAAATATTAAATCCAGAGGTTATTTGGAAAGCGCTGAACAAAGTAACCATCTTCTCCCTATCCTGATAATATGGAGAAAAAAGTGAATTATTGGGGATAGCCAACTGGTTGCCCATGGTGACAATATTTTATCCACGTATTTCTTTCTATCGATTATAATTTTCACCG
Organism: Trichobilharzia szidati; assembly: GCA_944472155.2. Lineage (NCBI taxonomy): Eukaryota > Metazoa > Platyhelminthes > Trematoda > Strigeidida > Schistosomatidae > Trichobilharzia > Trichobilharzia szidati. The sequence continues at coordinate 94,904,097 of OX235271.1, read as the reverse complement.
AGATAAATGTGTGAATATTTATAACGTTTTGAAGATTAACTTTTCCTTATCACACTTGAATTTACGGACAAGTGACAGAGAAAATTTACTCATTTATGTAAATTATTTATGGATTTGAGTAACGTAAGAACAAACAAATTTGCAGGATAAGGAGAGATCACTTGTTTCTGACTGGGTTTCTTCATCTGCAAACAACCTAAAACATGATATAAATTATCGTAAGTGTAAATATATAAAATTCTTCAAAAGTTACTTCAGCTCAAAGAGTTCAGTATTGGAACAGGAGATAGTTAATAATCTAACAACTAGAGCCTATGTATAAATTTTGTTTCATTACTTTCAGTTCTGAGTGAAACATATGGCTTCAGGCTTTGGTGCTTCATTAGCTGTAGTTTAGTTTATAAGAGATGTTCGGGAAGGGGAGTGCTGCTAGCTTCACGCCCAGTCTTCCCTGTTTTTACGTGGCTTACTACTGATTAAGGGAAGTTTGGGAGTGCATCGGTTGGGGATCGGTCCCAGGACTATGTGCGTGGTTGGTGAATATTCTATCACTGAAGCACTGATACATGGCTGTAAGCATTTTAGGATTAGTTATCAGCATTTACATACGCTTTTGCTATTTACCCTTTAATGCCATCGTTCTTTACTGCATGTTTTCTAAAAACACACAATATCATCCCTTTCTCATTTCAAGTGGTACAAAATGATCCCAATTTGATTTGAAATAGAACCCAGTGAAACGTTATCACTAATCTACTGCTGAAATTTCCAGTACAGTTCGTTACACTTAATTGTATGAAGATACTAATATGACCTCCAGATTTCGTTTAAATAGTTCTATTACTTTTCACCCTTTGATTTTATTGGTGACAGAGGTTTAGAACCCAATAAGAATTCTGATTAGTACATCAGGAAGCCTAAATAAGAAAATGAAACTTATAAAATAAACACTGTTAATAAAGAATTATTCTCCAGAGTTCATTAAAGGTTATAGAAAAAGAAGAAATACCAGTGAAACTGGTGATCATAATAAAAGAAGAAAAATTTGAGACACTGACAGTAGTGCCATTTATAGAGGTCGAAAAGTATCAAATGATACGTTCATTTTAAAATAGTAAAAATAATGAATTCACTGCATGTCATAGTTGTTAATTGATATTGAATAAGGACACCACTTGGTTCACCACGCAGTACGGACGACACAACTTTCCTTCTCCGGATTCTTGCTTCCCACTATTGCCAATCATCTCTGGCCAGCACCTGATCCGTGTATCCACTTTCGGATCCTTTGCTTCAATCTCCTTTTCTCTCCGCAAGTACCCTAGGACTGTTGGCATACTCTACATGGAGTGAGCAAATGCAGACCAAAAAGGACTACTTCATGACTACAGTTCTGTAGGTGTTTACTTGTGTATTTTTGGACAATTATAACTCACCAAGTAACTGTATATTATATATATATATATATTCCTCTCTACATACATATATGTATATTTATCTACATAGATCTATATATGCCTTATCACAGGTTTGTATTTGTTTTTTTCTTTTTCTTCATGTATTTACGAAATGAACATTCCAAACCGTAGTCAGGATTCTTAATAGAGTAGGAATTAAGGAAGTATTTAAGCCTGCAAATTCACTCATGGACACTCTCTGGAGTTTAAAGGAGCCTATTAACCTGATAAGACAAAGTAAGCTAATCTACCGAATATATTGCAGTGACTCTAAGGTAAACTGCATACATTAATCGAGTACATCGAGGTCAGTTAGGCTATCTGAAAATGAAACATTCTTTAATTTATTTTTGTCATTTTATCCTTTTAAGTTCCTAGTGGACCATAGGGATTCAAGCTAGAGATTTGAAGTTTCGGTAGCAATGGTGTTTTCTTTTACGGGATGTGGCTGCTAGTCTCATATCCAAGCTTCTCGCCATAACGATCTTACTACTGGCTAAGCGAGGTAAAGGAGCCTGTCAGTCGGAGATCGAACCCCAGACCATATGCGTAGTTGACGAGCATTCCACTGCCGTTCCACGGACGCACCTTATCTAAACATTGGAATTTAGCTAACTGTAAAATAATAGACACAAAAAGACAGAAAAATCCTCTCTGCTGCAGTACACTCAGTAACACAATCGTACTATGCGGTAGGACTGAGTGACAGTCCCAATAAGGCAGTATATATTCAAGTAGAAGGAGGGACTAACCACTGAATCTTTGTTCATCAGATCAACATGAAATAGGAAGGATGCAAATAAAATCATGCTGTTATTGAATAAGAGATTGTCCGTCACCTGTAGTCAGTAAATGTTTTCTAATCATCTTTTATGTGATCCTAAAAGTTAATTCAGCCACTGAATATGTCACAAACACTATTTTGTAAATTTTTAAAATTAAAATTTTAAGTTCTTTCTGCTGTTATTCCACTCACATTGTCCATATTTCTCAGTTTGTGTACTCACTTCATCGTGGATAATCGCAAGAATTGCATTCGGTTTTTACTAAGATGTTAAACTCTCTAAGATTTTAAAGTCCTTATCTGCTCGAAATCCCAGTATTTCGCACTGATTTTGCAAATATTAGTTGTTCTGTAGACAGTTCACAACTGTTCCCACAGTTTATGCATGTTTTTGTTAACTGTTAGTATAATGTAAAATTTTAGATGGATAAATTTAAGTATTATACGTTTCACGTGTTCTTTTGATAATCAAACATTATACATGCTTCATTCTTCGTATTTACTATTGCAGTGTCTATCAAACTTAATATTTCATTTTCATGATTTAATTTAATATACCTAAAAGCCTAACTGTATTAGTTGAATGGAGAAATTGGTGTCCACGACGTATTCTGTACGAGCTTGATACTGTAACGACTAGACGTGTAGGCGTTTGCTCCTAACTGAATCACAGGGACTGAATGTCACACTTATTCAGGTGACGATGAAATTAGAAGATGAAACAGGAGACCACACAGCAGGCACTTGGTGGTTAAAGTTTCATCAGCAGGAAGTGCGCAACAGAGAATACGCTGAATTTCATAGATAAAATTCAGTTTTTCGTGGATTGAATCCTCTCATTTGTCATTTCATTTTTATTTACAAGTTAGGTTTGGTGTTACTTAGGTGAATAGTAGAGCACTTCACTGTGCGTAAAACTAGATAAATGTCAGATAAGTGAAGCACATTTATTTTCCAATGAATGAATCTCTTCTCATCAAATCAGCATCCATTTAGCAAACAGAAAACTTCAGGTTGTAAAAATAAGGAACTGAATAGATGGCCTGTGCTCTGACAGTAATCTTCTGCAAGTATCTTGAGTGGCCGAGCGACAGATCAATTTGCTAAGAGAAGAAATGAAGATCATTATTAAACGGTTAAGAAAGCATGAAGTGAAAACAAAAGAAACAATACGAATAACATTTTATAAATTAGAGTTCTAATGTAAGTGTTTCGCAATCTACCATCAGTGTGCATCGTTATATCAAATAAACAGTTCTGTTACAAAATACGACAGTGCTCTGGTGTTACATACATTTGTCATACCATGTTTATTATGATTAAATCCGAATTTCACCATCATTAAGCACTTTCACTCCGTAATCCAGTTTTTATCCAATTTTTCCTGATACGGATTGGTTAATTAACTATTATTTGATACTTGCTTCTTTCAGAATTAAATTCTTTTATTAATATGCGGTACCAAGACATTTCGCTCACCTTTTGGTTGAAGCATCTTAACCATTGATAAATCATAACAGTAAAATGAATTTAAAAGGTTGAAGATATAAGTGGATTTAGGAGTACTTTGGTGAATAACAATCTCTATTAACTTATTGTTTAAATATTCATTGCTGTTTGTTAACATTTCTTATGATCATGAAGTATAAATAATTCTGCCAAATTCAAATTCCTGACTTCTGTCGTCTCTGTGTTGTTCTGTGATTTCCTGGAATTTAGTCATTGAGTAACACAATTACAAAATAAGTACCACATGTACTCCATTAGGATTAGGTTACGGTTCATAACAAGATGTGTTCTACAAGTTTAGTGACACTATATCGGTGACTACGTTTTTTCACTGGGTTAAATTATTTGAGACACTTGGTAAATTAGTCTAACTAGACCTGTTAAATATAACATTGTCCTGTTGGTCAGATAAACTCTAATTTGTTTGCAAGTAACTCCAGAAGGAATTATTTACAATGTACCTTTTGCCTTGAGAGGGCAGCAGTCTACCTGCAGGTGACAAGCTCTGTACATTTACTCCAGTTAACAGCTCTGGAACTAATTTTTGAAGACAAAATTACCTTTAAGATAATTTTAACTCTCAGTTTATTTTTCAAAGTTGTAGGTGAAGTCAGTCGTCTTACCCGCGTATCCAAGTTTACTTTGGAATTTTTATGAGCTATACCATTTGTATCTGGTAGGTTAAATATGAAATTGTCTCTGCTTACAGACAAACCCTTGTGTTCCCTTCAAATACTCTACACAGAGACAGTTTTTAGTTTAGTTCAAATCTCTGATCATCATACATTGTGGAGTGCTTTGGGAAATACACGAAAACTTCAATTATTACTTTCATTTTAGTGATTTAGAGCATTGAGGTAAACTCTGTACTTTGCCTCTGTTTTATTGTTGTAACATACCACTACTCCACAATGTTAGTCCATTATTCAAAAGTTTTAAGTCTGTGACTTTTAATGATTTCATAGTGTCCATTTAGGAGAATTCAGTCACTAGAATGACAATAATGTGTCTCTTATTCCTCTTATAGTTATGAACTAAATGAAACTGATTTTTCTCTTTATAAGCGAAAGCATGGCAATTATTTCACAGTAATTCAGCAGTTAACTAAAAGCTTGATTCAGGAAACTAATGGAATACAAATATTTATAAAGTTGTTATACGATATTTATAGATAAATCCAAACGTCCTACTAAAAATGGAAAGTGTTGTTTGTTACTGCTGGTTACACATTGTATAATAATCTATGACCAGTTATTTTATACTGGTCAAACAACTTTGAAATTCATTTTAAATCTTGTATGTATGTATTATATGTTTGCACATATTCATTGAATGACCATTGGGCATTTTGTTCGGTCATTACATCCCTTGTTTTGACACTGAATAATTGAAAACTAAAGGTTTGTAGTGCAATTAACTGATGTGTTTATTGAGTACGGCAATTTTAAGATCCTTGACATCTTTTGAATACATAATTCCATTTGGAACAGTGTAGATTTTTGGTTTTCTCTATGACGTTGAATTCTGCTAGTTTTTCGTGTATTTAGTATGGTCTTTAAGAGCTTGTGTGTACCAAATCGATTTCTTTGTGCTGTCTTCACGACTGTAATGTAAAGGTTCCTGGTCTTCGTTAAACTTCGGCGTTGTTCGTCCCGCCACTCGATTGTCATGGTTTTGGTAGACTCGAAAAGGAATAATACTGGGATTAATTATATGTTCTTTTTAATATTCGATGTGTTAAGACCATCCCGCTAATGTGAATGGAGATGGTTCTTCCAGTGTGGTCGGAAAGAGAGACAGTAATAACAATGGATATAATTAGTGTGGATTTTGTAGACTTAAAAAACTCACAAACACATAGCTAGTGAAATTTTAAATTTAAATATATGTATATCAACAACAGTAATAATGTAAGGAAATTAGTAGTTAGAGTATTCAGAAGAATAAGACAAAGAAGAATGTGTAGTAGCAAAATGACGAGTTTAGGTGTATACCCATTAGTAGTGTTTGATTATTGGGGGAATAGGCTGTTTGGAAGCAGTCTTTGTGTTGCCACATGATTGTCCAATCTCTGCCTAAAGCTTTTCACAGATGATACAGTAGCCACAACTGCTGGCAGACTGTTCCAAGGGCGGCAAACTCTAAGTGAAAAGAAATGGAAGCGCATTAATGTCTTTGCTGTCTAGTGAGCTATCCATCTCGGATTTCCCCGAGGAAGGCAGTAATTTGTAGTGACCCATTTTATTACTCATCATCGTACTATACTTTCATTGTGTAATTGTACTTTGATTTGTTTATTACTCTAAATCTTGCATGTTAACAATTGATACATTCGTACTCGCTCAAGTTTTGAATTGTGATTACGGCGAGAATACACATTCCTACGCCTTCTCAAGTGTCTTCTGATTTACGTTGTGTGTGTCAAGTAAGCACAACGTTAGGACAAAATTATAAACGAGAAGAAGTATTAGGATATATGTATACGCTAGTTTAATCAAAATATAGCAACAAGCAGCAGCTACAGTACCAGGTTGACTACTGACAGAGACGTCAGTCGCCATCATTGTTGCTTGTTGCTGATGGTGTTGGATATAAGCTTGCTGTTGAGCTGGTTGTAACTGATGAGCTTGTGCTTGAATCTGTTGTTGTTGAGGTGATTGGGTAAACTTGTAGTGTACATTGTACCTTCGAACTTTTGTTTGAATGAACTCAGCCTGACCTTTAACCCCTTCTTCGACTTTGTATTCCTGATCCTTCTGTACGGTTTCGGTTTCGCTCTCTCGCTGTGCTTTTACCTAGCACACTCTCCGAGCTTACGCCGCCTCACCTGCAGATAAGTGTGTACCTCTTATTTTTTATCAAATTCTATATCTCTTTTGTGTAAATACAATTCTGTTCCAGTCACACTTGCCATCTCAAGCCTTTTAACCTTGATTCCGTTCGTTAGTACTTGCACGTTAGGCAGAGTACGATTAAGGCCATAAGCGGTGAAGAAATTTTGTAAGAGTGGTTATTGTTAGGTCGAAGTTAACCCAAGTCCAACTCTTACAAGTGGTGAGCCCGAGTTTTCACCGTTTGCCTACATAGTAGCTTAGCGTGTAACTAGTCCTTTTTCATATTGGCAATTTGTTTTTTACACAGAGTTATAAAATTTTACTTGCCTTGTTTTTACTCATATTTTTTTGTTATCATATTTGTTACCATTTTATTAATGTATCGTCCCGTGTGCAAAATGACTGACACCAGTTCCGCCTCAGAAATGGATATTACCTTGCAACTCCCCACCTTCTGGACTCATCATCCGGTTCCATGGTTCGACCACATCGAAGCTATGTTCGCCCTGCGAAATATACACTCACAAGAGACTAAGGTGAACCTGGTCATCGTAAGTCTCCCTGAGAACGTCATGGAAGAAGTATCTGATGTCCTCGCGGACCGATCCCCAGGCTTGTACGAGCGTCTCAAGCAGGCGCTAATTAAGCGCGTTGCACTTACCGACCAACAGAAAGTGCAGGAATTATTCAGAGATGTTCAGCTGGGTGATAGAAAGCCCACTCAACTGTTACGTCAAATGAGACAGTTGGTGGCTGACTTCAAAATAGACGATGCCTTCTTAAAACAGCTGTGGTTACAACGATTACCACAGGCGATTCAGACCATTTTAGCTCCAATCAACCATTCCCCCTTATCTGAACTAGCTGAAGCAGCCGATAGAGTAGTAGAGACTACTACATCCAACACGAACATTTCGGCTGCCGTTACCGCTAGTCCCACGCAGACTAAGAACTCCTCTGCCGAGGGGTCATCAAACGTTGATGTGGTGGCCCACATAACTAAGCTATATGAGGAGATATGTAAGTTAAGACTCGATATGAGACCTAGAGGTCGTTCAAATAGCCGCACCAGCTCGACTCGTGGTAGATCTTCTTCACGAGCTGGCAGCAGGCGTCGTAGGCCTAAAAATTCCCAACCTGGAGTGTGCTGGTACCATCGGCGTTATGGTGACAAGGCCCAAAAGTGTACTCGCCCGTGCACCTTCGATGTCCAGCAATCGGGAAACCAGTAAGCCAGCACGTATTGGCGACTAACGTCGCTGGCGAACCACTTCCATGTCGCCTCTTCTATGTTACTGACCGTAACACTGGGACACGCTTCCTGGTTGACACTGGGGCGGAAGTTAGCGTGATTCCACCAACATCTGAAGAGCGCCAGAAGCCACTTTCCTTACAGCTTCGTGCCGCAAACGGTTCGCCAATCACAACGTATGGTAAAAGGTTCCTAGATCTTAACATAGGCTTACGTAGGTCATTTCGCTGGGTTTTCCTTGTGGCAGATGTAACTACCGGTATTATTGGCATGGATCTCATGCAACACTATCAGCTACTGGTTGATACTGGCAAACACAAACTGATCGATTCAGCTACAAACCTTTCGATCTCCGGTGTTGTGACGCACACACCTGCATTAAGCCCAGTATATTCAACCCTTGCCTCTAACGGCCCTTACGCTGAAGTTCTTCAGTCCTTTGCCAACCTGTTCAAACCGGTTTCTAAACTTCCTTGTGTGACTTCTACTGTCACTCATCATATCGTGACCACTGGTCCACCGGTATTTGCAAAGCCACGGCGATTGTCCCCAGAAAAAACTACAAGCCGTGAAGGCTGAATTCGAACATATGTTAGATATGGGGATAATCCGTCCTTCCAGCAGCCCGTGGTCTTCCCCTTTACATGTGGTGCCAAAGAATAACGGGATAGATTGGAGGCCTTGTGGTGACTACCGCAGGCTTAATGCACAGACCGTGCCAGATCGCTACCCCGTACCACATATACATGACCTTACGTCGTCACTAAAGGGTGCCACGGTATTCAGCAAACTGGACTTAACCAGAGCCTATCATCAGATTCCAGTTCATCCAGACGATATTCCTAAAACGGCAGTGATCACCCCTTTTGGTCTTTTCGAATTTCTTCGAATGCCGTTTGGTCTCCGCAACGCCGCACAAACATTCCAGCGATTTATTCACGATGTTTTGCGCGGATTGGATTGCGCATATGCTTATCTCGACGATATTCTCGTGGCTAGCCCAGATGAAGCTACCCACCGTACGCATTTACAGATGGTTTTTGAGCGGTTAACAACCCATGGTTTGACACTTAACATGTCTAAATGCCAGATTGGCGTCCGTTCATTGACCTTCCTGGGACATGTCATTAATGAACAGGGAATTCGCCCGCTACCTGAGAAGGTGCAGGCAATACGCGACTTCCCGGAACCTGCGTCAATAAAATCTTTGCGCACATTTCTAGGCATGGTGAGTTATTACCGACGGTTTGTTCCTCAATGTGCACATATTTTACAGGCACTCACAGACCTACTAAAGAGTAAGAGCAAAACGTTCAGCATGACACCAGAGGCTCGAGAAGCCTTCCAGAATATTAAGTCGGCAATTGCAGACGCCACCATGCTAGTCCACCTAGACGTCCATCTTCCGCTTAGCATCTCAGTTGATGCATCTAACACAGCCATTGGAGCTGTGCTACAGCAACAGGTAAATACCTCATGGATACCAGTCGCCTTTTTCTCTCGGAAGTTGTCCGCCGCTGAAGCGAGGTATAGCACCTTTGGCAGAGAACTCCTCGCCATATACGCGGCTATCAAACATTTTCGCCATTTTGTCGAAGGTCGGAAATTCACAGTATTTACCGATCACAAGCCCCTGACGTACGCCCTCCACACTACTACAGATAGATATTCTCCACGCGAATTGCGTCACTTGGACTATATCTCACAATTCACTTCGGACATTCGACATATTTCGGGGGTTGACAATGCTGTGGTGGACGCATTATCTAGGATATGTACCACGTCGGCGCCGCCAACCATTGACCTGAAACAAATGGCACAACGTCAGCTTACAGAGTTAGATCTCGATAAGCTCTCGTTAAATACCTCCTTGCATATCAAGCGTATACCGCTTGTTAATAGCGAGGGTACCATCCTCTGCGATCTGTCCACCGGTATCCCGAGACCCATCGTTCCACCTTCATTGCGCCGTACGGTATTCGATAGCCTCCACAACCTTTCCCACCCAGGTATCCGGGCAACGGACAAACTAGTGTCAGCTAGATTTGTCTGGCCTGGTATAAATCGCGACGTGCGTATCTGGGCACGTGCCTGTGTGCCGTGTCAACGAGCTAAAGTCCACAAACACAACATCACTCCAGTGGGTTCCTTCTCCACACCCGATGCTCGCTTTAGCCACGTACATCTAGATATAGTGGGTCCTCTACCACCATCAAATGGCCACTGTTACTTGTTGACATGTGCCGACCGGTTCACTCGTTGGCCAGAAGCTATTCCTATCTCCGATACGACCGCGGAAACCATTTGCCGAGTGTTCATGGAACGCTGGGTAGCTCAATTCGGATGCCCATCTTCGGTGACTACAGACCGTGGACAGCAGTTTGAATCAACCCACTTCAAGAAGCTCTTAGAGCTGCTGGGGTGCAAACGCATCCGAACAACCGCGTACCATCCAGCAGCAAATGGACTTGTAGAGCGTTTTCACCGCCAACTGAAAGCTTCGTTAATGGCTACCGAGAATACTAAGTGGACCGAGTCCCTTCCCCTAGTGCTACTTAGCATCCGTTCCACGCTCAAAGCAGACTTACAGTGCACCTCCGCAGAGTTGGTGTTTGGTACCACCCTTCGTCTACCGGGTGAAATTATCTCACCTGAAAGTGGTGAGACAAGTGCTACGGATGTACATTGCTATGCTCAGAACCTCAAGCGCCTTATGCAGCGCCTGCAACCAACTCCCACACGCACACAAAACAAGAGAGTGCAAGTGGATGCTAGACTCGATGACCGTACACACGTTTTTGTACGTTGCGACGCCGTTCGTAGACCGTTACAACCTCCTTATGATGGACCATTCAAGGTCGTTAGTAGGAAAGAAAAATTTTTTGTTATTGATTGACTTGGCCGTCAAGACACCGTAAGTGTCGACAGACTTAAAGCGGCCTACATTGAAGAATCTGTACCCCTCACGCCTACACAACCAGCAACTACGCCCGCACCCACACCCCAGCCAAGTTCGATTGTCGAAAATCCTACTAAACCTAGCAGTTCTCCGGATGAGACAAGTAAAGCACCGGTTACACGCGCTGGTCGGCGTGTACACTGGCCTAAGCGATACTGTGAATTTGTTAACTAAACGCTTTTAATTACAAGAGTAGCTCATACCCTCATGTCTTTTCTCAGGTTACATTCATTTTTCATGATATTTACTCTTTTGGGTTTCGTTTGTGGGCAGTAGCCACTTTTTCATTTACTAATCCTGTTAGATTTCTTTCTCGTTACAGTGTTCTAACATTTTATTTTTGGCGTTGCACTCGAACCGCTAGCTAGACCAGTCCACTCCATTGTCGTATGGTGGCTCCCAACACTCGTGGAATTACAAACCAAACGAACAAAAATATGGACCAGATAAAAAAAATAATAAAATAAATAAAAAATATAATAAAATGTAAAAACAAAAACTTTCACTGTATAGTTAAACGGACCGTTAAATATTTTTGCATATAAATACGTCACTTCTATGCTGTACATTTTAATCCGCTCAATCTATTTTCACAGATTTTACTATTTTCACTCGGGTTATGCCATGATGAAACTTATTTATTTTGTGACCCATACTTGTAATTACTTTGCATCACTTTAATTATACAGCTCGCTACATTTTTTAAAAAAATGGTGATTGTACCTACTCATAGCTATTGGTTATACACATACTTCTCTGTACCTTGCATAAGTTTTCACAGCGCTAGCAATTTCCCTTGTTTTATTTCAATTTGGCGTACCACTCCCATGTTACACTAGTTCCTTTGCATTTATTCCGCTTAAGTTCTTGTTAACACCTTATGCTGATTTTTAAATCTTAACCTCTTCTTCTATTCTTTTCTGTTGCTTTTACTTTATTCCTCCTAATACGCTGGTATATTGATTGCCTTTGGTATTACTACTAGTTTTGGTTGATGAGGAAGGATGGAGCATTAGTCTAAGAGGAAACTTAGACATAATGAGTCACCTTCCCGTTATAACAACCTGGGTAACGGAGGTAAACCATCAGACCTCCACATAACCCAGCCCGTAATAGTATGTCGTAAAAAAAACTAAATAAATAAATAATAAAAATAAAAATAAAAAAGATAAGTAAAAATAAATGATGTTAAAAAAACAGACAACTCAGAAGCTCGAAATCGCACCAAGGCACCAGCGTTATTCCTTCTTATATTCCATCTTACTCCATTGATCATGTACATAGTGCTCATAAATTGTCTTAATTTTTTTCCTTCATTCTTTCCTTTCACAATATATATATTTAAAAAAAACTATTTTATTACTATCTTCACACTTTCTTGTTCATTCACTGTTATTGTACACAACCTTGCTACTTCTATATATCGAAGCTTGCTGTTATCCCACCAACCTTCTAAGGGGGGATAACCTGTAGTGTACATTGTACCTTCGAACTTTTGTTTGAATGAACTCAGCCTGACCTTTAACCCCCTCTTCGACTTTGTATTCCTGATCCTTCTGTACGGTTTCGGTTTCGCTCTCTCGCTGTGCTTTTACCTAGCACACTCTCCGAGCTTACACCGCCTCACCTGCAGATAAGTGTGTACCTCTTATTTTTTATCAAATTCTATATCTCTTTTGTGTAAATACAATTCTGTTCCAGTCACACTTGCCATTTCAAGTCTTTTAACCTTGATTCCGTTCGTTAGTACTTGCACGTTAGGCAGAGTACGATTAAGGCCATAAGCGGTGAAGAAATTTTGTAAGAGTGGTTATTGTTAGGTCGAAGTTAACCCAAGTCCAACTCTTACAAGTGGTGAGCCCGAGTTTTCACCGTTTGCCTACATAGTAGCTTAACGTGTAACTAGTCCTTTTTCATATTGGCAATTTGTTTTTTACACAGAGTTATAAAATTTTACTTGCCTTGTTTTTACTCATATTTTTTTGTTATCATATTTGTTATCATTTTATTAATATATCGTCCCGTGTGCAAAATGACTGACACCAGTTCCGCCTCAGAAATGGCTATTACCTTGCAACTCCCCACCTTCTGGACTCATCATCCTGTTCCATGGTTCGACCACATCGAAGCTATGTTCGCCCTACGAAATATACACTCACAAGAGACTAAGGTGAACCTGGTTATCGTAAGTCTCCCTGAGAACGTCATGGAAGAAGTATCTGATGTCCTCGCGGACCGATCCCCGGGCTTGTACGAGCGTCTCAAGCAGGCGCTAATTAAGTGCGTTGCACTTACCGACCAACAGAAAGTACAGGAATTATTCAGAGATGTTCAGCTGGGTGATAGAAAGCCCACTCAACTGTTACGTCAAATGAGACAGTTGGTGGCTGACTTCAAAATAGACGATGCCTTCTTAAAACAGCTGTGGTCACAACGATTACCACAGGCGATTCAGACCATTTTTGCTCCAATCAACCATTCCCCCTTATCTGAGCTAGCTGAAGCAGCCGATAGAGTAGTAGAGACTACTACATCCAACACGAACATTTCGGCTGCCGTTACCGCTAGTCCCACGCAGACTAAGAACTCCTCTGCCGAGGGGTCATCAAACGTTGATGTGGTGGCCCACATAACTAAGCTATATGAGGAGATATGTAAGTTAAGACTCGATATGAGACCTAGAGGTCGTTCAAATAGCCGCACCAGCTCGACTCGTGGTAGATCTTCTTCACGAGCTGGCAGCAGGCGTCGTAGGCCTAAAAATTCCCAACCTGGAGTGTGCTGGTATCATCGGCGTTATGGTGACAAGGCCCAAAAGTGTACTCGCCCGTGCACCTTCGATGTCCAGCAATCGGGAAACCAGTAAGCCAGCACGTATTGGCGACTAACGTCGCTGGCGAACCACTTCCATGTCGCCTCTTCTATGTTACTGACCGTAACACTGGGACACGCTTCCTGGTTGACACTGGGGCGGAAGTTAGCGTGATTCCACCAACATCTGAAGAGCGCCAGAAGCCACTTTCCTTACAGCTTCGTGCTGCAAACGGTTCGCCAATCACAACGTATGGTAAAAGGTTCCTACATCTTAACATAGGCTTACGTAGGTCATTTCGCTGGGTTTTCCTTGTGGCAGATGTAACTACCGGTATTATTGGCATGGATCTCATGCAACACTATCAGCTACTGGTTGATACTGGCAAACACAAACTGATCGATTCAGCTACAAACCTTTCGATCTCCGGTGTTGTGACGCACACACCCGCATTAAGCCCAGTATATTCAACCCTTGCCTCTAACGGCCCTTACGCTGAAGTTCTTCAGTCCTTTGCCAACCTGTTCAAACCGGTCTCTAAACTTCCTTGTGTGACTTCTACAGTCACTCATCATATCGTGACCACTGGTCCACCTGTATTTGCAAAGCCACGGCGATTGTCCCCAGAAAAACTACAAGCCGTGAAGGCTGAATTCGAACATATGTTAGATATGGGGATAATCCGTCCTTCCAGCAGCCCGTGGTCTTCCCCTTTACATGTGGTGCCAAAGAATAACGGGATAGATTGGAGGCCTTGTGGTGACTACCGCAGGCTTAATGCACAGACCGTGCCAGATCGCTACCCCGTACCACATATACATGACCTTACGTCGTCACTAAAGGGTGCCACGGTATTCAGCAAACTGGACTTAACCAGAGCCTATCACCAGATTACAGTTCATCCAGACGATATTCCTAAAACGGCAGTGATCGCCCCTTTTGGTCTTTCCGAATTTCTTCGAATGCTGTTTGGTCTCCGCAACGCCGCACAAACATTCCAGCGATTTATTCACGCTGTTTTGCGCGGATTCGATTGCGCATATGCTTATCTCGACGATATTCTCGTGGCTAGCCCAGATGAAGCTAGCCACCGTACGCATTTGAGGATGGTTTTTGAGCGGTTAACAACCCATGGTTTGACACCTAACATGTCTAAATGTCAGATTGGCGTCCATTCATTGACCTTCCTGGGACATGTCATTAATGAACAGAGAATTCGCCCGCTACCTGAGAAGGTGCAGGCAATACGCGACTTCCCGGAACCTGCCTCAATAAAATCTTTGCGCACATATCTAGGCATGGTGAGTTATTACCGACGGTTTGTTCCTCAATGTGCACATATTTTACAGGCACTCACAGACCTACTAAAGGGTAAGAGCAAACCGTTCAGCATGACACCAGAGGCTCGAGAAGCGTTCCAGAATATTAAGTCGGCAATTGCAGACGCCACCATGCTAGTTCACCTAGACGTCCATCTTCCGCTTAGCATCTCAGTTGATGCATCTAACACAGCCATTGGAGCTGTGCTACAGCAACAGATAAATACCTCATGGATACCAGTCGCCTTTTTCTCCCGGAAGTTGTCCGCCGCTGAAGCGAGGTATAGCACCTTTGGTAGAGAACTCCTCGCCATATACGCGGCTATCAAACATTTTCGCCATTTTGTCGAAGGTCGGAAATTCACAGTATTTACCGATCACAAGCCCCTGACGTACGCCCTCCACACTACTACAGATAGATATTCTCCACGCGAATTGCGTCACTTGGACTATATCTCTCAATCCACTTCGGGCATTCGACATATTTCGGGGGTTGACAATGCTGTGGTGGACGCATTATCTAGGATATGTACCACGTCGGCGCCGCCAACCATTGACCTGACACAAATGGCACAACGTCAGCCCACAGAGTTAGATCTCGATAAGCTCTCGTTAAATACCTCCTTACATATCAAGCGTATACCGCTGGTTAATAGCGAGGGTACCATCCTCTGCGATCTGTCCACCGGTTTCCCGAGACCCATCGTTCCACCTTCATTGCGCCGTACGGTATTCGATAGCCTCCACAACCTTTCCCACCCAGGTATCCGGGCAACGGACAAACTAGTGTCAGCTAGATTTGTCTGGTCTGGTATAAATCGCGACGTGCGTATCTGGGCACGTGCCTGTGTGCCGTGTCAGCGAGCTAAAGTCCACAAACACAACATCACTCCAGTGGGTTCCTTCTCCACACCCGATGCTCGCTTTAGCCACGTACATCTAGATATAGTGGGTCCTCTACCACCATCAAATGGCCACTGTTACTTGTTGACATGTGCCGACCGGTTCACTCGTTGGCCAGAAGCTATTCCTATCTCCGATACGACCGCGGAAACCATTTGCCGAGTGTTCATGGAACGCTGGGTAGCTCAATTCGGATGCCCATCTTCGGTGACTACAGACCGTGGACAGCAGTTTGAATCAACCCACTTCTTTAAGCTCTTAGAGCTGCTGAGGTGCAAACGCATCCGAACAACCGCGTACCATCCAGCAGCAAATGGACTTGTAGAGCGTTTTCACCGCCAACTGAAAGCTTCGTTAATGGCTACCGAGAATACTAAGTGGACCGAGTCCCTTCCCCTAGTGCTACTTAGCATCCGTTCCACGCTCAAAGCAGACTTACAGTGCACCTCCGCAGAGTTGGTGTTTGGTACCACCCTTCGTCTACCGGGTGAAATTATCTCACCTGAAAGTGGTGAGACAAGTGCTACGGATGTACATTGCTATGCTCAGAACCTCAAGCGCCTTATGCAGCGCCTGCAACCAACTCCCACACGCACACAAAACAAGAGAGTGCAAGTGGATGCTAGACTCGATGACCGTACACACGTTTTTGTACGTTGCGACGCCGTTCGTAGACCGTTACAACCTCCTTATGATGGACCATTCAAGGTCGTTAGTAGGAAAGAAAAATTTTTTGTTATTGATTGACTTGGCCGTCAAGACACCGTAAGTGTCGACAGACTTAAAGCCGCCTACATTGAAGAATCTGTACCCCTCACGCCTACACAACCAGCAACTACGCCCGCACCCACACCCCAGCCAAGTTCGATTGTCGAAAATCCTACTAAACCTAGCAGTTCTCCGGATGAGACAAGTAAAGCACCGGTTACACGCGCTGGTCGGCGTGTACACTGGCCTAAGCGATACTGTGAATTTGTTAACTAAACGCTTTTAATTACAAGAGTAGCCCATACCCTCATGTCTTTTCTCACGTTACATTCATTTTTCATGATATTTACTCTTTTGGGTTTCGTTTGTGGGCAGTAGCCACTTTTTCATTTACTAATCCTGTTAGATTTCTTTCTCGTTACAGTGTTCTAACATTTTATTTTTGGCGTTGCACTCGAACCGCTAGCTAGACCAGTCCACTCCATTGTCGTATGGTGGCTCCCAACACTCGTGGAATTACAAACCAAACGAACAAAAATATGGACCAGATAAAAAAAATAATAAAATAAATAAAAAATATAATAAAATGTAAAAACAAAAACTTTCACTGTATAGTTAAACGGACCGTTAAATATTTTTGCATATAAATACGTCACCTCTATGCTGTACATTTTAATCCGCTCAATCTATTTTCACAGATTTTACTATTTTCGCTCGAGTTATGCCATGATGAAACTTATTTATTTTGTGACCCATACTTGTGATTACTTTGCATCACTTTAATTATACAGCTCGCTACATTTTTTTAACAAATGGTGATTGTACTTATTCATAGCTATTGGTTATACACACACTTCTCTGTACCTTGCATAAGTTTTCACAGCGCTAGCAATTTCCCTTGTTTTATTTCAATTCGGCGTACCACTCCCATGTTACACTAGTTCCTTCGCATTTATGCCGCTTCAGTTCTTGTTAACACCTTATGCTGATTTTTAAATCTTAACCTCTTCTTCTATTCTTTTCTGTTGCTTTTACTTTATTCCTCCTAATACGCTGGTATATTGATTGCCTTTGGTGTTACTACTAGTTTTGGTCAATGAGGAAGGATGGAGCATCAGTCTAAGAGGAAACTTAGACATAATGAGTCACCTTCCCGTTATAACAACCTGGGTTAACGGAGGTAAACCATCAGACCTCCACATAACCCAGCCCGTAATAATATGTCGTAAAAAAAACTAAATAAATAAATAGAATAAAAATAAAAATAAAAAAGATAAGTAAAAATAAATAATGTTAAAAAAACAGACAACTCAGAAGCTCGAAATCGCACCAAGGCACCAGCGTTATTCCTTCTTATATTCCATCTTACTCCATTGATCATGTACATAGTGCTCATAAATTGCCTTAATTTTTTTCCTTCATTCTTTCCTTTCACAATATATATATTTAAAAAACTATTTTATTACTATCTTCACACTTTCTTGTTCATTCAGTGTTATTGTACACACCCTTGCTACTTCTATATATCGAAGCTTGCTGTTATCCCACCAACGTTCTAAGGGGGGATAACCTGTAGGGTACATTGTGCCTTCGAACTTTTGTTTGAATGAACTCAGCCTGACCTTTAACCCCTTCTTCGACTTTGTATTCCTGATCCTTCTGTACGGTTTCGGTTTCGCTCTCTCGCTGTGCTTTTACCTAGCACACTCTCCGAGCTTACGCCGCCTCACCTGCAGATAAGTGTGTACCTCTTATTTTTTATCAAATTCTATATCTCTTTTGTGTAAATACAATTCTGTTCCAGTCACACTTGCCATTTCAAGCCTTTTAACCTTGATTCCGTTCGTTAGTACTTGCACTTTAGGCAGAGTACGATTAAGGCCATAAGCGGTGAAGAAATTTTGTAAGAGTGGTTATTGTTAGGTCGAAGTTAACCCAAGTCCAACTCTTACAATCTGTTGTAATTTAACAGCTGTAGGACCTGCTTGAGTAAATGGAGTTGCAGACCTTTGGAAGAGTGTTTGATTACCTGTAGACAATGCTGAAGCTTGAGGACTAAGGAAGAAATGTTGAGTTGTGCCTGCTGGATTAGCAGAGAACTGGAACTGCTTCGATTCGATCGATTATTTGTTGGACGTTGACGTAGCAGGATAGTGTCTTCGAGCAAGTGAACATGAGTGCAGGTTGTGCGATGAGATAGCACAAGAATGAGTTCGAAATGTCTAGTAAATATAGAGATCCACGAAAGCTAGAGTTTTATTAATCCAGCAAGTGTAACGATGCGTCGAGGTCAACAAGTTGTCGTCGGGCTCACTAGTTTCTGCGCTGCTATATTTTGATTAAACTAGCGTATACATATATCCTAATACTTCTTCTCGTTTATAATTGTGTCCTAACGTTGTGCTTACTCGACACACACAACGTAAATCAGAAGACACTTGAGAAGGCGTAGGAATGTGTATTCTCGCCGTAATCACAATTCAAAACTTGAGCGAGTACGAATGTATCAATTGTTAACATGCAAGATTTAGAGTAATAAACAAATCAAAGTACAATTACACAATGAAAGTATAGTACAATGATGAGTAATAAAATGGGTCACTACCAATTAAGTCTGATTGTAGTCTATCAGAATCTTTCGAGCATTTTTTTGCTCTCCAGATCTTCACGACGTCAACATAAAGAGTTGGGCAGTTGAGAAGACATAGCAGGTCACTGATGAAGATCAAAAGCGGCAGTGGCCCTAGGACATAACCCTGTGTTACTCCTGATCCCGAACTGTGTCAGGGTGATGAGACACGACTGACCTTGGTGGAGAATTTCGTCTAATTTAGATAGCCGACGAACCATGACAGAAGTCGGCTACCAGCATCTGCCTGACTTATTTTGTGGAGGAGAAAGTTATGTT